>CAXAMN010012325.1:91432-131729 GCA_963970005.1 Durusdinium trenchii
GTTGACTGGAATGAGCCATGTACCGGACCCAGCTACACTCAAGGATCTTTTCTATAGAGAGGTTAGGAAGTCTCGTAAGCTCAGATTTGACCTTGATGTCTATGAACCTGCTTCGGAGGGAAGTAATGACAGAAGCTATGAATTTCTTATAAACTCTGTCAGACGGTATCTTGATAGGGAAAGGCTTGGCAAACGAAGCGCGAAAGGTGACAACAGCAACCAATGCTATGAGTTCGCCAAAAGTGGCAAACGCAAGTACGGGAGCAAATGCAAGTACTCGCATGACTCTAGTGCCCGTCACCGCTCCGCCGGGAGTCGTCGCGTTCGCGTAGCGCTAGTTCTAGCGGTCGCTCTTCTTTCAGGTCAAGCCGGTCAAGAAGTTCTTCAAGGCCGTCCTCCTGCAGCAGTTTTAGAAATTCATCAAGAAGCCAAAGCAGAGGGAGGAAATCTGAGAAACCATGTAGGTTCTTTGCAAAGGGCAATCGCAAAAGGGGTGACAAATGTCCATTCAAACACGGTGAAACGGCTACACCGGCCCCACGCAGACGCAGCCCATCTCCTGCAGCTAGAAGGTCCAAGGACAAGAAATCCAAGAAGGACAAGAAGGACAAAAGGAGCAAAAAAGAAGGAAAAGAGCCCAAAGGAAAGGCAAGTCCACGTATTCAAACAAGTTTCGCACTGTCTTGCTTAGCCGCTACAGGCAGCTACTCAATCCCCAAAGAGTAAAGACTACTGGGAATTCTCCAAAGATGGCGCGGGATTGATCAGGTATCATTTAAAGCCAAGAAACAGGTCGTTTCTCCCAACACGTAAATCCTGTCCCGTGGAATCATCTAGGTTAGAAGACCAGTTTACCATGGTAGTCACGGACTCGAAAGGGAAGAGTAGGACATTTAATTAAGGGTAATTGGAAGAAACACCCAAACGCGAAACAGAAGTTTGACCAGTTTTCCGTGTTTTGCAAGAGAAGAGAATTCGTTTTGAATTCAAGCCTGAGGTACACACCTTCCCTGCTTGGAAGGACATGTACCGGCATGTAGCGACACTTCCGGACCACTGAGGAGTGACACTCAGGATGCCATTTTGGCAGCGGAGTCACTTAGGCAGATGCTCGAATCAATGGATACTGAGGAGCCTGCGTGTGATTTCCTTTGCGACCATTCCCCAGAAGGCCCCGATGACTTGTGCTGCGCAAAGTGTAGGACGGTCACCGGTGAACAGGTGCCCTCTTGTGCTCGCGTAACTGCGATGCCAAGTACTGTAGGCATGGAGAAGTGGCTAGGAGACACTGGCACTGACCAGGACATGTTACCTCACCGAGTAGGGAGGGTGACTGCCTTAGCACTTGCCCTTCCTCCTCCCATAGTCAACCAGAAAATAATACTAAGGCAGATGAAGGTGGGGGGGAAAGCAGTGCCCTTCCGCCGCAGGGTGTGGACCCTCCAACTGACGAGTCCTCCAGCTATGATTACTGCTCCTGCCATGCCTGTTGAACACAATGTGTATGAACCACACCGTAGCGACATGAGACAACTAGTGGAAGAGAAGATACAAGAACTTACTGAGGAAACTAATGCTAGTCTGCTTGCCGCTGTGGTTCAGCTTCTCATGAAACCTAAGTATCAGACTTGTTTCTCTGCGGTTGCAAAAGTACTCAACAAGAAGGAACTCGCTGCATCCAAGGATGCTCAGGCCTCCTTGGACAAGGAATGGGACAAGCTTCTTAATAAAAAGACTTGGGACCAAGAAAGAGTTAAGGAATGTAGGCGTGTTGTCGAGGAAGCCCGCAACAAATGTGAGAAGGTGCACATTGGTAGGATATTTGACATTTGCACTCTTAAAGGTAGTGAGTTGCCGGTTGGAAACCCCCAAAGAAAGTATAAAGGGAGATCATGTTTTCAGTGAAAGAATGTGTTTGATGAGAATTCAGGTTATGTCATTTTCTCCGAGATGTGATCATCTCCAGCTTGAATGGAAGCCGCCAAGATCTTAGATGCGTTCGGATCTCAGCCAGGGTATTCTAAGGAACAAGCTGATGCTCGGCAAGCATATACCCAAGCCGCCTTCACCGGCGTGCCGACATGGTTGAGGTTACCTAAAGATCGATGGCCTAAAGGTTGGAAGGGAAAATACTAATACAATGATCCCTTAGTACCAATGCTGTTAGCTTTATACGGTCACCCGGATAGTGGTGGTATTTGGGAAGCGTATTTTGAGAAACAGATTGGTAAGAAAGGATGGCAACCAGTTCTCAAAGAAATTTGGCGTTCTGTGTTCTATCATCCTGAGTTTGATGCTCTTCTTGTTGTTTGTGTGGATGCCCTTAAGCTCGCTGCACCAACCAAGAAGATCAAGACTGCATGGAAGTCAATTTCCAGCATGATTGACATTGATGGCCCTGAACCTTTTAATAGGTATTTTGGGTGCGAGCACAGAGAAGAGCGAGACATCAAACTGGATATCAAAGAACATCCTTTCTATGATATCTTTAGCGCGGGTAAATCCGTTGCCGCACAGGCTAGAACGGAAGACTACTGGGGTAAAACGGTGTTTCAGTGCTGCCCTAACCGGCAAGCCGATGTCGATTACCCCGAAGGATATGCTATGGCAGGCAAGAAGAAAACTGGTGTTAGAAACAAGACTTCTGCCAAACAAGCTGCGCGTGCACAGAAGTTTACTAACATGTCCGACCTTCCGGTCGTGAAAGGTGCATGCATGCGCAAACCCGTAATATGCATGATTTTCTCTCCTCGCGCGTAGATGCATATTGTGACTTGGCTAAGGTTAAACGTAAAGACCTCAGAAAGGCTTCAACTCCATTTCATGAGTTGAGGATTGCTAGACCTCATGAAAACGAGGAACAACCTGAGGGCCGATTGAAAGGCATCGCCAGTCGGATCCTTACGAAGATTCTCTTTGCTGCGCGCATGGCGCGTTATGACCTTCTGCGTGCCACTCAGTCCTTAGCTTCTAGATTCTAGAATCACTAAATGGTCACCAGATTGTGATGCAGGTTTACATCGATTAGTTTCCTATATTATTTCTTCATTAGATCTCACCATGCGTGGTTTCATGGGTGATCGGTTTTCAGAATGTCAACTTTGGTTATTTGCTGATGCTGACTTCGCCGGTGAGTTTGATAATAAAAGTACCACAGGTTCTTTTATGGCCTTAGTAGGACCCAACACCTATTGGCCTATCAACACGTTTAGTAAGAAACAAACCGCCACCGCTATGTCTAGCGCAGAGGCTGAGGTTGTCGCCGCTAACCATTCGTGCTCAGGGCCTTCCGTCGTTATCGCTATTCAGCTACTTAGTAGCTATGAGTGATCCGAAGTGTCCGCCTCAGGCCAAGACACGACGAGCTGGCGTAGCTGCCAAGCCGAAGGCGCCTACCCTGCATGAACCGGTGTCGGTCGCCAGGATTGACCCGGAGTTGGACGAAATCAGATATGGTTTTCTTCACAAAGGTCCTGAAAGTGTTGCTAATGTGAACCACCTTCAAATTAGGTTAGGTCCTAGCTTCACTGTTCGTTTCATGGAAGACAATCAGGCCACCATTACTATTCTGTCCAACGGTAATTGGGTCAATATGCGGCATACCGATCGAACACAACGTGTTTCATTCAGTTGGTTGAAAGAGACTTTTTGATAGTGACCAATTCGGTTTAATTAATGTCAATACTCTTCATCAAGCTGCTGACGTGTTAACTAAACCGTTCGCTTCTCCGCAAAAGTGGGATTCAGCACTTTACATGTTGAACATGGTTTATAATACATACAAGAAACCCGAAGGCAAGGGTAACTCCTTAGCCGTGACGCCCTCAAGGGGCGATCCTGTGCAGTACTTTGACATTTCCACCCCTGAGAACTCCGACAATGAAGATGACTTGGATCAGGGGGTAGAGCTCTGCCCAATCAGCAACCCAAACAACAACAAAGGCTCATGGTTGAATGGTGCTGCTCACCAGACTCCAAACTTGGGCAACCAAGAGTCGCTTCTAAAGGATGCACTGTGTTTAGGGTTACTGAAAGTGAGGACGCCACGACAAAGGAATGCGTTGAGCAAGTGACGCAAAAGACAATTAAAATTTGGAAAGACAATGGAAAATGCAAGGTTCACGTCCACATTTCGCTCCCTTGTACTGGAGGATGCCCGTGGAACAACGTGAACAAGGATTTGCCAGGAGGAAAGGAGAGGACACGACAACATCAAAAGAAGTTCTCCACCCTCCTTAAGACTGTCGACAAATTCCTTGAAGGTATTTCTAACGTTTCTCCGTCGATTTCCTTTGAACTTCCTTCATTTTGTGAGTACTGGAAATGGAAGAGGGTTAAACGTTTTAAACAGAAATACGGCCTTGTTGACTACAGGCTCCACGGTTGTCAGGTTGGGGCGACGGACGAACATGGGACACCAATTAAGAAGGGTTGGGCCATTTCTTCCGACGTTGAGGCGTTTGCTGCTCTTGAACAGCTTAGGTGCTATGGACAACATGAACATGCACAGTCTAGAGGCAAAGCGCTTAGGGAAGCCGAAGGGTACACGTTTAGATTAACCGATAGGATCCATACCATGTTCAAGAACTTAGGTCAACGTGACTTGGTTAATCTGTGTACTGAGGTTCAGACTGTTCATGCTGCACGCGCCACCTGCACACACACTTGCACTCACTACAGCTCACACACCCAAACTCACACTCACATTACATAACACTCCACTTCACAGACTAAGGACGCCCAGCTCAGGTGTACTGCGGATTGTTCCGGCCGTTCCTTGTTCGTCAAGCACCCTTTACCGGGTTGCCCAGCCATGGAGCAGATCGACGACATCAACGAGGACGACCTCCCCAGTAGGCTCCGAGGAGCGAGTTACAAAGGCATCGAGAGTAGATGTGGCACCACGCCATGGGATGCCAACGTAGCCTTGTCATGGCAGCTCCGCTACCACTATATATAGCTCCCAGCTGACCTTGTTGCTCTCACTCGCACGCCCAAGAGATTGTCCATCTCGAAATGGATTTGGTTGCACTCATTGAGCGACCTGGGTCGCAACAACACACCAAAAAGCACACATGTATACATATATATATATATGTATATCACCAAGTTATCGCGTCGAGAGACGGCCGGCGAAGCGAGTTCTGACACCCAGGACCCACGGTGTTTTTGCCACATACATGTAGGAGTGTTTTGTTTGTTTGCGTTTAACCTGTTTGTTTGCATGGGCGTGTGCACACACACCCGTGGGTGCATCCCTTTCTAGTAAACTGGAAAGCGTGATCAGCCATTGCTTCAAATGTCATTGGCTTGAAGGCCAAACGTTTTAAAAAACTAACACTATAACAAATTGTTCTCCAAAAAACATCAAACCCACATTGCTGTGGCGACCGCTGCACATTTCCTCACACCCGCGCTCGTAACGTCTCAGCCTGTTTCGACTGGTCCATCAGGGCTTTCAAGCAAACGCGCCCAATGAAGGGCCAGAAACAATCCAAATAATTGAAAGTCCAAAACATTCGAAGCTGGACAGTTTGACGCCAAAGTCGTGAGTTTGCCCAGCATACTTTCCTCGGCCAAAGTCTTATGGCTCTCGGGTTCTCGTCCGAATGTTGGAACGCGTGCACCATGTGTGTAAACGCATGCCTTGCGTGCTGCTTTGAGTGCCCGACACATAACAGCAGGTTTCGTCTTTTTGAAAGACCGTAACAACAACCAAAAAAAGACTACAGCTTTCCAGCAAGTCACCACTTGGGACGAACTTTGTAGTTAATCCGACCCCTGCAAAGATTGTCGTGAGACAACGCCGCGTAAGCTGAGAGTGACATCATCCCAGATCTAAAAGCGCGTTTTTGGAGCTGCTCCCCTAAATACAAAGCTGGCCGGTCAACCACCCAAAGAAAGTCCGCTTTGCCCCAAAGGCTCAAAGCCCGGTTTCCCCGAACCTGGGCGGCGTGTGAAAGTTGCACGGAAACGGAAACAGAAAAACAATAGTGCAGTCATGTTTAAAGTTTGCAACACTCTCCCAAACATTGTTGGACATGACATAAACCTCATAGGAGGACATGTTTTGAAGCAAATCCAAGATACACGTGCAATGTTCTGCAGTTTCTGAAGCAAGGCCAGACAGAAACATCAGCATTGGTTTAGTATGGGCAGCTTTCACATTGCTGTCTAAGCAAGGGTATGAGGTTTTGTGCTGTCAGAGTCTCCACGGCCAATGAGATGTAAGTTCCAAACAGTTGGGGGTTTTGATTTCTACACCACTTCCGAATCTATTCAACAGCAAATTTCCCCGCTGTTGTTGGGTTCCGTTGCAGGGCACAGCCAAAGAGACACCGCCAAGACATTGGAGATCTAAATGACCAGCTGCCTTCAAGCGATGGAGAATCTGTAGCTCCACCTCAACACGCGACGGTAAGGAATTCGACTCTACATATACACTGGTCTTACGATCGTGGAAACACATAGAAAAGAAAACCTGCGTTCCAGATGAGAAAAAAGATCGCATAGGAAACCCGCTAAACCCGCTGCCAAATCTTTGGCAGTTCCAAGCAACATTGTATGTGCACTGTCCCACCGAACCCTTCCAAGTTCAAACCCCGGTACATCTACCCAGGGTGACCGCAAGTCTGGTCTGGTTTCCCGTAGATAGTCCTGGTGACTTCGGAGTGTCCGTGTCCAAGGTGCTTGAACAGAGACATTTGTGTAGATGAGATCCAACAACGCGGCTGGAGTTCTTGCGTGTGGTTGCACAGCTGAACACTGGTCGCACAAACGCGTACTCTGCTAATTTCTTTTTTTGAAGCAATGGCTTAAAGATCGTTCTTTCCAGTCACCTGTCCAGCTCTCGAAACCACCCCTCCATCCTCCAGCAATATGCTGGCCCGCGCGTCTCGCACGGTCCCCGACCAAATTGTTGCCGTACTGGTCCAGACTTGGGAAGCATCCGCTAAGCAACGTTTTGCCTAGGGTAGTTGACAGGTGACCATAACAGCTTTGAATGTTGTTTTTTGAAGTTACATTGAACATCATTGAACCAAGTTGCAATCCCACACTATGACTTCAACAATACGGCGATTTGCTTTCTCCCACAATTCCTTCGTGGGCAAGTATCTCATGGGTATGGCAGCGAATGGAAATTTGGTACACCAGCTGTGAGAAGCCATTGTACTACTCCATAACCAAAGCAGCATCTCGTGGTTTGTGTTGAACTCAGCACCGTCTGTAAACCATGCACTTTACCTACCTCAGGTCGTAACAGAGTCCATGTTCATATACTCATGTCAGAGGAAAATAATGAACCATAGCTCAGCAACAGGTAAACATGACGCGTCTAAAAATGATGCTAGTGGAGCCTTGATGCTGGAAATGTTTCCGCTTCCAGGCCTGACCTTGGGGGCTCATTGGTGGCCTGAGGGAACGGTTTGTCGAAACATCCCAAAGCAGCTCCCGAGCAAGAGCCCCGCTAGGTGTATCAACCTTGCTCCGCTTGTACTTGGCCGGACAGCCTGGCAGAATCGGATGGTCTTGGTGTGTGGAGGGCTTTAAACAGGTCAAAGGTTTTTTGGTGTGTTCACCGGAGTACTGGGGTTATATGGATGATGTTGAGGAGTGTTTTAATCACAATGTTCGCGCAGACTCTGCATGGGCTGCCGGTTTTACCCCATAGCGACCTTGATCTGAGCTCTCATGGATATGTCGCCAATTCGATTGCTTGAAGCAAACCATATGGTTTGAAGTTGTTTTGTATATATGTATATGAATAATTTAGATATATCAATATATACGTAATCAAACACACATTCCACACAGCGACGGCGACTCTAGACTTGAGCTCCCAAAAGGATCTAAAAGGCGCATCTATGATTGATCAGTCTCATCAAACTGCTAAGCAAAACGTTGTAAGGCTTGTGGGTTCCACAGAATATCAAAGAAGCAGCGGTACAAAGCATCAGTGTGCCACTGAGAAAGGCTTTTCCTAGATTGTGCAGAACTCACAAAGCTTCCCACTATGCCTTGACTCGCGCTTTAAGTAAAACGCAAAGATGCGTCGAAATTAAAGCATCATCAGCTCACTTCTTCTTCCCAGCAGTAGACTTACCCGTCGCAGCACTCTTCATCGACATGGCAACCTTCTTACGTGACTTGTACCACTCGCTGTAATGCATTGCCCTCTGTGTCAAAGGCGCATAGACGGTCGCATCATCAACTTTTGCCATGACCTTGCCATTGATCTCCCGGTAGAGCTTTGTCATGGACTCCGCGCGTGTGGTCAGCGCGGCGCAAAGGGCTTCTGAGCACTCCAGGCCTTCGATCGCGATGCACAGGGATCTGGCGTCTTCAGACTCCTTCAGCCTCAAGCGTGCAGCAAGTGGGCTGAACAATCATGAACAACCTGAACATAACAGACCGATCGACAAAAGACAAAACACTTGTACGAGAAATCAGAATCTGAATCTAAGGAACGTGGCTTTCGCCAAGGCAGTGGCCTGTTGAAGGGGTGTCAGCGGAACCACGGGCTTTTCACCATTCCCATTCCCATTCTCACCACCGCCATCATTGCCAGTACCCTTCTTCCTCCTGCCCTTGCCCTTATTGCCATTTCCCTTGTCTTCATGTGCGCCCGGTGCACCATTGGGAGTCGCAGCCGGCGCCTCCAGCTCGGAAAGGCCTGGCAAAGCCATGCCATCAGCAGCGAACGATGCTCCGGCTTCGGTCAAAGACAAAGCTTCAGTGGCTGAGAGCTCCGTCGTGCCCCGCAAGGTTTGAGACTCTTCCCGGATGTCTTGTGTGACCCGTGTCGTCTCCTCCACCAGGATGTACTGCCTCAAGTTTTCATTGTCCGGGAAGTTTGGGTCGCAAATGTACATGTTCTGAGCCGTCTTGCGGCGAATCAACTCCTCAATCTGTTCCGTGGTGTAGCGACCATCCATCTCCAGAAGCCAAAGACGGAACAGCTCCAGCTTGTTGCCATTCATGAACATTGGCAAAAGACTCTTGCGCATGACATTCCTGACTTGGCTTTTGACACCAAAAAGGCAAGTTGTCTGTAAAAACTGCTGATGTGTGAGCCTCCTAGCATGTCCACTTTGAACTTGAGGGTTCACTGCAGCCCTTTTCTCATGGAGTTGACGCACTCCATCAAACCCGTGAAAACGGGTCAAGAGAAGCAGAAAAAAGAAGCTGCTGTTTTTTGAAGGGTTTGGAAAGAAGTGTTTGGGAAATCCTGGGCACTGGACCATGCCTGACCAACAGGTTATGAGCCCAACGCAACAAGGTTTTCCTTCACAAAACCCCGACTCCTCGCACATGCTTCGACGCCGGCGCAACATGGAACCGCAGCTGGCACTTCCGCCATCCGATGAGCTGGAGCCCGGGCATGACGATGCCTATGGGGGCTTGGAAGTTGTTGAAGTGAAAGAGGAAGAAGGAAAGGTGTTGGAAGATGAAAAGAAAGAAGAAAAAAGGGAATTGAGCACCCCGAATAGGTCAACCACTGGTCCTTTGGGTTCGGCGACCGGCCCTACGGAAGGTGAGCTGTTCAAGAGTGGGGGCTCGAAGGAAAGCCTTCGGGATTCGAGACCCAAGGGCAAACCGATGATGTTGGCTCCTTTAGCTCCACCACAGCCTCAGACCACGCTACCGCTTTTCACCCAGGAACAACTTCGTGAATCTAAGGCGGCAGCACGGAAGGCTCCTCAGATCTATGGCCGTGTCCAGGCCACCTCATCGTCGAACGAAGAGCTTCATCTCCAGGTCAAGCGACCTGCCTTTTTGAAAGAAGAAGAAAGGTTTGAAGAGATGAAGAGAGAAGACTTTGAAAGGTGGAAGCGAGGAGAAGGTCTTGAAGATGAAGAAGAGGAAGAAAGTGAAGAGGTAAGGAAGAGCGAAGGTGGCGATCGAAGACGTCGTGATCGTCATCAACAAGACGAAGAAGAGATTATGTGGCGATGGCACATGTCTCAAGAAGTTCAAAAGCTCACCGATCTTTGTCACCACCAACAGAAGGAAAACGATCGCCTCCAGCAAGAGCTCTACGAAAGGAGGCTGGAGGATGAGGTGAGAAGGAGAAGTGAGGAGGAAAGGATGAAAAGGCTTGTGGATGAGAAACCATCCAAGACCTCATCGACTTTCAATACCCCCGAAGAAGGGAAAATGCCTGATCCAACTATGCCGGAAGCTAGGGGGCGAACACCGTGGTCCACCTACCCGACAAGATATGGTATGAAGGGTTCAAGATCCAGGTCAAAGGACACCCGAAAAGGTCGAAGTCCGTCCTATGGAAAAGGAGCCCGTGAAGATTCCAAAGGACCTCCTTGGACAAGGCCTACGGTGGGGGGAGCAAAGCCGTCACCTGAGGTTCAGCAGATGGAGGTGATGACGCTGCTTGTCGAAAGTATGAAAGCGTTGCAAAAGCAGATTTCGGAGGGTCATGATGCTCAGGGCACCATCAAAGGGGTTGAGGTGGTCAGACAACTTGGAGAACTTCCTACCCTGGGGCCCATGCATGGCACGACCTCTCAACTTCAGCTGGGCGACTGGCTCCTCTTCATGCAACCAGTCATAGCCGATCTCACTGCGACCTCAGATCAGTGGTGGGATCAGACCCTCAAAGAAGTTGAGAAATGGTATCAAGCCCATCAAAACATGGCACCTCTTGATCGAGTACGACATGAACCAATAGCTCCGGCTTCACTGAATGTCGCAAAGTGGGCTAAGTTGGAGCGGCGGATGGCGACCTTGATGTTGAAGGCCATCCCAGAAGCTCAAAGGGATGAAGTGGTCGCCATGAAGCGACTGTCAGTTTTTGCCATCTTGGCACATCTCCACACTTCCTACTGTCCAGGTGGAGTCAGCGAGATGTTGAAGAGCCGTCCGAGCCTACAAGTCTTCATGATACTGTTGTTGGCCTTAGAAGATGGCTACGATGGAGGGCAAGAGCTCAGGAGATTGGTGCTACAGAGCCAGACCCGTCGATTCTGGTCAAGGGCTTGAACAAGTTGACAAAGAAGACTCTTGAAGGCAATGAAGCCCTGAGGTTCAGAGTCTCGCTCGCCCGCAATGCTCTTCAGGTCGACACCAATCCAACGGCTCAATCTGTGACTCAGTTTGCCACCCACTTGATCGCGGCGGTAGACCAGTTGTCTCTGGTGGAAAAGCGAAGCGCCGCCATGAACACCGGCTCCGCGACCACGAAAGTGAAGAAGGTGGAGAAAGAAAAGGAGAAAAAAGAGGTTGAAGGGAAAGTGAAACATGTGGGCAACGCTTCGAACGATGCTCAACCTTTGTGCAAGTTCTTCCTCACGGACAATGGCTGCCGAAAGGGAAAGAATTGCAAACGGTCTCATGACCAACGTGATGAATACAAGCGCTGCTACAATTGTGGCGGCAAGAACCATATGGCTCCGGCTTGTCCCAATCGTGATCCACCCTCTCAGAGCTCTTCCACTTCGCCGCCAAAGGTAAAGAAGGAAAAAGAGGAGGAGAAAGGAGGAAAGTGTGAAGCACTGGAGACAGAAAAGAATGCTGGAGGAGGAACGATGACTGAAGATGATAAGATGGATGAGCTGTTGTCTGAGGCGAACAAAATGTTGAGGATGATGAAGGACAAAGAGTCATCCGAAGCAAAGATGAACAAGCTTCACCAACAGCTTGATGAGATCAAGAAAAGTATGAAGACGCTCAAGTTGACGAGGGTCAAAGAGATTCAAAGGACGATGAGGCCGGAGGAGGAGTTTGGCCTTTGGATTCAGGTGCCACCCATCCTCTCCGTCCACTGATATCCTCGGACAAGATCGAGAACCTCAAGACGGTCAATGTGGCCTTGGCTGATGGAAAGAACACCACGTTGCTGATGACCGACACTGGGGTGATGGTCTCCACCAACCTCAATGTGGAGCCAATAGTTCCATTGGGAATGATGGCCCAACGAGGATGCAAGATCCAATGGAAAGGGGGAAAGATTAAGGTCTTCCATCCACTTCGAGGTGAATTACCTGTTCAAGTGCTGTCGGGATGTCCACAAATCCCAAAGACCCTGGCTATGGAGTTGATCCAAGAATTTGAACAACGCCAAGGTCGCATCTGCGCAGCGAAGATTCTTTTGGAACAACATCCACAAAAGGAGATGGAATGGTTGCAAGCCTTGGTCGAAGGACACCCTGCCCTCCAGGATCTACCGTCCTATGTGAAGGAAGCCTTGCTTTGTGAACCTGGTGACTGGGCCGATTTGCCGGCCAACAGACATCAAAGGAAACGCTTCAAGCAGAAAGGAGGGTTCCTGCTTCATTTGTACGCAGGAGAAAAAGAAGGATACACTCTGCAAGCAGCAGCTGAAGCACAAGGACTCAAAGGCCAACTGCTGGAAGTTGATGTCAAAAGGGGCGAGAACCATGAGATGGCCGCACCTGAAGCTACAGCATATCGAGGCCTGTTGCGTGCCGCTCTAGATGGAGCTCTGCTGGGGGTGATTGGCGGCCCCAACTGCCGCTCAAGATCGGTTTTGAGGCATTACCCTGGTCCACCACCATTGAGGTCTTGGGAACATGAATGGGGGCTGCCTACACTGACAAATGATCAAGCTCGCCAATGTCAAGAAGATGACATCCTGCTCTGGCGACAGGTCTTCCTCTACTTGATCGCCGACCTCGTGCGAAAGGCCAAGGAGACAAGAAGGGGGGAGAAGGAACAAAAAGAACTACCAGAAAGAACCATTTTCTTGTTGGAGCAACCGGCCGATCCTGTTGACTACAAGCCGGAATGTGTCTCTTTCTGGCGAACCAAGGGTTGGGAGGCCCTCAAGAAGGCTGCTGACCTAGATCTACTACATGTCAACCAAGGGGATTTTCAACCTTGGAAAGAAGGCGCTCCGGTGAAGCCAACTTCCCTGGGCACAAATCTTCAGCTCCGCCTACCAGCTCAGCGAAATCCTGGAGCCAAAGGAAGGGGAGATGGATGACGACTGGATTCATCCACCCTCGCAAGATGGGTACCTGGTCTGTGTGACACCATTGCCCAGGCCTGTGTCCAATGTCTTCATGAAGAAGGTCAACCGTTGAAGATGAAAGCCATGACCTGGGACCAACATGTTCAGAACGGCCATGTTCCTTTTCGAAGAGACTGCAGGGTCTGCCAACAGTACAGTGCTAAAGGCAAACCACATCGCAAAGCGGTGCATCCACTGGCTGGCACACTTTCGCTGCATGGACACTGCAGGTCCATATCAAATCTCCAAGAATGGCCGCGATGTTGCGAAGTACATCCTTGTTGGAACCTACACCTGGCTGCTTCCAAAAGATGCCCCGCTACCACCTGAAACCCTGCCTGAGTTGGATGAAGATGAAGAACAACTTCAGGTGGAGCTTGATGATGAGGAGGATGAAGTAGGAGCTGAGGTTGCAGAAGGTCATGAAGATGAAGAGGTGGCACAGGAGGATGACAAAGAGGAAGACAAAGAAGAAATAGAAGAAGTGGAAGAAGAACCACAGGAGGATGATCAAGAAGCTGAGGAAAGAGAAGATCCGAAGCTCGTCACCTACCGCATGGCGATTCCACTTCCGGTGAAGGACCAAAGAGAGATCCTGTCAGCGATTCAACAAATGTACATCCAGCTCCGTATCCACGGCTACCATGTGGCAAGACTTCACACCGATTTGGGAGGTGAATTTCGAAGCCGCTCTCTGAAGCAGTGGTGCAGATCACGGGACATTCAGCTCACGACCACCGCTGGTGTCTCAAGTCAAGCCAATGGAAGGGCTGAAAAGAGCCATTCAAGGGCCACATCCGAAGATTGTTGGGTATGGCTGGAGTGGATTCCTCAATGTGGGCATACGCATGTCACTATGTCCATGAAAGGGAAAGAAAAAGGATGGCGGACAAAGACATGAAGGACCTGCCACCGTTCGGACAAGAGCTGTTGGTGAAGAAAAGATTTTGGAAAACGAAGGAGTTGGAGGGAACCCATGAAAAGGTGAGGTACCTGGCTCCGCGACCAGATGCTCATGGTCACCTTGTCCTCCGTGAAGATGGAAACATCGCCATCGCCCCGTACTTCATCATGAAGACTGTGGAACCCGAGCCTAGTCAAGAAACCTGGATGGCCGTGGTTCGGGCCGCAGAAGAGGAGGAAGATCCACATGTGGCAAGAAGAAGAATTCGAGGAAAGACGACGATGAAAAGTATGAAGAAGGAGGATGAAGATGAGTATGACCAGATCCTGAGAGAAAGAAAGAAGCATGGAGAAAAGATCACGAATGTCATCATGGAAGAAAGCGTGATCGTGCTGAAAGATGAGATGAAGGTGATGGATGTGGTCTTTGAGGAATTGAAGAAGGTGAAAAGTGCAGCCACACAGGAAGAAGAACCTGTGTTGAGGACCAGAATTGTCTCTCCCCGTGAGCTACTTCAAGAAGCTCCAAAGTGGGATGAAGCGATCAAGAAAGAACTACATCAGCTTTTTGAAGAAAAAGAGGCGCTCAAAAAGATCACTGAACAAGAATTCCAGCAGCTGCAACACACCTGGGGCCGAAGGCTAGAAGTGGTCCCGTCGAAGGTGGTCATCACTTTGAAACCAGGTCCTGGGAGAAAAATCCGACTGGTAGCTTGCGGGAATTTGGTCGATCGCACCTCCGAAGAAGAGAAGGATCGCTGCTTGTACGCCTCTGGAGCTGATGCTGTATGCCTTCGCTATGTCCTCAAAAGAGCTGCTGAAGAGCAGTGGAAGGCCACTGTTATGGACATCCGGGTAGCTTTCCTCAATGCTCCCTTGGATGAACAACAAGAAACTCCAACGATGGTTGTTCTGAAGCCACCTGCCCTCCTGATCAAAACAGGCCATGTCAAGCACAATGAGTACTACCTGGCCCAAAAGGCTATGTATGGTCTTCGACAAGCACCACGATGTTGGGGTCTGCACCGCGATGGTGTACTTCGAAGCATGAATTCTGATGAAGGGCATCACCTCGTCCAATCGGCTGCAGAACCAAATCTTTGGGCGATTTTGAAGGGTGAAGCCAAGGATGAAGATGTGGAAGGAGGCGAACTGAAAGGCTTCCTTCTGGTGTACGTCGATGACCTGATGCTGGTTGGAGACGGCGGCACCATTGAAGTGATCACCAAAATGCTTCAGGCGGAATGGGAGACATCACCTCCTGAAGAAGCCAACACGAAAGACAAGGTGAAGTTCTTGGGCATGGAGCTGAAGAAAGGTCCATGGGGCGAGTTCATCGCCTCCCAAGAAGACTACATAAAGGACAAAGAAGGAATTGAGGAAAAGAAAGGGGTGAAGGTTCCGATGGGGAAAGATCTATGTCCCTTGCCAGAAGAACCCACGCCTGACCTCGTCACCCAGGCGCAGAAGCTGGTGGGAGAATTGATGTGGCTATCAACGAGAACGAGGCCGGACATCGCCTTCGCCACAAGTCGCTGTGCCCAAGAAATCCTATCACATCCTATGAAGGTGGTGGAACAAGCTACACAAATTTGCAGGTACTTGAAGAATACCCCAAATGAAGGATTGAAGTTCACAAAAGAAAAGGGAGAAGGTTGGGATGGAGGACCAAGGGCACTTGAAGTCTTCACGGATTCCAGCTTCGCTGCCAACCCTGAGACACAAGCTTCCCATGGATCTGTGATGGTCACTTGGAATGGAGCTTTGATGTTTTGGAAAAGTGGGAGGCAAGCATTTCCCGCCCTCCCCACGGCGGAGTCAGAGTTGTTGGAGGCCATTGAAGGCCTACGGACTGGTGATGCTGTTGATTGCCTCATCAACGAGCATGAAGAGCTCTACAAGAAAACCCTCTTTGTTGACAACCTCGCTGCCACCGGATTCTTTGCCGATGGAAATGCAAATTGGCGAACACGCCATCTTCGACTTCGAGCTCAACATGTTCGCTGGAGGATCACAAATTTGGATTGGCGAGTCCGCCATTTGCTGGGTGCAGTGATGATTGCTGATCTTGGCACCAAGGCCCTCACGATCCAACGAACAAAAGAACTTAAAGAATTGATGATGATGTTGCTGCAAGAAGAGAAGGAAAAGGAGGACGGCCCAGGGGCGACAAGCTTAAAGGATGAAAAGAAGGATGAAGAAGAAGAAAAGAATAAGGAGGATGACCCAGAGGTGACAAGATCAAAAGAAGAAAAGGAAGAAGAACATGGAAAAGAAAAGGCGACCGTTCAATTCGCCGATGGAAGGACCCTTCAGCTGGCTGTTCTCATGGCCATTTTGGCCAAGGCTCAGGGCGAAAGAGAAGACGGCCCACTCCAGTTCTTCATGATCATGTACACGTTGTTGGTCATCTTCATCACGCTCATCCTTCGAAGGTTGTGGGCCTGGCTGACTGCACCTGCCATTCCAGGGGGTGATCAAGCTGGTGGTCCTCAAACGCCTGTGCCTTGCCCTCAAGCACCAAGTCCACCTCGCTTCTACAGCTCGGACTCATCGTCGCAAGGAAGCTCTCTCACGGTCGACAACCAAGGCCGTGAAGTGAATCGGCATAGCGCCCGGTCGAAAGGAAAGACCAAAGGACAAGGAAAGGGGAAGGGGAAGTCGTCGACCTCATCATCCCCTGCACCGGAGGACCATGCATATGGCCCGGCGCCTCCCATGACAAGGGAACAGCAGATCCAGTGGGCCAACACCAACAGGGAATGGCTGATGAGGTGGGCATCGTCGCTCACAGCTGAGGAGCGGCAGCACGCCGGTCTGACAGACCTGCAAGAGCCGCTCATCACCTCGAGCTCTTCGGCGCCCTCAGAAGTGACCCTCACTGGGATCCAAGAAGAACCCGAACAAGAAGTGCCTGCGGAGCGTGAAGTCCCGCCGGTCGAGCCAACAGAAGAGGAAACTCTTCACCATCCCACCGAACGGGATTACAGAGACATCCAGGCCGATGAAGCTTGGGAGCCAACGGGTCGGCAAGCTCGGATCGACCTTCGACAGCTCCACCAAGGCTTTTCCAAGGCCGTTTCAAGCGGCAGGCGATCCAGCTGAAAACGAAGGCCAAGATCTGCATGGTTTGGGGGTCTACATCACAAAGTATGGCCAGAAGTACCATGTGTTCATGGACTGCCAGACCCTGACATCCTCGGTTTTGAGAGCCTCACCACCATGTCACCAATGCGGTGTAGCGGTCGACATGAACCGAATTCGCCGCGGACAGCCACTCTGGTGCCGAGGTTGGGGTGAAATCTATCACCGTGGTGACAACCAACTTCCTGGATGTGCATCCATCCAGGACAAGAAATACAGCATCTGTGTCCTATGCCTACAGGCGATGAGGACAGAGGCTTGGGCCTATGATGAAAGAAAAAAGGAAAGAAGAAAAAGGCCATTTGGCCAGCTGTTGCATGGAATGATGGGCATTGCATGTTGGGCCTCTTTTCCACAGGGCCTGGTTGGCCCACTACGGATGATAACTGGAACGGCTGATGACTGGTTTGTGAGAAGGGGAAGAGCCTTTTTGCATTTTACACGTTTTGGCCGCACCAAGTTTTGATGTTCAACGCTGCTGGAAGGCCATGTTGGCCCCTTGTACAATGGTTGGGACATTGTTTGGAGGCTGTCAAAGGCCCTAGTTGGCCGCGCTGGACGGGTTGAGATCGAAAAGAGATGATCAAACTGGCATTCAACACTTGCCAACAAAAAAGGGCTTGAGCTGGAAAGGAATTTCAGCAGCACCACACCCGTGCGGGAAGAATGGCTTAAGGCCAGGAGTACCCGGGTGGAGGCTGCGAACTGATAGCTTTTGAAAAAGCTAGGGGGGGGTGCTGATGTGTGAGCCTCCTAGCATGTCCACTTTGAACTTGAGGGTTCACTGCAGCCCTTTTCTCATGGAGTTGACGCACTCCATCAAACCCGTGACACCGGGTCAAGAGAAGCAGAAAAAAGAAGCTGCTGTTTTTGAAGGGTTTGGAAAGAAGTGTTTGGGAAATCCTGGGCACTGGACCATGCCTGACCAACAAAAACAAACACCCACCCATAGACTGGAAGTGAAGCCGTGAAAACAAACTGCAATGAAAATTTTGCCACTGGGCAAAGCTGAGTGTCGGGTTCTTCGCAGCTCGCAAATATGCCATGTACTCAGCACGATGTGTGACGGAATTGGGCAAGCTCGTAGCTGTCATCTTCTGCACTGCCTCATCCACCTTCCCTGACAAACCCGCTGGCGCTGCTGGATCAGGCGGTGAAGTGGGTGTTGGAGCGGGCGATGGGGTGGGTGCTGGAGTGATCACTGGAGGGGGGCGATGGAGTGGGTGCTGGAGGGGGCAATGGAGTGATCACTGGAGCGGGCGATGGAGTGGGTGCTGGAGGGGGGCAATGGAGCTGGAGCGGGCGATGGAGTGGGTGCTGGACATGGTGAAGAACAGTGTGCCCAAGTTCTTCCATACTGCAATGTCCCACATGGAAACCCAATCCCTTGATAAAAGGGAGAAGTGGGAGTCTGAACTCCAAATGCTGGAGCAATTTGGAGAAGAAGAGTTTGCGCAGCACCTTCAATCTGGAAGGATTGAATGGCGAGCTGACCCATGGACTTATGGAGTCTACAACTATAAAGACTTGGGTGATGTGGTGCGAGGAACTACAGTACAAAGAAAGAGGGAGTGGACAGCTGGGCAGGAGTACCAGGGCAATGAACAAGATGAGGCAGAGTGGGGAAACAAGATCTCCAAAGACCTGCACACCCAACTACAAGATGCAGAACGCTATGGGAAAGGCAAGGGGAAGCTTTCCTTGTTGAAAGGAAAAGGCAAGGGCAAGGGCAAGGGCAAAGGAAAGCTGGGTAATGGCAAAAACAATGAGGTTTTAGCCCTTGAAGATGGTGAATTGGAAGGACAGGAAAAAGAACAGCCTGATGAGGCAAAACAATGGGCAGAGTGGCTAGTAAAAGCCCAAAGAGCCAGAGAGCAGGCAACCATAGCCAAGGCCAACTGTGAGACTGCCATGCAGCAGGCTGACCTTGCTAAAAGGTTGACCAAAACAAGCAAAAAGGACACAGAACAAATGCTTGATGGCTTCAGCAAAAGGATGAAGACCCTGAAGGATGTCCTGGCCAAACAAGACGAAGCAATGAAGCTGGAGAAGGCAAAGGTCTTGCTTGTGGAGATGGTGGGCAAAACAAAAGAAGTGAACAGTGAAACAAAGGAGTTCAACCAGCTGGCAAACAAAGCTGGAAGCAAGGCCTCAACCAAGAAGTGAGCAGGCCCACCTTGTTGAAAGGAGGTTTTGTAGAGCTTTTATGACTTCCTTGTTGAAAGGAAATAGCTGGTTTTGCTCAAAGGGCTCGTGCACTCATACCAAAGCAAGCTGTGAAAAAAGGTGATGTGGAGGCACCACCCACAAGTTTTCCATGTTCGGGTTCCCTTTTCTCAAGGTCTCAAGAGTGTTGGTATCCCTTTTCTCAGGGGTGTTGGTGTACCAAACACAAGGTTTCACTTTTCATAAAACTTACACCACCAACCGAAACACCAGAACCTCTAAAGCCACCTCTGCAGCCCTTTCTTGCCCAAGGCAGAAACTAGTTCCCTTGCTGAAAGGGAGAAGGGTAGGCCAGCTCCCAAAAAGATCAGGGACTGGCAATTGGAAAAGGGGAAAGAAGACCCTATTCCTTGTGAAAAGGAGGAGCTGCGAATTTCAGCAGGTGAGAGCAGCCCTCTATGCACCAGATTGCTGGAGATCTGCAGTCTTGGCAAGATCTCTGCAACTCAAGTTGCAGAGATTTGTCATATGGCAATGCTTGAAGGTTGCCAAAGCCATGACATATTGGCGTTGGCAAAATGTGGAAACTTCCAGCAGAACCCTGGAAACTGCCACAGGGAGCTTTTGAAGGCAGCTTGCTCAAGCAGAGGGGTCTGTGACCCTGTGCCCATCCAAGTGCAGGGGATGGACACCAACAGCAGGAAAATAGTTTATGACGACGCTTCACTTTTCCTTCCTCACCTGATGTTCAGCAGCATTGCAGCACAATACCCCAATCAATTTGAGCAAATGTTTTGCTTCAAATCTGCAGCCTCTTTTTGGAAGAATGTGGAAGAGCTGGGGGGCACCAAGCTTGCACCCCCAGTGGCCCTTGATAAAAGGGTAACAAGACCTGGCCATACTTGCCCAATTTTCATACATGGAGATGGGGTTGAATATGCTACAAGGGATTCACTTGGAGTTGGGGAAGCCTACTGAACAAGCAATCTAGCTTGGACTCTTTCTTCTTGCAGCATTCCCCAAATCATGCAGTGTTGCAGATACATTGACAGCTTTGAATGATTGGATTAGCTGGAGCTTGACTGCCTTGCTAAAAGGCAGGCACCCATCCAAGGACCCCTATGGGAAGCCCTTGGTAAAAGGGATGGCAGAACTTGCCACTCACAGCAGGCAACCACAGATGTGCAATCTGGTCAATACAGGCCGATCAAGAATTCTACAGTAATGTGCTCCATTTGCCTCACTGGCAAAACAAACACCCTTGCCACCCATGTGATTGCCAGAGAACCAGTGCGCAAAAAAAAGCCCTGATGGCAAATCTTTCAAGCTGCTGAAGGAGGAGGACCAGGATTGGGAATATGTCTCTCCAGAGCAAGCCCTCCTTTCTAAAAGGAGTGATCACCTTGTCTTTTCTGTTCCAACTGTCAGCAGTGCAATGGTGATGGGAGACAGCTTGCATATATTTTGTAGCAGAGGAGTTGCCAGCCATTTGGCTGGCAGCTTACTCCACTACATGTGCTTCTTCGATGGCGTTGGAAAGAGACAAAGAGTCAACCCACACCGAAGATTACAAAGGATCTTTGCCAGGATCAAAGAGTTGTATGTTCAGCTGCAAAGTACCTCAAGATTAAGCAACCTTAGATTGTCCATGTTGTGCGATGCTGCCAAGCCCGACTCAAATGGGCATGCTTGGAAGCAAAAGCTGCTGAGACAAAGCACTTTCTCTTGCCCCTCCTGCGTGTCATGAAGGAAGCATTGGGCAAAGAAGGTGGTATCCACCCAACAATGCTTCAGTGCTTGAAAGCGTTGGTGGACTTGCAAGGGCTGTATGATGAAGCAGGGATGTTTCTGACCACTTCAGAATTCCACAAGGCCTGCAACCTTGCTAAAAGGTTCTTTGAAAGCTATGAGGAGCTCCACCACTGGGCCTTGGGAAAAGGTCGAAAGATCTTGCATGTGACTTTCAAGTTTCATAGCTTTCACCACCTGATCAGAAACTCACAATTCATGAATTACACCTTCCATGCAAATTACAGAGCTGAGCACTTTGTAGGGCAATTGAGTGTGCTGAAAATAGCAGCAAAATACCGGGCTTTGCTACACCTCCAATTCAGCAGACCTGGGTTTGGTCACAAGGATGAGGGGCCTGCAGACCCTTGATAAAAGGGAGCTTTCAGCCATAGACTTCTTGCCAACGAGCTGATGTATTTTCCACCTTGATAAAAGGCGCAAAGCAGCTGGCCCTTGATAAAAGGAAGCTTGTAGCTATAGAGCTTCTTGCCAAGCAAGAGCTGATGACTTTCCACCTTGATGAAAGGTGCAAAGTAGCTGTGTTTGCAGGAAAAATGGTGTCTCTAGCTTTGCACTTTCTATTGATTTGACTTTTGATTTCTTACATCAAAACCTTGTCAAAAAATATTGGTTTTTGAAGGTGAGAGTTTTTTGATTTGTCTCGTCCAAAACATAGCGAAAAATATTGAAAAAAGCTCGATATCAATAGAGTTCCAAAAATATTGATTCTAATCAATATCCGATGCCTAGGGGAATGTCGTGCCAGACCCGCCAATTGCCCCCAAGGGCCATCCGGCAGGTTCCCGGTACTACAGAGCAGAATGTACGGGCCGCATGGCAACCACCTGGAGCCAAGCAGCCACCATTGCCAAAAGTTGAAGGCGATGGCGCTACATCAGGTAAGGGCTCAAATGCTCCCGTAAAAGGGAAGCCTCGTGGTTCAGTCGGCCGAATGTTGTTGCTGCCCCCTAAACGGGGCAATATCCCAAAGGACCTTCTTGGGCCATTCAGCACCAACCTCCACCCGTTCGACCTACAATTCCAAGACGACCTCCAACCATAACTGCGCAAGAGGTACCACCGGTACCCAAAGCCAAGCTGCCCATCGGGCAGGCGCCGCCACCTTTGCCAGCCCCGAATCATCCGCCAATGCCGGGACTGTCGCCAACAGTCAAACCGCAGCCAACCACAACCGAAGGTCTACCAGATCGGTCCAGACCACCAGATTTTAATTTGACACCAAAGCCACCGCCTCTTCGAGATCTCTTCGATCGATTACAGCCTGCCGTAAAAGGAAAGGGACAAGGCAAGCCAAAGGGTCGTTCTCGCGAAGGCCCATATGAAGCAAGGCCGTGGCACTATGATCATATGCCTCCTCCACCGTTGCCGCCAAGGTCCTCATCGTCTTCGAATTCCCGTAACTGGGCAGTCATATACTCAGAGCACTTGGCAACCGGCGCCGAAGAGTTCACAACCTTCGGATGATTCACCATTGGAATTATTTGATTTTCCTGGTGCGCAATGGCAGCGAGACGATCCATGGGCTGAAAACTATTGGCCCAACCACATGGAACTTCGTCAGTGGATGGAGATTGGTTGGCGTGATGATACCGAACGATTTGGGTACAGGTTTTTTTTGATTGGACAGCTACCATAATTGGTGAGCCCTATAGATTATGAGTGTTGAGATGCAGTTCATCTTCTGACCCGGAGTGAGATGATCTTTCACCGCGTTGTCTCACACAGAAGTACTGCATCCTTAACCGGATTGCTTTAGACGGAGAGTGAACTTTTAATCAATGCTCTAGTCAGACTGGGTCAAGCATGTGTACTGTAACAACATGCCGAGTGAGCCGGTAGGTTGTACATTAAGGTAGCTACGTTGTCTTTGTACAGTGCATGCAAGAGCTTGATGAGGGATTTCTAATATGATTCCTTCATCGTTAGAGTTTGTCCCCCCCCATGGACCCGTAGCGTGTACTCTCAAGGTAGAGTGAAAAGGGCGCTTAGCGGTTATACAGGGTTAGCTAGGTTACCTAGTAGAATCAGAGCTGATCCTGTAAAATACCAATTAGCTATGAGAAAATTGCACGTGTTTCAGTGGCACAGTTTGCAGATGTTTGCAGGCTCTTTGTTTTTGGACCATGGCGGAATGGCGGGAGTTTTTGATCGCTTTGCGTTGAAGCAGTCTTGGGGTTTGATTTTGGACGACTTGTTTTGTTTCCGCGCTGTTTCTTAGGAAGGCTATGCGTTGTACATCACCGGTCATTCATTGGGAGGTGGTATGGCACAGCTGCTCGGAAGTTTGGAAGGAATACAGACTTTGGCCTTCAGCCCAGTTGGTGCGTCAGACGCTTGGAAGCAAAAGGCGCATAGACGTCTAAAGTTCATCAAGCAAGGAGGCAAAACCTAGAAATGGCCAGACTTGAAAACGTTTGTGCACGTCATCACCACCCACACTTTGCATTGCCCCATTTCAGGTGACCTTAACCCGAGTTACCCATGATTTCATAAGGCCACTTGGCAAAACCGGTGCTGGTTTCATTTTTGCCTGCAGCCTGCAGGTTTTTGAGTGGAAACTAGAAACTATCCCCGCTGGATCCTTTGTTGCTGACTGATGCAAACAGGAGGTCAATGATACTCAAGGTGGCTGGCTGTTTGCCCGAATCAACATGTCAAGTTTTATGACAAATTAATTTTCAACATGCTGTGGTGGTTAGTCTATTCCGGAGTTTCTACACATGGAGTTTGGCGCATACCAGTACTTGCTGGCGCAGCTGCCAAGGCAAGAGGTGCCTATCGAAAGCGTCTTTGCTCAACATCTTGGAGTGCAGAGCCCGTTTCATTGCATGATCCTCCGAGAATCAACACTATTATATATGGTCTGCACTTGAAAGCGGATGGCACCAACAAATATCGAAATGTATGTCCGTACAGTTCTTTAAAGGCAATTGTTGGCAGGTGCCACTCGCGCACGTGTGCAACAAGCATTCGATCATTCAACTGAGTTCGGGATAGTTTGGGTATATCCAATTCGGTGTGAGATGGTGCTTTCATATATGTGTGGTCACTCATACCTTTGCTTTGTCATGTTTGCTCTCATGACTTCGCTCCAATATGTGAGCTCTCATTTGTTTGCTCTCATATTTGCTATCATTTTCACTGTTTTGTGACACAAGCAGTTGTTATGTAATGTTGGATCCTGATTAGTAAAGGGGGCCCCCCCTCTAAACAAATGGGAGGTCCTCTATAATAGACTACCACCAAAACAAATCTGGGTTCCTGGGAGGGTTCCTTTTGGAATTGATTGTAGTATTTTAATTAATGTTCCTTTCTCATGTTCTTTGTAATTGTATAAATATGTTTAAATATTCTCAGCAATCCTTTTCCTATGCAACCTCAGATCGTGAGCAGATCTTCAGGTCTACTACAGGAATTGATGGCTTTGGGAAGCTCTAGAAAAATAAATAAAGAAACTTAGGATTACCAACTATACTCTCAGCAAGCCAGCCACTGGCTTAGTAGTACTCACAGGTCCCCGAAGGATTTAGAGACCTATTTTTTCAAATAGCGAACAAATAATTAGGATCACCAAAGAACAGCACAATGGAGAACCCTTAAAACGAACATAGTGTCCAGACTTATTTTTGGACCATTTAGCATTATAGAGGACCCTATTACTAATCAGGATCCAACATTATTTCTATATATTTCTATTTGGTTTATGTCAACTTAATGGTTGTGTATGATTTTGTTGAGTGCCACTGTTTGTTTTAAACGCTGTGCATGAAAAATTGGGAACACTTGCAAACTGATCGGGGTTACCAGAGCCCATAGCTATATAGAGGGATCAGCGATTAGCATGCGATTTTTGACTGATATATATATATATAAGTTTATTGATATATAAGTTTTTGTTCTGATGACAGCTGAAACCGACTGAGCAGTCAATGTTCCCTTCCACTGTCAATCTCAGCTGACTACATTCAGACACATGCTTCAGACATTCGACAGCAGGAAAACAAAAACAAACACAGAGCGCGCTTGTGTTTCCCAGATTTTCTGCATTTGTCACATGATGTTGCATTTTCTGACTTAGTGTTGAAAAATTTTGGAAAATTAGGCAATCTGGCCTGGAGCCATCATGTAGATTTAGTCTCCCAATATATCAAGATGATGACTTGAAACATTCTGAAAACTGTTGAATGTGGTTTGAACTGGGACAAGTATTGTTTTCCTTTCAGTACTACATCTAGCTAGAGATCGCTTGAATTTTTTTTTGAGATGATTAAAAGCAACGAGGTAGTTTGAAGTAATTCATTGGGGATATGTTGAGATAAATTGGGATTTTGGGGTGATTCGGCACTCTTTGATTTGGGTCTTTTGGTTTTGTTTTTGGGATTTGATTGATTGTTTACTTTGTGTTCATTTCCTTTGTGTCCTTTGACCTGCACTTGCTTTTGAAATGATTTCTCATGTTCATCTAACTACTGTAGATGTGTGTGTGTGGTGGTCTCGTAGGTGCCCGCAATCTTCTCACAAGCAGGTTCTTAGAGATGTGCCGTTTTTGCTAAATACAGTATATAAGCTTGTTCACTCATGCCTGCGTTGTCGTGTGCGTGTTTTTCATGTGTGTGTGCTCTAGTGTGTGTTTGCTTTCATAAATTTGTTCTCATATGTGTGCCCTCACGTATGTGTTCCTGAATGCAAATGTGTTTGTATAGTTATTACTGTAATGTTTTTGTTCTGATTCTAGTTCAGGGTGCTTGTTTTTTTTGCCGGATTATGTTGTGAGCTTTCTTGGGGCGCCAAAGCAGGAGGGCGTTGCTTGGACAAAGGCGACCTTGCGGTAGCAGTTTGCCACAAAGTTCGTTCGATCAGAAAAATGGTTTTGTACATTTTTCGAATCTAGAGCATGCAACTGCAAATGGCAAATGGGTACGCTACAGTAGGAAACCAACAATGTGGCGAACAACCGTTTGATACTGGAGGTACTGTGGTCTCTGTGATTCCTTGGGGCGATGTGGTGCCTGCCCTGGACGAGCAAGAGGGCATGGTGCAGCGCATTGTGTCACAATCAGGCATTGTTTGATTCCTGAAACATGTTTTGCTCCCAATCCTTATAATCCGGACGCCTAAGATAGAAGATATTAGTTGTGAAAATCTTCTATTTGAAAGCATGCCCGGTTTTGAACACCCGACCGGTTCAAATAGAAGATGGCCCACAAGCCCGGGCAAAACAAATAGAAGATATTATTTGGGACAGCCGCGGCTATTTCCATCTCCCTCTCCTCTCCTCTCTCCTGTCTCCTCTCTCCTCTCTCCTCCCTCCTCCCTCCTCCCTCCTCCCTCCTCGCTCCTCTCTCCTCTCTCCTCTCTCCTCTCTCCTCTCTCCTCTCTCCTCTCCTCTCTCCTCCCCTCTCTCCTCTCCTTTACTGAGTAGTTTTCACAGAAGATTGGACTGGCCAGGGCTGCCGTTGTCAATTTCTTCTAATTGAGACCTCTCTGCTGAGCAGTATCTTCTATTTGAAGTGCCCGAAATCGCAAAAATCGGTCTGCGGAGATTCTCTGGACGTTGTCAGTTTCTTCTATTTGAAACCATGGCCCAACTTCCCCAAAATGACTGCCTTCTATTTGAAAATATTGTTTCTTATCTTCTATCTTTCCCGTTCGGATTATAGCCCATTGCCATATTCACAACTTCTTGGCTTGCAAGTCTAGGATTGAGATCAATTTGTTCCGGTTGCGTGGAGTTTAACTCGTGAGGGAGCACAAGACACACTTATACCACCAGGTTGGTTGCAGTTATACAATGTCAAACGACTTGAATAGAATTTGCATTTATCAACGAGAAAGGAAGTCAAAACGAAACAAAAATGAAAGACAGGATGGTCGACCTGGTTTATAAAAACAAGACGATAAACAACCTGTTAGCAGCCCCGGTTCACATACCAAACATTTTACTTTATATGTGTGTACTATTGCCACGCGGTTTTGCATGTTAAAGCCTGTTTTATTTTTTAGATAATAACTTGTGTTATCCTCTTCCTTTCCGTAGGTCTGTTAGCAAAGCAATTGCTTTTGTTGCCTTGGTTGAACGCTCAGGTATTGCATGCAAATCCCGCAACCCCATCACGTGCCACTCACTTATCCAGACGGGCTGTGAACTTTATCGAAAGTGTGGCGATCCTCGAGGACGAAGCATGGAACACCTTTGTACCGGAGAGGTTGGGGCAGTGTATAAACAGCACGATTGCAATAAGGAAGTTGCCGAGAGGTGCACGAATGAATGGAGGAGTGGAGGATAGTGTATCAATGGGTAGTCGTTCGTTAAGGTTAGAAGATGGTTAGACTTGTTTGGAAATTGGATTGGACCATATTGTTTCAGGTGGGCAGCGACTGGCGACAGATACCATGGGACCGATTCGCTTGGTATAGTTAGCTCGACTTCAGGGAGCACAGATGATTGGCACCCGGCAGTGTGAAGATCAGCCGCTGGCATCCACTTGTAAAGCTGCTGATGCTCTGCAACTCTCAAATCGCACACATGACTTGTGGAGCTGATTAAAGCTCGTTGGCAACATTCCTCATGTGCAAGTCAACAGGGCATGAAGAAGTTGGAAAGAACCATGCTTGTGTGAGAGCCTACATTGACATACAGCATGCAGCTTTAACATGCTTTAACTGGTTTATGTTTGATATATTTGCAGTTGCGCGGTGTAGCGTAGCCATACTGTCCCTAGAACATGGTGTCGGTTAGACTGCGCACGAGGTGTTTCCCATCCCAAGTGCACAAAAGATGCCTAGGGTGCAGCGAACAGATTGATGTAAAATGTACGAATGGGTGGACTGATTTGTACGCCTCAAGTTTGATGACCGTGCAGTGCCATTATACGGGATGACCAGACGATCTGTTCCAACATGTGTGCTGCAATTGCGAAGAAGCTGAGGGCCGAGTCAGACCTTTAGACTCTCCATGTCATGGATGTGCCCCGGATTTTGCTTCTGTATATGTAGTGACCGTCCTGTATGTGTTGCTGATTATCCATGTTCAGATCTGCTCTACTTTATATTTGTTCCTACTTAATTCTTCCCCTTTTAGCCAACGGCACCGTGTTATAGCCTGTCAAATGTTGACGCGGAACGGATATGCAGTGATGCCTCCAGCACAGTTGCACATAAACTACTTATTCACTTTGTTGCACACAAATTAGCCTTAAATGGCCTTAGTATTAATTCAGAATCATATGAATCATATGAATGCTTGATTAAAATTGACAATGCTGAATGATGCATTATCAAACTTGTAAAGCAGTTTGCAACGTGTATTATTAATGCACAAGCAATTATAAATTAAGTTTACATAATGCAGTATTTTTAGTGTTTTGGACTTGACTGGCTCTTACTTCAGTACGATGTCTCAGACTCATTCCTCCAGGCCCGAGCTTCCGCCTTGGCTGCCTTGAAACGGAAGCCTGAGGCACGGAGAGCCTTGCTGCGCCTTGCCCGTTTTGCGCACCTGAAAGAAACTAATAGCGCATTGCTGTAGTTGAGCTAAATCAGTCGGGTGTTGGTTTGTGGTGGATTTTGCGCTACAAGTGTTCATGTGTATGAATTGATATACCTGTATGCAATAATATGCGCATGTATACACACATGGCGGGCCGTTTGCAAAACAATGACCGGTAGATAGTATGGAGTTGGGAATTGGAGTGGCCACCTGGAAGTTTGTAGAACCGCCTGTTGTACAAGTTCACCCAATAATTCAAACAATCGAGAGGGAGGGAGGCAGGGAGGGAGGGAGGGAGGGAGAGAGAGAGAGACAGACAGACAGACAGACAGACAGACAGACAGACAGACAGAGTGGTAATATGCAATGCTTGCAATAGTCGGAGTGTAAGAGCTACACGGAAGGGTTTTTGTCCTTGGGCGGATGCAGTTAAGGCGTGCTGACCATTCAAGCGCAGAAGAAACGAAGTAATTACTGTGTGTGACAGCTAAAGTCACAAGGTAGGAAAGAGCGGGACGCACGACCGATTCATGAGAGGTCAGCATATCAGGTGTTTGTGGCTTCTTTCGGGGAGGAAACACGGGCTGTTTTGACTGGAACAGGCCTGGGCGCAGGCAGTATTGGTGGATCTCCTTGCTTGGCTGGTGCTGAATGGCATTCGAGCCGAGGCTCGTGCCAGAATGTTTCTACTAGCTTCTTGTTACTACTAGTAAGGCACTTGTTACTACTAGCTTTCTTTTGAGTTGGTTGAACAAATGCAACATGCAACACAATATATGAATGCATACACCAGATATAACAACATATACTGTATATATTATTATGTACTGTAACATTTTGCATGCAAAGGACTGGACATTACTTACTTGGTGTGTAATTATGTGGCATGTATCGTTCAAAGGTCTCCCACATGTTTCACGTCATCATCCTGCCACAGCAAATTCACAAAGAAGGCCTCACTTTTTGATTGGGCCGGAATCCGGAAATGACGCTACTAGGAGCAAAGGGTATCGCTACTAGGAGCAAGGACGCGACTAGGGCTCCTGGCATCGCTACTAGGAGCATTCTTACTACTAGTAACTAGAATAGGTCTAGGGCCGGGAAGGTCAGGTTGGAACTCTTCCATTCGATGATCAGCGACAGCGACGTCCATGACTCATGACTATGCCTCCATTTCTGAGTGCGCAGTCTCAAACGGGTTCTGTAGTCGTTTGCGGAGGCCTGCCTGCTTCCACACAATGTTTTGATTGTCTTGCGGAGTCTGAATGCTGTAAGTTAGGGTACCCCCAATCTCCAGTGTTCAAGCAGGTCCTGGCTCCGAGCAGGAAAGACAGAAAACTGTTTCTTCCGTTTCCATGTTGTTCTGTCTTTGTTGTCTTTGTTTTGCAGGCGGTGCAGCTGTATGTGGGTACAGCTAGGAATTCAGGCAAGAATGGTACAACAACAGTCCAAACAATAATAGACGACAACCTCCAAAACATATTATATATATAAATACGAGTTGGCAACAAAAGCGATAAGAGCGGCTAGTAATCGGACACCAGGAGCAGCTATTGCAAAAGATCAAGCATCAACAAACTCAATTGTGGAGTTACTGAATATAGAGAACCACAGGCCAGAACAAGATAAAACAAGCAACCATGCATACTATATATATATATATATAGTTATCTCTAGTTACTAGTAATTGCTTGTTTTTTCTTGATGGTTTTCTTGATGTTTGGGTTCTCGCTTTGTTTGCTAACCACGTTAGGCGCACGAATTTGGCACCCTGCTTGTGGATGGTCGTTGAAAGTCGACAGCCTACTGTTTTTCTTCAGTACAGTAGTTTCTTTTGTGGGGGTGTGTGCTGTTGTGTATTTTTTTGTGGAGTGTTGCGTATACTTTTTTGTTGATTGGCTTTGGCCGTGCAGCTGTTTGTGCTGTGCATCAATGCTGAGTTGTTTGCTGCTTCTCTTGGTTCTTTACTTTATACAGGAAGAAACCTTCAGACTTTGGTCACAAGGTTTGGAGTGAGTGGTTTCAAGTGCAGGTTTTGGTTTCCGAAAGGTTGCGACGTTCAGAGGTTTTGCAAGGCAAGCAAGGTAACCTTCAGGAAAAATAAACAGCATTTCTTTACAGCTGCTGGGTCTTGCTTGAAGGGTTTGTTTGCCATGCATATTGAAAACAGGCGTAGCTGCTTTGAAGCATTGCTGCATAATATTGCCACAGCCGATGAATTTTGGAGTATCAACGGGGGGAAGCCTCGCAATCACTTGCTTACTGTAGATTCCAATATTCAGGGACGGTTTTCGAGTGAACCTCCCAACGATACTTACACAACAGAACCAGTGCCACCCAACGTCCCTTTCCAATGAACCTCCCAACAACCAATCAAACCAAGCATGTCCGACTCATGTTCAATCCAACCCCTCTGGAGTTGAAGGCGGGGTACGCTTGGTTGGAAGGGGAGGGGGGGGGCCTAGATGCCCAAGCTGCTGCTGACCAGGTCGAGTCATCTCAAGTTTACCGCTTAAAGTGGAAGCTCTCGTTTGGAACTTTGCAGGCCAGAAAGAGGCATTTGCTACATCAGCAAGACTTGCAAAACCTTTGGCGAGCTGCAGCATGTGCCAGACTTGGGCGTGTGACAGATAGTGGAGCTTGGGTCCAGGAACATGGTGAAAGCAGTGGTTCTCAATCTGAAACGGTTTTTGTAAGAGGATCCCCTTTCTGGTGGGAAGATCCTCAGACAGTCAATGATGCTTTTTGGCACGTGCCGGAAAGGCCGAGTTTTGGAATCGCCCCGTGCGGAGCAGCTCTTGGCAGAGGCGTGGTGGCATGGGAATTTGAGAATCGAGAGGCTGTCAAAGTGCCAAGGCCCAAGAGCAATTGAATGGATTTATAGTGATTTTGATATTTGCAGCTTGGGGTGTCGCCGCGACATTATGCGTATAGAGAGAGTAATAAATCAAGACCTCGGGCGAGCATAGCAATTAGGTCTAAAATACAGAGGAACAAGAAGAAGGTAAGGCCCTTGTGTAAGGTGTTAAAGGGGCCTTCTAAGCGCACATCCATGTGCGGCTAATTCGCTGCTATTTGCGGTGCATTCATGCCTCGAGATGTTCGATCTGCATGTACAAACTCACCGCCGCAACAGGGTGCTTTACTTGACTGGGCTCTTGTTGTGGGGCTGTGCATATTTTTGGGCTTGGTGGTCACTTTGCGTGGCAGGCACAAGGGGATCCTCGTGTTTTGAAGTTGACGACTCATTGTGCCGGTTGACTTCGATGTGCCAAGTTCGTGGCACATGCAGCACATTGAAAACCTCCAAGTGCAGATTTCGTTGTAGGCGCGGCAATCTGTGAACCCCTTATATTAATTCTCTCACCTTTGTGCTCTCATGCTCTTGCTCACATATGTGTGCTTTCATATTTGTGCTCTCATGCGAGTGTGTGCGCGTGCTCTCACAATGCTCACTCATACCCCTGCTCACTCATACCCCTCTCATGTGTTCGGCTCTCGCATGTGTGCTCTCATATTTGTGTTTTCGGCGGTTTGCTCTCAGTGTGCTGCTAGCTTTGTGCTCTGGAGACGTTTAAGGTGCGGAACTTGGCATATTCACCCTTGCTCTTTTACTCAACGCTGTTTGGGGCCTCTTGCCGGGAACGTGTTTTGCGAATTGGGTGTTCCATGCTTCCATGTCACTAAATGTCACCCGGTTTTTTGGCCCACTATGTTCACATACTTCGTGGATTTGGCACATGCGCAGTTTATTGACCACACTTGTGCCGGAACACAGTTTAGAAGAGTTCACGTTTTGGATGTATGGTATTGTTATGTATTGTGCGTTCACATTCTGGTAGGTTGCTGGTTTCCGATACGCAACACTTACGGTAGCTAATTGAAGGATTTCAAAGTTTGGACCTTCTTGTGTGTAGGTGGACCATGAATATATATATATATATATTATGAACATCAAAGAGCACGTAATTGAATGCAATTGAAGGGGGGCAATGACAAACACCACAGGGCCGCTTGAAGATCGCCCTGTTCGAGCTTTTGGGATCTTTGGACTTCTGCGTCGGGCGGTCTCAGCTGGTTCTCGCAAACCTTAGCTGCAGCTGGCATGGTTGCCGTAAAATTGTATGATGTTTATGATGTAGTACAGCCTTTTTGTCGGACTGTTATTTTCGTTTTGGTAGTAGTGTTCTACCAATTCCATGCTTGCATGGACTTGATGGTGCTGGCATAGATAGAGAGTTCCTGAGGTGTCGGAGAAGAGACCTGGAGAAGGCTTTGCACGAGGAAAGTTGGAATTTTCCTCATGGTCAGCATGCAAATTGTGCGAACGTGGTCAACGCCACTGATTAAGGTTGTTGGAATGATTCTGAGTTTGCTGATGCAGCTGGCCAGAAAGTTCAATTGCTTTGGAACAAAAAGACTGAGCTCGCAAGCTTTGCAAATGCTTTTTTGCAAGGTGGCGATAGCAAGGGCAGCCCAGGTCAGCCCAGGTCAAGCGTCAAGCGTGATGGGGAACCAAGTGGGTTTACATATATATATATATATATATGTGTGTGTTTCTAGGTTGGAGGCCATCGCTATAAGGTCGTCTATATACATAGGTTTATGTGTTTCTGATGGCGAAGCTTGCACCGTGCAAGACCTTTCTGAGGTGTTGAGGCACGTTGGCGTCGGGCAGTTTCACGCCACGCTAGGCACTCAGGCTTCATGCTAAAGGCACCCACAAAAAATGCCCATGCCATCCCCGGTTGCATGCGTGTTTTTGGGTGAGACTTGGGCAATGACCCAGGTTGGCAAAGGCACAATCGGGCACAGTGCCAGCAGCTCAGGTTTGTGTTGCGTGTGCAAGTTGACAAGTTTATGCCAGGTTTGGTCCCGCTTTGGGTGATGATGCTTCAAACAGCACAGACAGGAATTTAAGAAGTAACTGCGCTGAACACTTAGTATCAGATCCCAAATCCCAAAATCGTGGAACTTCCGTTTATTTGCTGCCCTGCCCTGGCTAAGACAAGGTTTGGACCAACGAAGCTGCCAGGGACGAGGTGGGCATGTGGGGGTGTTGTGCAAGTTTAAGCAATTTTGTTTGGTTAAACTTTATGCATGGTGGTGCACCTGACCAATCACAGCGCCAGGCTCGGGCAGAGGCAGAGCGCATACTTCGCCAGCAGGGAGCAGAGTCAACCTGCCACATGTTCATTTGGCGATGGAATCTGGAAGCACGATCAGGGACAATGGCCTAGTTGTTGTTCCATAGTTTGCAAGCTGTCCAAGGTCTCACATCACATGCAGAATGCTTTGCTGATCATTGTTGTGCATTGTGCCAATAGGGCTCTCTATTTGGTCTCGATTCTCGGCGTTGTTGTCTCTCCAAGAACCTGCACCGGGTGACTAGTCCACCGGTGACTAGTCCACCTATCATTGAATATGTGTATATATATATATTATATCGATTAAATATCAGCCTGAGCTTTGTAGGGTTGTTTATTTGTGGGTTGAGGGTGTCAGCTCAAACCGCCCAAACATTGTCCTTGGCAAAGCAAGGCCCGGGCTTACACCCGTAACAGCGAGGTCATGCTGTGAATGCTGCTTTTGTAAGGTCAGAAAGCTTTTGAGTTGTTTGAATATATATATATACATATATATGCAATATGTGTGTATAATATACATATATATATATGCACATATAGCCGCAGGCTAGCTAGCAGGAAAAGGGAGGTGTGAGGTGTACGCCGTGTATGCAAATGTTACGGCATGGAGATACATAGAGCACTTTGTTTGGTTCCTCTTTCATTTTGACCTATAATATATAATATAAGACCTAAGGCTTGAAGGATCACACGACGATGACGAGTTCAACTTCTCAAAGGTGCGAAGCGGGCTGCCCATGTTGAAATGCAGCATGATGGCAGAGTCATTGAACAAGATCCGTTATATAGGTATAACTATGTATTATATCTATCTTATCATATAATATCATAGAAGAAGCATATAGATGTGTAATACACTATATCATTACATCATTCTTTGCTGTCGCATTTTAACACCGGTCTATGATATTGTCACTAGACGACTTGTATAATAATTAATGACAATGTAGAAGCCCCCATGCCCCGCAGCCACTCCCCAAGCTGTTTGTTTCAGCCAGCATCAGGAGCAGGTCCAGGAGCAAGAGCAAGAGCATGAAGAGGAAGTGGAGCAGGTCAGACACCAAGCTTGGGATGACAAGAGTCTTCAAGTTGCTGGGATGCATTGAGTCCAATTGAGTGCAATGCATGCTCTGAGAGCGGGAATGACTGGGAGCGATTAAATATATTTAAATATGTTAGTTTTGTGGATGCGACGGTCGAATGAGAACACAGGATCACAGGGTTGTTGGTAGCTGCGGCAGCCCGAAAGTGATACAGTGAAGACACTGACACTGGCTGGTTACATATAGAAATTCCACAGGAAATCATGCTTTTCAGGACTTTGCACAGTTTTTGTTTTTCGCGTTTCGACTTTCCATCAACCCAGATTTGCTCTTGGTTACACCGTTGCGCGTTTCTGCAGGACCACGAGCAAGAGGCCGGGGTGAGACTTGGCATAGACATGTATCAGCTTTGACCACGACGATGCTGGAAGATGAATGATCGATTCAGGGTGTCATGGCCCGTTACTACCTTTTGACCTGAGCATTGAAATTGTTGCAAGGTGCAGTTGGAAGAGGACCTGGAGCGGGTGCCCGAAGCACCAGCTGAGCAGCGCTATGCACGAGATGCTGAGGAGGCGTAAAGGGGCAAGGCTTAATGGTTTGTTGTTGTTGTTGTTGTTGAGTTTATTTGCCACTCGAGTCTTGCCAGCCACTTTTGAGCACAATTGCACAAAAACCCACATAACAGAATCTAGTTGCCAAGTTGCCAGTATGCAGTTACTTTTGTGGTCTAAAACCTGCATCGTGTGCGAGAGGTTCGTAAGGTTTTGCGCAAGGGTAATTCGCAAATATTCGCACTTCAACAAATTTATAGCAAATGTTTGAAGTTACTGGCTTGTGTTTTGTGGAGTGGAACTGAAACTAGCGATGATTTAAGACAGAACAGTTTTTGTCCACTCTTTCGTGCAGTGTGATCAGCGGCAGCGTTGCGGAAGCATTTCCACAAGTCTCACACGTTGAGCACAAATCAGGATTCGAATTTCCATGCAAGGTTCGCAAGCAGGAATTTAATTTACATAGAATGTGTCGGGCCATGTCAGCTTTTATTGAGCCAGCTGTTTCAACCATGCCAAGCTATTCCAGTGTACTTGCCAAGCCAAGCTGTCACGATCATTCGGTCATCTAGCGGCAGCGATCTGCACTGGCTGTTGGTATGAGCCATTTGATTTTGTTGGATTTTTGGATGTTTCATGTGCAGAATCACGATCACCCACGATCAACCCACAAGAGGCCCTTACCACCTTGCTCAACAGTCTCTACAGCTCCATTTAGGCTTCATACTTTGCAACACTCTCCACAGCTCCAAGTGATGTGAACTTTGACGGGTCCACAGGGTCTATGAAGAAGCGCGAGCTATCCGGCGTCCTAGGTAGTAGCTACTTGCAGCTAGTAGCTACCTCTTCTACTTTACTAGCTACCTACCTACTATCTACCTTTGGAGGCCCACCCCACCAAAAACAAACAGAATTGCTATGTTTCTCTCTCTTTCCCCCTTGAAACGGAAAGGTCGAGACTCGAGACCCCATTTCAGGCTTGGGGCCTTGTGGATGACATTAGAGAGTCTTGCAAAGTACTTGAGACTGTTGTGGAGCAAGGTGGTATATAAGTGGCACCATTGATTTGGTTCCTAGATTTTGGGGAAACTTCACTAATAGCGATGGCCTCCAACTTGAAGAATCTATGTCCAAGCATGACGTGCAAGGGGCTGGGGCGTGCTTTCTGACCGTCGTTGTTGTCGTTGGGCTTCTTTAATGCTTTGGCGCGTGAACCCCAACTGAAAGCCAAGAACCGCTGTACCAACATGTCGTTGTTGATATGGATTTGGCCAGTTCCCAGCCGGTTGAAATGCCCCGCAGGCTGTGCCATGGCCATTGCGAGGCTTAGCACCAAGGCCTGTGTTTCTTGTCCCAATGAGACCATTCACCTTCCTTTGGTACTTCTGTTCTTTTTCCCCACCTGCCAGGTGAGGGTTGTTAGACTTTATCAGAGCTCTTCTCCTCCTCCTTCTCCTCTCCTCCTCTCTTCTCCTCGACTCCGGACCTCAACCGCAAGCGCCAGATCGCAGGGATCATTGTCGGACTTCAACCGGAAAGCGCCAGATTGCAATGGGCACCACCGGACCTCAACACCACAAACACACTGCCACAAGCACGCAACCACATCACACAACCCCACAAAGCAGAACCACAAACGCACAACATCACACATTGCCAACACATAGGCACTTTGTGGGCAGGTGGTCACAGGTGTCACAGAGTAGCACTTTTGGATGCCAATTGGAGACACTGGCGACACCCTGGCGCGAACTCCTGCGACAGAACCACCGAACAGTGTTCTCGGACTGAGCAACCCACGAAGTGGGTTTCAATAGGTTATGTCCCGCAACAACAGAGTTTTTCCAGGGCTTAATCGCAGGGACTTGGGCAGCTTAGACACAAGTAGGCTGGAGCATGACTTCGTGCTATGTTGTTGATTGGTTTTGGCAGGATCATGCTTGGCTGTGCAGCTCTGATATTCTTTTAAAGGGAGCGGTGCGCTAGACATCCAGGAGCCGAGAGATGCTTCCCTTTTACCCAATGGCAGACTTTGCGGTGAACAAGGGGCCAGATGCTGAGACGTGCTAAGACCACCACTTTGTTGCTCAAATGAGGACTATGAAAGATATGCAAAGGCTTTACTTTTAAGACTTTTGAAGAAACTGTCAGCGTTGGGAATGGGCATGTGTTTTATTTTGTTAAGATCTAGGGACAGGGTCAGAGACCGTGCTCACAAAACCCCTAGAACAGTGGTTCCTGCGTTTGATTAGGCTACAATGATGTACAATGGACTTGTATACAAAATGCAGAACTACTAACACCTGCTAACTGCTTGCAGACCCTTGCTATTACTGTAATTTGCACGTCCTGCTACCCCTTGCGTTTAGGTCTTGGACGTGACTCATTGCTCTTAAGAATGCCGCTTTCGACAAAATTTATGCTGCCAGAATCTTCAACGAGTCCAGTCCAGTGTTGTCCGGGCTTCCACCGTTTGCTGGATGCTCAGCCAATCTGTTGCGAGTGGAGCAGATAGCCAGGGTGTGTACAGCATCCATCGGATATGTTTTGCATTGTAAAATATTTTTGCTCGGGCTTCTCGTTGGATCGCCGCGAGTCCTTTCAATCAACCTTACAGAACAGTTTGTGGCAATGGAGGTGATGTTGAGTGACAATTACTATCGACGACAGTGGCGACTGAGCTCTGTGAGAAGGCCCGCAGTCAGTGGTTCCCCGAGTGTGTTGGGTGCTGCGGGGTGCAAGAACTTAGGCCGGAGAAGCGATGAATCATGCATAAGACGACTCTAGATTTTGGAAGTTCATCGCAGAAACAGAGGAGATCACGACAGGCTGACACCGTAGCCTGGAGCTATTTGGGTCAATGTGCATTTCTGGGAAGACCGCCTTGATCTGCTTGATGTTCACAGCTTGGTGCATGCCTCGCAGGCTGCGCAATGTGATTTGCTTCTTGGAATGGGCCCTTTGGTCCAATTGTTTGAAGCGAGGACTGAGTACATTTCCGAACCCACTCTCATGAAGACACCAATGTCGGGTAGTAATTCTCTGAGATCATTCAATTCTCTTCAGTGGCAAGTGGTAAAGCCGGACAAACTTTAGTCCCGGACGGTATGAAGTTCAAGTAAGTTTCAGCTATTGTGTTCTTAAGTTTTAGTCACTAGTCATTCTCATGATCATCAGTTACTCGAATCCTGCCACTCCAGATTCCTGAAAACACAAGGTGTTGGGACAAGTTGATGACACGCCAAGTTGGGAAGCATTCTATTTATAACATACTTATTAAAAATAAGCAACACCATATATTCAGGCCCAAGTTTTTCACAGAAAAAAACTAGTTTTGAATGTTGACTCCAATGCCTCAAGCTGCAACAGTTGAAGGTCAGGTCTGATCACACACACACACATGTTGCTGTGCATGCCTGGCCCATGGCCGGAGGTCGTTACAGGTGCCGATCAGATGCACGTTGCGAAGGAACATTTAGGACCTTCGAGCATTTTAGATCTTAGGCTAGACGGCCAGAGCCATCCTTGTACATGTGGGCCGTCACCAGCCATTACCAGTTCACCATGGTTTACCTACTTCAAACGGATTGAACACATATCGCCCTTTCTGACGTTTAGTTTGTCAGTCGGTCTGTGCCATGTGTTTTTTCTTTTGTCTTGCTGGCCCAGGTCCCATCAATCAAGCACCTCAAGCGCTTTGCCGTGCGCTGGCAGGAAATATATAGAACTCTTGACTCTCTCGAGAATTTATATATATAATATATATATATCTCTCTCTCTCTCTCTCTCCCCCGGCGCACTTTCGCGTGAGGTGATACAGACTCAGGTCTTTGTTGTATCGTCACATCATCAATGTCGCTCTATATTGCATCTTGAGTGCGCTCTTAGCCTGTTTGAGACAACCCCCTATAAGTGCTGTCAGTTCGTCGTTTGTACGGTTTTCATTGCAGGATTGTGCTCGTTTTTATACAATACTAACTGATGGGTCAATGGCTTAGTCATGTCGAATTCAGCGCTCTTCATCCTTTGAACATTCAAATCATTCAATGCATTTTGCTGTTGAATTGTATTGAAGCTAAGGTCTTCGATGCCACTGAAGAGCAACGATTTCGACTCCGTGGCTTGACTGTGAGGGCAAGTGGAAAGAGAAGGGGAGAGACAGAGAGAGGCTACTACAGTAGCCATAGATTGTTTGTGAAGCAGGTGAAGTGGCAACGAACATATACTGTAGTTGATCAACAAGATCCTGGTTATAACGCCCCCTGAAACCTGTTGTATCTTTACTACCACAAGGTTCAAAAGACCAAAGGAACTATGGTCCCTTGACTGGCAACTACTGTAACTAGTTGTTTTCGCATGTTTTCGCAAGGCGGTACAGTGATTTTGAAGGCAAAGGGTCCTCCCTACGTCTGTATTTTGAGAACATGTTCCTTTTCTACATGTGCGCTGCTAAGTGCTCGATCGGAATTCCAGAGCCTGGTGGCTGCTCGGTTGTTTACATGCTCGCATCCATTCAATTAATTGCAGAATCATAATTATGTAATGAGTGGCCATCAGGGATTGTTGGAATCGTTTGAGGCGAAGCGTTGAACCTTTGTGCTGGTGGACGTGACGACTGCCCAGGGCCTCAGTAGCTTTAAGGAGGGCTGGTCTACTCAGAAAGGTTCTTTTCTGTTTCTCAAGCTGATTGCGAGGTAAGCTTTTGCAATGCTTTTCTGCTACCAATTCTGAACACCGACATCGGTTTGAGCATTGAACCTTTACTTTCCTCTGACTCCAACTGCTTTTGAGGCTCCCTCGGATTTGGTCGGGATGAGGCCCGGGTAACTGCTCCAACGGAAAGAAGTTCAGAAAGTGTGATGCCCAAAACGGGTTCAGCTCTCTTTCAATCCGCTTCAGCTGCAAAAGTTGCGGCAAGGCTTGTGGCAGCAGAGGTGAAAGGTGATTAGTCGGACACATGCCTGGACAGTTATATAATAAGTCCGAGTCATGGGATGTCATGTGTGTCGATTCCTGCGATTGCATACATGTTTTCCGTTACCTTTCAGGTT
>CAXAMN010012325.1:131739-189022 GCA_963970005.1 Durusdinium trenchii
ACTAGACTTCGAGGGCTAGACGATTTCCAAGTTGATAATGTGTACTAATTACATCCCCGTGCGAATAACCCCTACAAAATGAAGGGCCGGCCTTGAGGCCCTAAAACCATGGCCATTTTGTAGCAACCACCCGGCATAGGAGATGTCAGAACTCACGGACAGGGAAGATCCTTACAAAATACACATGTGCCTTTCATTTTGTAAGAGCCCAGAATACGTTTTTGGCCTTGACATGCCTTGACAAAATGAGGACAAGTCATGCATTTTGTAAGAAATAGCATTCAACATAAACCAAAGCAAACAACAATTTTGACAGCGTGATTTTGTGAGAAAAGCCAAAGCAAGAGCCAACCAAGATAACCTTGGGTGCGTCATTTGCAAGTGATGGCATTCCAAGCGTTCCAAGACCGCGGTATGAGTTCCCAAGAGGACCTCCTGTGCATCATTTTGTAGGGGATTACATTTCAGACAATGCGATAAGGATATATAATATTCTGTTAATATTGTTGTATATAAGTGATGACATGTTCAAGAATTAAAAGAAACACACACACAAGTACAAGAGTCAAACAAAATGACCTCAGGCTTATCTTTTGTAAGTGATTGCATTGCAAGACTTGAATAAGGATGAAACTCTACATCCTTTCCCTGAGACCTGTTGCCGTCCGTTGAGATTCCGATCTGCCGTCGCAGGGGGGCGGGTTCTTACAAAATGTGCCTGCGCATTGCATTTTGTAAAGTTCAGCCATCTACGCTGGGGATGTTCACATTTGTGAGGATAATGTTGACCAAGGCATTTTGTAGAAACCCACGAGCCAATTTTGTAGTGAGGCTAGTGCCAGCCAAGTCATTTTGTAGAGGTTTCTCTACAGAATGCATCGCCTGACCTCACCCTAGATATTCGCACGGGGATCTAATTACGGTGCACTACTTCCTTCTATAGAATCAGATTGAATCATTGGGCTTACTGGCTTATATACAGTAATTGTGCCAGTCATTCAAAACAGCTAGGGGCCCAGGACCCGGCAACAGTTTACAGAAACCAGTGCACGCATGACGGATCTGTGAGGTGCGAGCACTCTGTGGCGTGTTGGATTTGGCTGATGAAGGTGAAGCCCTGACGGTGCATGGCTCAAGGGCTCTCATGGTTTTTGTTGACAACATAAGGGCATCGTTTGCCATTCGGGAGAGTTTCGCATGAACATGTGATGTTCACCAATCATGAAAAAATATGATAAGATGTAGCCGCATTTGTTTTGATGGCATCATGGCTTAAAAAACCAGAACTCTCATTTCTTCCAGCACTGCCGTGCTCGTGACTGCATAAGGCAAAAATGTCGCCCAGCAGCTCAGACCTCGGCTGAGCGATCAACATGCTTTACTACGGTGCATAAGGCAGTTGTGCACCCTGTGATAGGGTGCAAATCCTGGCATGCGCAGTTGCGCCATGTTTGTGGCCTTGTAAGAAGTATGATGAGGTATGTAATGAGTCAACTAAATATACATATATATATATAAGTACCTGTACCCTCGAGACGCTTTTAGTTCACGTGGAGTAAGTTTTTGGGATTCACTCAAAACCAGTTCAGGGCCTATGTGGGTGCATCTCGCCAGAAACCATTTCAAAGGGAAGAAGAGACCTCCCGGCAGACTTTCAAGGTAGAAACAGCCTCAAGCCCTGCATCTCAAGCACTAAAGGATTAGTCTTAACTGGAAGTGCAAAGTGTTCTTTTCCAACAGGGGACCTTCAACAGGGGCTTCAAAGCTCCTCAGCATTTTCCTCTTGACAGTAAACCTTCATCAAGGGAGCAAAACTCCCCATACGGCATTGGAGTTCTGTCATAGCCTAATTAGAGACTACAGCGTACATTTCCTTGGCCAGCTTCATTGAAGTTGAAACAGAAAATCATCCACCAAATGCTAATTACAAAACATGACTAGACAAGAGTATACATTAAAGGACACATCAACGCTCCCGACGAAAGAGTGATGACAACTTACGTCCCATACCATCAATATCTGACAAGACATGAGGCCCAATGTCATTACAACCCAAAGACACCAATTCGGCGTCGTTTGGCGTCTGTTTGGCGTCGATCTTTCTGGGCGCGGTTTTGGCGCGGAGTCTGTTTTTCGAGTGATGGCGTCGGTTCGGCGTTTGGTTTTTGCGCGCGGTGGATGAGTAGATTCTACAGAAACACAACAAAAGAGTGCCAAATCCTTCAAAATCGCTCCTTAACCTCTTAAGTGTTGTAGGCAAACTTGGAGGCCAAGCAAGCACTTGCCACCAAAGCGAGTTCTCACAGAGTTACTGTAATTCCCAAAGGAAACCTTGGCCCAGCAAGTCCATGATTCCAGGCTTGGTTCAGTTTGTACAACGGGGAAGGGCTTGTGTTAAATACTTCCATGTTTCTTCTCATAGTTTGGGACTTTTTTGACAAGTGTCCCGACAGGACCTGAGCAAGCAAAAAAAATACAGCGGATGATTTTTTTGGGGCGCACCTGAAAAACAAGCAGTGTTCAGGGCTCCAGGTATGCTTAACTGACTTAACTAAGCATGTTGGCACAACCCCTTCCCAAAGACATTTGAACACCTCTCAGTTGGGATGTGCGGGAGAAAAGAGCGAAAGAAAGAGAGAGAGAGAGAGAGACAGACAGACATGGGACTTAGGCCGAGTAACACTCCAAGATTTGGAGAAGGAGCTGCTCACTCACAGCATATACAAGATGCAGCAGGCTGTGGCCAGACCAATCGCAGACAATGCGAAACCTTGAAACTTTGGTTGGCCACTGTTTATGCTAATGTGTCAGCAACAGATTGCAGTGGGCTTAGCCCACCCACGCGTTCTTGGCCTGAAGTCACTGGTATTGTGTGGTAGTGCCTATGTCAAACATTTAAGCTCACGGGGGCAATGCGCATTCAGGGGACAGCCATCAATTGCCATGGATGATTGCACTTTAAATGACAGGGCCGCTACTTCGTTGCACTGAGCTTGGAAGAGGCGGAGCATCTACGTGGCACACTGCTGCGGACCCCAGAAAGTGAGAGACTGCGAGAATTCTAGGTTATAGTCATTGTAGTCATAGCGAATTGTCGACTCAAAACGCCACTCCTCAAGGCCCACAAGCCTGTTGAAAACGCCTAGGAAGATCGTTGCTGGACAGAATCCTGCATGACCTAAGAGTGTTGTATTTTCTTCTGGGCCGCCGGCCTTGGTGTCCATTGCATGATCCTGAAATCCTGTGATGTTGCAAGTCAGTGAATTATGTACAAGGCCTGCCCCCGTCAATCGAAGCTGACGCCGGTCACATGCATCTATGTAGTTCAGGGCCACAAGAAATTGACCCAATGGGCCCCGGCCTGTGCCCCCCGCCGTTGCCACTTTTCAGTGTACACGATGCCCAGGCATTTGCTCCGGAGCTCAAGCCCTGCCACACTCCCCGTTGAGTGCGGCCTCGCATTGAGGTGAGACAGTGGTGGGGAGATAATATACACCAGCCAGAGATGCCAAGGGCATCCAGGGCAAAGATTGGCACCTAGATGTTTTGGACAATGCCTGCCTTTGATATGACTCCTACTTTGATTTGTTTTTTGTGGCGGCTCAAGTCTTGGAACCACATGGTTGCCAAGTGTCCATACTGCACGTAAATACTGAGTGTTAGCACGTGTCACGAAAAGCCACTAGCATGTTCAATTTCGCATAATTTCGCCATTGTGGGATATCGTGGTGGTGTGCATGACGGAGGTGCATCACTTGCAAAGAATCTGGCAGAGATGATTCCTTGCTTGATTCCCATGGGCCTGTGCTGGACAGCAGTGAACTCAGAGTTTGGAAAGCGGGGGTTGCATCACGGTACAAGCTTTCCACCCAACTATGCTTTTGTGTATATTTGTGCATCAGCCTGCTTGTCAAGTTTCATTAAGCTCCTTTGAAGATCTAGAAGGACATGTTACATAGTTCAAGGATTTGTTCAAACCAAGGGTCTTGATGTGTGGACACGCAGTATAGTACAGTAGGATGTTCTTTATTCATCCGTGCTTCCGACATTTTGAGAAAGGGCCGCGACTTAATTTTGGATTGTTTTTTTTTTCGTGTTTCGTGGCAGGTGCAGGACTTTGTGGACCTTGAAGTGCAGATTTCGTGGCAGATGCAGGACTTTGTGGATTGGAAGTGTAGAGTTGGTGGCAGGTGCAGGACTTTGTGGGCCTTGGAGTGCAGATTTCGTGGCAGGTGCAGTACTTTGTGGATGTTGAACTGCAGATAGATAGAAAGATAGAATGATAAATGGATAGATAGATAAATAGAGGAGGCATATTTGCTTGGTTAGAAAGTTTTGCACCGGGGAGTTCACCTTAAAATATTGATTTCGTGGCAGCGCGGGTGTCGGGGATGAAGTGCAGATTTTATGGCGCGGGGGGGATTGAAAGGGGCGCACCACCCCCCCCCCAGCAGCACACCAGATCCAAAGGTGAGCAGCTCGTGCTTGCTTGCTTGCTTGCTTGCTTCCTTGCTTGCTTGCTTGCTTGCTTGCTTGCTTGCTTCCTTGTTTGGTTTCGTCTCTGCAACGAAAACAACAGGAAAAGCAAATGCAAAAAGAGAAAGGAGAACAGCTGCCAAAAAGAAAGAAAGAAAGAAAGGTAGATAGATATAGAAAGATAGATATAGACAGATAGATGGATAGGCCAAAAAGCCAAAAGCCACAAAAGCCAAAAGCCACAGAAGCCACGAAAGCCACGAAAGCCAAAAGCCACAAAAGCCAGAAGCCACAGAAGCCAGAAGCCACGAAAAACAAAAAATCCAAAAATGGAAACACAAATCAAAATTAAATGGCACTCCTTTGAGAAATTCTTGTTGAGTGGCTCGTCCTTCCTAATCCATACGTCCAGGAAGTTTTGTTGCTTGTCCCTTCGTGCTTGCCAAGGTGTTGAGCTAGGACACCAGCTTGAGGCAAGACGTAGACATGCATTCAGTTGATGGGTATTCAGATTCACTCATTTTTGCCCAGCCCAGACAAGTGAAGCACCTTCATCAGTCACAGTCGCAAACAGGCGTTCTGGGACCTGGAAACCGCTTACTCATCCTGGGTTTCCTACACGATACTCATATATAATTATAGTATATATCATAGTCTGTGCGCTGGCCTTGTGGCCTTGAGATGCAAAGAGTCAGTTCTTAGACCCTGCAAGTCGGATTTCCTGCACTTATGAGGTCCTTGAGGCTGTGCCTTTGGATGAATGTGTGCAGGCTGCTGAACAAGTCTTCCGTTTTCTCAACAGCGCAGAGGACTTCCAGGCAAGCCAAGTGCGTCCTTCACGCTCCAAACTCAATCAACAACACTTCAACTATCAGCTACAGCAGTTGCTAGCCGCTAAAGAGTCGAGCCTGCACGTTTTGCGTAGACCCTTTTTGGCGGCATACACAGCATATTAACACTATGATCTCACTTGTCAACCGGCTGAGCGATAGTTTCTTTTCCGTGTGCGAAGGTGCCCCTAGGAATCCCATGGACTTAATGTTTGCCAAGTGCAGCATCCAAGCAGCCATGGCCAGCTGATCTAACAGCATCCAAGCAATGCTTTAGCCTTCAGATGACCCACCAATCAGCTTTACTACACACTCAGAAAATGTTAGAGTTTTCTGGTGATTGGTACCAATGTGCGACGAGCTTGGTGGGAAATACGCAGCAGAGCAGTTGGTGAAGAGGTTTGGGTCACTTGCCGTACCTGAACGCGACCTTTGGACTGGTGCCTGTTGTTTTGTCAATCCTTTGTTGGAACCACCTATTATATAATCAGTATACTATTTGCGTTATTTTGTCATCCATTGTTTTTCGCACTTCTTCACGGATAGCTGGGAACCGTAGTCTGATTGCAACTGAACTGTTTGTTTGACACTTGCAAGGAGGGAGGCATCCAAGCCGAGCCTTTTTGTTCGATGAGTGCTAAGTGAGTTCCAGTGCAGTTCCAGGTACATGTGGTAATTACATTTTGGCACTAGATCGTTGAATCACTTGCTCACCCAAGAGGAACCTTAAAGAAACAAATCGAGTTTGTACATATCCGATCTTCCAGGTTTTTCATAGGTTCATAGATTGTCCAAATGACTCATGTGCAAACAGAGAGGGTGTCAGCGCAAATGTATAATGTCAAAAACCTCTTATAATATTAAAATAGTGCTTTCCTTTTGGAAGCCCTCTTGCAAGCTGTTTCGCCTTCAGAAGTCTTGCCGAATACATCTTAGAAGCTCTTTGCCAACCCCGTGTGGGCCAAGTCCCTTCGTTTCGCTCTGAATGGCTGCAAGAGAACAGACAGCATAGCATCGGGCACATCCGGCCAGGCTCGCGAGGTCAGCGTTTTGCTACGCACGCTTCAGCTCACCAGGGTGGAGGTGTCCAAAACACGACAAACGCCTGGCATCATTGTAGCACGATTCTGCGATGCTATTGCTCACTGGATCCGATTAATATCTGACAAGACAATAACTTGTCCGCATGCATGTGTATGCTTTGTATTTGTGGGGGCTTTACCTTCATCAACAGTGCCTTTGTGATCCTTTATGATTTTTCAGTGGAGTTGTTAATATTTGTATAGTCTTTTCAGCTCGCCGAAGCTCAGAACCGGCTGCCTTGGTGGCTGGATGTCCGAGCCTGCCGACGTCGAAGTCACCGGTGCGTGGCTGAGAGATGCTTTTTCAATGTCGAATGCCAAGCATATTTATCGGACACACTACAGCTACAGTAGGACTTTACAACACACTAGCCACCTTGTTGAGCCACCGGTTGTAACTTGTACAAGACATTGACTTGTTACTGGGCCATTGTTTTACCTTAGTTCGCAGTCGGCTTGGGCAGTCATCACATCATCATCGTGCTCCCCATCTCTCTCTCTCTCTCTCAGCGCTGATCTCGTTCAGTCAAACTGCGTGTCACAAATCCTACGAGGACTGAGAATAGTTTCAATATGCAAAATTGATCAAAATTGCTATTAGGTTGGAGGCCATCGCTAGTAGGTTGGAGGCCATCGCTTTTAGGTTGGAGGCCATCGCTATTAGGTTGGAGGCCATCGCTTTAGGTTGGAAGCCCTCGCTTTTAGCTTGGAGGCCTTCGCTTTTAGCTTGGAGGCCATCGCTTTTAGGTTGGAGGCCATCGCTCTTAGTTTGGAGGCCATCGCTTGGAAGCAATCGCTTCTAGGTTTGGAGGCCATCGCTTTTAGGTTGGAGGCCATCGCGTCGCTTTCAGGTTGGAGGCCATCCTTTTAGGTGGGAGGCCATCGCTTTTGGGTTGGAGGCAATCGCTTGTAGGTTGGAGGCATTCGCTAGTAGGTTTGGAGGCCCTCGCTTTTAGGTTGGAGGATGTTGGAGGAGGCCATTGCTTGTAGGTTGGAGGCCATCGCTTCGCTTGTAGTTTGGAGGCCATCGCTCGTAGGTTGGAGGCCATCGCTTTTGAGGTCGGAGGCCATCGCTCGGAGGTTGGAAGCCATCGCTTTTAGGTTGGAGGAGGCCATTGCTTTTAGGTTGGAGGCCATGGCTTTTAGCTTGGAGGCCATCGCTTTTAGGTCGGAGGAGGCCATGGCTTTTAGGTTGGAGGCCATCGCTATTAGGTTGGAGGCCATCGCTTTAGGTTGGAGGCCATCGCTTTTAGGTTGGAGGCCATCGCTTTTCGGTTGGAGGCCATCGCTTTGAGGTTGGAGGCATTCGCCTTTAGGTTGGAGGCCATCGCTTTTAGGTTGGAGGAGGCCATTGCTAATAGGCTGGAGGCCATCGCTATAGTGATTTGCTTTTCCATCTTATAGGATTCCACCCATCAAAGGCCGTGGCAGCGATGCCCTCTTGCCAAAGTCTTCCAGACGGTGGACGAGCTGGACGACTGGGCCACGAAGGTGAACCGGGCATGTTTTGGATGTCCAGAGTTACGTAATGGCAGCCTCATGAAACTTCAAGCGTTTCAAATGCACAGAGTCGTGCACGTGAGGATGCACGAAGACCCACCAGTTAAATACTTGGTGGAGACATGTTGCCTTTGTATCATTGCACGGCTACAAATAAAAACTGCCAGCATTCGACACCCTCATGCTATTGCGGGTCTTTTTGGCCTGATCGAGAGACAGACCAGATTGATGTAATGTGAAGCGTAGCTTTTCTTGAAGGCCCTGCTTTTGCGCTTGCGATGGGCTTTGGCAGCCCATCAACTTTGGCCAGCAGATGCCTTTCGCCTGATGGACGCCTGGCTCCTTTCCCTGTCAGAGTGATCGAGCCAGATTTGCAACACGACTTCAAGAAGGCAACTCATGACTGTGCTGACATGCAGCAGTGCAATTGAGGATGTGGGGGGCAACGGATGTTTGCAGAAGAAGGACTTGGCCACTGGACTTGAGCGACTTGGAGCCTCTTGGAAGGATTTTGGTGCCGTACAGAGTTGATTGCCGCAGGTGTGGAAATAATATGAAAGTCATCAAGGAACTCCAAAGGACAGCAGCATGAAAGTACTATCATATATGTACTTAGTCTTAGTGCTGTGCTGTAGCTTCTTTTTATTCTGATCCGCCTTTGCTGTGACAGGCTGCTACATGAAAGCTACCCTTGCACATTCCGCACGGGATTGAAGTAGAGCTAGGACGGTAGATGTGTATATATATATAACTGGGAAGAACCCGAGCCTTGTTACCGCTTGCAGCACTTGCTTAGGTCAATCAGGGGCTGTCGCAAGAACGCTGGAGGCGACAAGTGGAAAACCTGTTTGGAGCCCCAAAGCTGCTCTCAGGAAAAAGACTGAACGTATGTTTGCTAGCAGAAAGCGTTTCTTCTACTTTTCTTGTTGGAGACAAGATAAATGGAACAAAAGGAACAATTGGAAGGAATGGGCCAGCAAAGTTGGCTCGGGCGCACAGAAACCTGAAGCATAGAATGGCATAGAAATATCATGAAACATCATGCAGCCGGGGTCAAAATACAGCAGCAAACGGAAAGAAGTGAACGGGAAACAAAGCGAACCAGAGGTTTGCCAAGAGAACCCCATCTTATACAAGCTCTTGCTAGCGAAAGAGTGCTGCAAGGCCAGATTGAAAGGGGTCAATGCACCATTCTGCAGCTTCAAGTTTCCGAGGTTTAGGTGGATGGCGCAGGATGGCCGAGAGGCCGCCTACACATTCTCACCTTGACATTGAAGATAGACAATAAGTGCGACAAAGGACTTAGGCCTCAAGCAGTTCTGCGTTTACCCAATTGGTTGACTTCAGAAGTTCTTTCCTGTCAGTGGTCCTGACGGACAGAGTGTGAGAATATGATATGTTTTCTTTTTCTTCAGTTCTTTCGCCAGGTGGTCTTCATGGACGAATTCCGAACAGCCATGGAGTTTCAGGCGAACTGGGAGGCAGGATGAGCTTAAAAGGATGCGTGTGTAGGTACCTGACTTGGCCACGAGAGTGCCACTGCAATGCGATGGCCTCCAACCTAGTAGCGCGAGTGCCACTGCAATTTTGTTGCGCCTTAGCAGGTAGCTCCTTCCGCCTCTTCTCCGTCTGTGTCTCCGCCACGAGCCCAAGCTATTTCAATGGGAGAGGTATGCGACATTTGATCCGCGAGATTGTCATTGGAGTGTGTTTCTGTGATATGAGTGTTGTCAAGTCCAGTGATCAAGGTGGCGGACGGATCCAAACCAAGTTGAGTTGATGTTCATTGACTATGAATCTATGTTCAAGATATGATGAGCCCACAAGTCCATACTCAAATCCCACTCTGACGCTGATATTTTACTGTCACATGTGGAATGCCTCAGAGTCTCCAAGTTCCTGGAAACGGCTGAGGGCCCGTGTGGAGTGCAGTCCCAAGAAGGCAGGATCAGCAGCAATGTCTCCAGTCCCCGATTTGCCTTGGCAAGAGAAGACAACATAATGACATACAGTATGAGATATATATATATATACACATACTGCCAGTTGTTGAAGTCGAGACGTTCTTTTTTTCCCGAATGCGTAGCGAAGGGTTCTCGTTTAACTCTTGGGGGTCTGGGGGTAAAGTCTTGTTCGCGACCCGTTGCTTCTATGTTCGCAACCGTCCGCAACCGTTCGCAACCGTTCGCAACCGTCCGCAGTAGGTCGCTAAGGCGCTGCCATTGGGGGAAGCTTTTGCAAGTGACTATTCATGGATGTGTCACGTGTCAGTTTGCGACGCTAGTCCATTGTGATTTGCGTGAAAATGATATGTCGCGCAAGAAGCGTGATGCATTTCGCTGCACAGGCGCAGCGTTTTGTGAGATCTGCAGATTGCTGCGCAGTTCCATTGGGATTAGCGTTTGGAGAGTCGTGTTTTTGGGGTGTTGGATGTGGCCGTGCCATTGAGATTTGCGTTTCAGGGTGTGGCATCGAAGCTCTGTTTTCGTGACAAGTCTCAGCTGAAATGCCGATTTTGGTGGATGGGAGCGTGCTCAGAACGGGTCGAAATCATTCCAAACGTGTGGTGTGGTGCAAATTTTGTTGAAGCTCACATGAGATGACATTGTTACTTTTCGTGGCAGGCGCAGGACTTTGTGCGGGTTTTGAGGTGTGGAAGTATGATTTTCGTGGCAGGCCCAGGGAATCGTGAGGTTGCGATGTGTGACGGAGGTGACATTTCGTGGCAGGTGCAGTACTTTGTGCGCGTTAGACGTGTGGACGCGGAAAGATTCGTGGCAGGCGCAGGGAATCGGGAGGTTGTGAGTTGTGGTAGAGGTGAATGTCGCTGTCACATTGGGATTGGCGTGTGAGCGGGTGTCGTTTGGAGGGGCTGGAATCGCGAAACTGCTTGGCAGGGCTGCGTGATGTGTGTGCTCCGATGGGTGTTTCCGCTGGACTTTTGGAGGAAGTCTCGTGCGAAACGTTCGTTTTGCAGACTTTGACATGTGAGTTTTTGAGGAAGTCTCGTACGAAACGCTCGTTTTGGGGACTTGACATGTGACTTTGGAGGAAGTCTCGTACGAAACGCTCGTTTTGGAGACTTGACGTGTGACTTTTGGAGGAAGTCTCGTACGAAACGCTCGTTTTTTGAGACTTGACGCGTGACTTTTGGAGGAAGTCTCGTACGAAACGCTCGTCTTGCAGCCTCGCAGCGTGGCTTTTGGAGGAAGTCTCGTACGAAGAGTGTGCCCTACAGGAGTGTCCCACAAGAGTGTCCTACAAGAGTGTCCCACAAGAGTGTCCTACAAGAGTATCCCACAAGAGTTTCCTACAAGAGTGTCCCACAAGAGTGTCCCACAAGAGTGTCCCACAAGAGTCTCCTACAAGAGTGTCCCACAAAAGTGTCCCACAAGAGTGTCCCGTATGAGTGTCCCACAAGAGCGTCCCGCATGTCCCACAAGAGTGTCCTACAAGAGTGTTCCACAAGAGTGTCCCGTATGAGCGTCCCACAAGAGTGTCCCACAAGAGTGTCCTACAAGTGTGTCCCACAAGAGTGTCCGACAAGAGTGTCCCATAAGGGTGACCCACAAGAGTGTCCTACAAGAGTGTGCAACAAGAGTGTCCCGTAAGAGTGTCCCACAAGAGTGTCCTACAAGAGTGTCCCACAAGAGTGTCCTACAAGAGTGTCCCGTAAGAGTGTCTCACAAGAGTGTCCCACAAGAGTGTCCCGCAACCATGTCCCACAAGAGTGTCTCACAAGAGTTATGAGTGTCCCACAAGAGTGTCCTATAAGAGTGTCCCACAAGAGTGTCCCACAAGAGTGCCCTACAAGAGTGTCCCACAAGAGTGTCCCACAAGAGTGTCCCGCAAGAGTGTCCCGCAACAGTGTCCCTTAAGAGTGTCCCACAAGAGTGTCCCTTAAGAGTGTCCCACAAGAGTGTCCTGCAACAGTGTCCCACAAGAGTGTGTCCCACAAGAGTGTCCCCCACAAGAGTGCCCTACAAGAGTGTCCTACAAGAGTGTCCCACAAGAGTTTCCTACAAGAGTGTCCCACAAGAGTGTCCCACAAGAGTGTCCAGAGTGTCCCACAAGAGTGTCCCACCAGAGTGTCCTGCAAGAGTGTCCCACAAGAGTGTCCCAAATGAGTGTCCCACAGGAGTGTCCCACAAGAGTGTCCCGCAACAGTGTCCCGCAAGAGTGTCTCACAAGAGTGTCCCTTAAGAGTGTCCCACAAGAGTGTCCCGCAACAGTGTCCCACAAGAGTGTCCTACAAGAGTTTCCCACAAGAGCTGCCTACAACAGTGTCCCACAAGAGTGCCCCACGAGAGTGTCCCACAAGAGTGTCCTACAGGAGTATCCCACAAGAGTGTCCTACAAGAGTGTCCCACAAGAGTTTCCACAGAGTGTCCCACAAGAGTGTCCCACAAGAGTGTCCCACAAGAGTGTCCCGTAAGAGTGTCACACAAGAGTTTCCTACAAGAGTGACCCACAAGAGTGTCCCACAAGAGTGTCCTACAAGAGTGTCACTTGGACATATGTAGCTTTTTGAACGTGTTTGCATTCGGGTTCGTGGGCTCCATCTTGTTTTAAATAGCAGATAGAAGGTGATGAGCAAACCAGGAAGTCGATACACTATAGCGTTTCCTTGCAGGATAGAGTGTGTTGGAAGATGTTTTCTAAATGCATGGTTTTATTCAATGGGCTTGGTTTACTCAGCGTTCACAGTGTTTTGATTGCACAAGACCTACCGCAAGGAAGTTGGCAGGCAACCCATAGGTTGTTTCTAGAGGTTTCTATAGGCAGCCCATAGGTTCCCCTTCATCTTGGGATTGTGGGTCTCATATGTCCAACCCTCCAAGGGCTTATAGGGCCAACCCTCGGAAGCAGGGTCCTCGTGGAAACCTGGCTTCCGCTGTGAAGCGGGCACACTATTGAGTGGCATGAACCAGATGAGGTGTGCCCTTGGGGGAAAGCTTGATTGGGCTACCTTCGCTGGTGCTGCCGGTCTGCTGCTGGCTTTCTGCTGCTGCTGCCTTGCTGCTGCTGGTTGGCTACTGCTGCTGCTGGCGGTTGGCTGCTGTTGGTTTGCTGCTGGTTGGCTGCTGCTGCTGCTGCTGGCTGATTGCTGCCGGTGCTGCTGCTTGCTGCTTGGTTGCTGCTGGTGCTGCTGCTTGCTGCTTGCTGCTGCTTGTCGCTGCCGCTGCTGCGGCCTGGGCTACAAAGCCTACTCATTTGCTGCCTGTCATTCTCTTGCACGCCCTATGATTATAGCAGGCTTCTTCCATTGCAGACTGGGCATTGGAAACGTGATATCAAGCTTGGTGGCAGGCCTGTTTGGTGAAACGCGGTGCCCCATGCGGAAACAAGTATCGCAAGGACGCTGCCGTGACTTAGTCGCGGCGTGGTGTCCCAGTTCTTGATTGGTTGCCACAGCTGCATTGCAAGGACTTTTGTATTTGGGTGTTAGTGGGCATGGGTCTTCTGGGCAAACGTGTTCATCTCGCCCAATACCTCGCCCACATCTCGCCCTTTATCTCGCCCAACCCACCAGGCACCAGCACATCTGACTCTGCCGTGACTTAGTCGCGGTGTGGTGTCACAGTGTGATTTGCTTGCCGCAACTGCTTTGCAAGGACTTTCGTGTCTGGGTGGTTACCCTCGAGGTAGGAACTTAAAGGTGGTGCCAACATGTGGGTGAGAATCGGTGTGCCATGGGGGTTGGATCATTTCAGCCCATAGGAAACCTTGGAACCCATCAACGTGTAGAAGATTGAATCGCAATGGAATGGTGTAGGTTTAGAAACAATCTAGGCTAGGAGAAAAAGTGCTTGTTTCGAAGCGGTGTGCCATGGGGATTGGGAGAGGAATACACACAAGAACGCATAGATATTTTTGACGTTTAAAGAACAAATCCATGCTGTTTGCACTCCAGGTAGAAACTTAAAGCTGGTACCAACATGTGGGTCAGAATCGGGGTGCCATGGGGATTGGATCACGGCAGCCCATAGATAACCTTTGAAAACATCAACATGTAGAAGGTTGAATCGCAATGGAATTTAGAAACAATCTAGGAGAAAAAGTGCTTGTCTGGAAGCGGTGTGCCATTTTGTCCAAATGGGGTAAGTTCTTACATTCGTGGGGTAAGCGGTGTGCCATGGGGGTGGGTCAAGTTCATGTGCGATGGGGTAAGTTACCACGTCGGGTAGCTCTCCAAATTGCGTTGCCATTGGGATTTGCAGTTGACTTTTTCTCTTTTTGGAAAGGTGAATCTGGAGACCCTTGTTTTGTATGTAGCGTTTACAATGGGGAAGGCCAGCAGTCTTGACTTAAGTACTGACTTTTGCAAATCGGCGTTCCATGGTGGTTTAGTATCCCACATGCAAAATGTATTAACTTCAACGGGCACCAGTATATTGTGCATATGTCATTACAATACATATATAATATACAAATACATTTATAATTACACATACGTACGTTTGCTTTTTTTTCAGCAACCAAACCTTGCAAAGGTAATGCTCTCCGGGGTCATGTCTTTAAAGTCAGACAGTTGATTAAGCTGCTGTGTCACAGTGTCACACAAGATTTGGTATGTGCATTTAGAATCATTTAGATGCACAAGGAATATCAACAGCAAGCTCAGCTGTGTTTTGCTTGTGCAGGCTCCAGATGCAAAAAGTTCCGCAAACACATCTCCTTTGAGATCAGGCTTTGCTCCTTTGAAGGGTGAAGGGTTGCCAAGTGTGGTTTTGCCACCTCAGGAATGCGTTTGACTTGTATTGAATTGTGTGTTTGAAAAACGCTCGCTTGATTGCTGCAAGAGTGGCCAGGATTGAATCAGCTTTCATTGAGCTTTGTTTAGTTGATAATTGATGGTCAACCATTTGTGGCTGCGGCAACATGAACGTAGTAGCATTGCTGGTATGAAGTTCTTGATCGATCGATGCGCCTTTCAAGGTACGGAAGCTCCATGTGCTGCGCCAGAGGTGCAGGCGGATGGAGCTACTAAAGTACTTTTTCCCCACATTGACGTGTGGGGTTTTGTTTTTATTGTGGTATCCGCTCCTCCTCCTTCCTCCTCCTCCTCCCGCCTCCTCCCGGGGGGTCCTCCCGACCAACTGCCACCAACAAATTGTCACCAACCAATAGTCATCAACCGATTGTCATCAACCAATTGCTACCAACCAATTGCCACCCACCAATTGCCACCAACCAATTGTCACCAACCAATTGCCACCAACCAATTGCCACCAACCAATTGTCACCAACCAATTGCCACCCACCAACTGTCACCAACCAATTGTCATCAACCATTTGTCACCAACCAATTGTCACCAACCAATTGTCATCAACCAATTGTCATCAGCCAAGTGCCACCCACCAATTGCCACCCACCAATTGCCACCAACCAATTGCCACCCTTCAATTGCTACCAACCAATTGCTACCAACTAATTGTCACCAACCAATTGTCACCAACCAATTGCTACCAACCAGCTGTCACCAACCAATTGTCATCAACCGGTTGCCACCCGCCAATTGTCACCAACAAACTTCCACCAACCACTTGCCACCAACAAACTTCCACCAACCAATTGCCACCAACCAATTGTCGCTAACAGACTGCCACCAACAATCTGCCACCAACCGAGTACGGGTCACCCACCAACCACCAATTCTTTGCTCCTGTGTCTGGTGAAGTTGTTAACATGTGGGGTTGTCCGGTCCTATAACTACTCCCGAATGCGTAGCCTATAGGGTTCTCGTTTAACAACTTGGGGGTTTGGGGGTAGACTCTTGTTCACGACTCGATCTCGTAGCGACCGCAACCGTTGTCAACCGTTCGCAACCGTCCGCGGTAGGGCGCTATGGCGCTGACGTTGGGCGAAGCTTTCGGAGAGGGGTTTGGATGGAAGCACGACGTGTCAGATTCATGTGAGGTAGCGAGGAAGCGTGAGACGTTGAAGTGGGGAGGATGATTTCACTGCGCAGGTGCAGCGTTTTGTGAGATCCGCAGCTTTCTTCACAGTCAGATTGGGATTGGCGTTTAGAGGGTGGTGCTTTTGGGGTGTTGGATGCGGCTGTGACATTGGGACTTGCGTTCACCTCAAATGCCGATTTTGGTGGATGTGAGTGTGCTCAGAACGCGCCAAAACTATTCCAAACGTGTGTGCTGGTGCTTGCTGAAGCTACCATGATATGATATTGTCACCTTTAGTGGCAGGCGCAGTACCTTGCGCGGGTTTTATATAATAAGGTGTGGAAGTGCAATATTCGTGGCAGGCGCAGGGAATCGTGAGGTTGCGAGGTGTGGCGGAGGTGACATTTCGAGGCGGGGGTAGTACTTTGTGACATTGGGATTGGGGGGGTCGGCGGGTGTGGTTTGAAGGGACTCGAATCGCAAAACTGCTTGTCAGGGCTGCTTGATGTGTTGGCTCCGATGGGTCTTCCCGCTTGACTTGTGGACGACGTCTCGTACGAAATGCTCGCTTTGGACTTTGACGTGTGGCTTTTGGAGGAAGTCTTGCGTGAAACGCTCGTTTTGGAGACTTGACGTAAGATGACATCAGAGTGTCCAACAAGAGTGTCTTGTTTACAAGGGTGCTTCGCAAGAGTGCCCCGCAAGAACGCCATACAAGAGTGTCCCAAAAGAGTGACCCACAAGAGTGTCTTACGAGAGTGTTCCGCAAGAGTGTCCCACAAGAGTGAGTGTCATACAAGGTGACCCACAAGATTTCACAAGAGTGTCCCACAGGGGTTTCCGACAAGAATGCGTCCTATAGAGTGTCTCGCAAGAGTGTGGTGCAAGAATGTCCCAAGAGTGTCCCACAAGAGTCACAAGAGTGTGCAACAAGAGTGTCCTGCAAGAGTGTCCCACAAGAGTGTCCGACAAGAGTGTCCCGCGAGAGTGTCAGGAGTGCCCCTCCGAAGTGGCAACTTGTAGCACACATGTAATGTGGGAAGCAGCCAGGCTTGGTAGTACGAATGTAGTGCGGAAGCGGCTTCTGGTCCCGCCATGTCCCGCCTCAGAAGTGGCAATTTTAGCCGTGGCCTTAGAACTGGCCAATTGGTAATGTAGTGCAGAAAGCTGCTTCTGGGAACTGTGGCCTTGGAACTGGTAACTTGTAGTACACATGTAACAATGGGAAGCTGGTTGTGGGAGCTGTGGCCTCAGAACTGGCCACTTGGTAATACAAATGTAGTGCGGGAAGCGAAGCGGCTCTGGGAACTGTAGAACTGGCAGCTTTGTAGTACCAAATGTAGTACGGGAAGAAACTTCTGGGAGCTGTGGACTGTTAACTTATCTGGCCAAAATACATCTGAGTACGTGAGTGTCGTACGTGAGTGTCCCACAAGTGTCCCACAAGAGTGTCCTACAAGAGTGCCCTGCAAGAGTGAGCGCAGAGTGACGAAAGTGTCGCGCGAGAGTGTCCCACAAGATTGTTTTACAAGAGTGTCAAATGTCTGGGTGTTTGTTTCCAAGTACTTGTTTGCATTCGGGCTCGTTTGGGTCCTATCTTGTCTTTTAGTCCGTAGTAGGCAAAGTTCGCTCCTAGCGGACGAAGATAGTTCACGCTTGTTCAACGAAGCTCCCGCCGCCTGAGGGCGGAGGGGGTTTCCTTGAAGAAGCGCTCGCACTAATCATTTGGCTCCTAGATTCTTAAGGACACTTAACCAAAAGAAGGGCATGAAACAAGTGGGCCAAGGGAGTCCTACACTGCCGTGCAATGATCAATATCCGATGATCAACGAGACATACATGATGTTGTGCGACCGGACATCTCCTATCCCTACTTTGGTCAGTTGTTTGATCCGGGTTCGTGTTTACCTTCGGAAAGGAATGTTTTTTTGTTTCAGTTTAGTTTCACGCTAAATTCTGTACTCACTCACGTACTTGGACGACTTGGCAACCCATGAGGAGGTTTGCCTTCAGCACCTTCAATTGCCACAGAAACATTGAGGAGTCCCAATCCTATCAAAGGCAGTTTTGGCTTTGAGAATCACGGACCGCAGAAGCATACAAGAGGTGTCACATCAGATATCAGGTCTTCCCTGGTTTCAAGTGAATCAGAATCAGAGGCTGTTTCCGGCCTTTTCAAATGTATGCCTGCGTGTTTAATCACCAACCCTTTGAGGGCAAACACGTTTAAGGCTAGTAGGACCTAGGACCCATCGCACTTAAGAGAACAGGAACGGAATTGACACAATGCTTGAGGCTCCGAGCCCGCTGTCTCCAAGTCCACCTTCTCCAACCCTGGAGAGTTTTTTGGCAGAGCCTTGACCTTTGTGTTTTGCGACGAGTTCCTCCCTGCGCAGGGTAACCCTTGACATCCCTTGACCATCGTTTCCACGGGGTTCTATGTTTTCTTTTTTTCTCGGAGGTTGTGCTTGCAATTATTTGCACATTGTTCATATCTTGGAAGTCCAACTGATGAATTGTATGTCCACCAATCGAACAACTGTGGAATGAATCGGGGGCTATCTCATTGGCCTCAGGTCACCCATTCGAGTCGCCTACTTGGACTGAAGCTGCTGTTTTGTCAGTTTTGTTGGTTGAGCAGATGAACTCTTCTTTGGTTTTGCAAGTTCCAGGCTTTGAGGGATGCTGCTGGCCCTGAGGTTTCTCACTACCTGACTGCGGATATGTGCCAGAAACAGTCTGCAGCGCTCTCGTGCCACGAAGGGATGTTTTTTGTTCCATAATATTGCTGTACTTGAGATTAGGGCTGCATGAAGTAGCAAGGTCTACTGAGAGTCTACGGTAAATATGACTTAGTCCAATAAAAGTGGCAGCCTATAGGCCCCCGCTGTGGTTTCAACATGTATGTCAAGACAAAGCTCCTTTTCAGCCCTTGGGCCATCGGGAGCCCCATTCTCGCTTCAAATCTTTGCCGCTTGGGCATGTGCTTTTATAACTTTTGTGACAAGCAGACCGGTCCCGAAACCCGACAACTTGGCCAATTGGGTCGAGTCTTGCACAAGGCTGGGCGATTCAAAGTGAAGTGGCAGAAGCACAGCTCGCTGGGCCTCCTGTGGGAGTGACTGAACATTGTGTGTATATATATATATGTGCATTATATGCATAAATTTATAATATGGTTTGTATATATATATATATATGTGTGTGTGTGTGTGGATGTACTAACGTACTGTATGTATCAATGATCCAATGAGTGCTGGAGAGTGTCAACTAACGAAACACTTGCCGCAACTCAAGGCTGCATTGGGGTAGGAGGTTTCTCTCAGTGTCATTGTCATTTGTTGTCACAGTCGCATCCGCTAGACAACTTTGTTGGCCTGGAGGTTTCGGCCCTTGTGGTCAGATGGGCTCTTGAGCATTTGGGTGGCACATGAGTTCCTTGGTACCACATTCAGACCGACTCGTCAGATGAGTTTCCGCAGCATTTCTCAGGCAAGTTCGCAGGTTGCGAGGTTGGCGGGGTTGTATTGGACAATCTTTCGGACAGCGTCTTTACAGTTTGAGGATTTTTGAGGGATTCCACCACTTATATAGACAAAGCTGTGACACATTTTGACGCTTTAGTATGTCCAGATGCGGGACCAATTCAATTGATTCGTGAAGCTAGGATACAATATCGACTTGCTCAGGCTGAGAATGTTGTGCCCTGCAGATTCTGTGCCGCTCTTTTGGCTGAGAGGATTGCCACACTCCTTGGGCCCATTTGTTCGTAATCTCCCCCACCCATGGTTTCCAATGAACACAGACAGTCTTACTGTGTGTTGTTGTGTTTCCACAAGGGGACCTTCCTTTTCTTTATATGTTTTTTTTATGTTTTTTTTCTGGGAAGCTAGGGAGCGAAAGGCTATAAGCTCAATGGCGAAAGGATGCTAAAGGTTTCATATAGACTGCCACAACAGCCGTTGTATTGGAACCTGTTTGGGCAAACAGTGAGGTGCAACACAGGAAAAGACTATACATATATATATATATATACAAGGAAGACGCTGTTTTCCACGAATGAACGCATGTGCATTTATCATGTTGCATCTCATTAGGGTTATTGCCTCAGGCTCATTCCGCGTGGAAACTTCATGGGCTTGAAGCGAGGCCTGGCTATCATTATACTATCTCTCAAGGACCCAACAGTAGGCCGGCCTTGGAAGACCACAAATCTATGAGCAGGGAATTAAAGTCACCCATTGCTGACTGACGTGGTTAGAATGATGAGCAACCTTGAGCACACACACATATAATCATTCTGGAGTGGATATAATCTATTTATATTTTGAAAATGAGGACAGTCTATATATATATATTATAGACTGTCATCATCTTCAATATATAAATAAAATAAAGGTCAAGGCCGAAACATAGATAGAATATGGATTTTAGCAAATGAGTGTTTTCCGAAAAGGTGACCTCAATCTTTGATTAAGATAATAATGACAGATTTATCTAGTCACAAGTGTTCTATCAATACTCTATCTATGATTATCACCAAACGCCCAGCGGGCTCGTTTTTCCCCCTTTTCCTTCCCCGTTGTTCTGCCCATGGTTCACTCTACGACGTCCTTAAGAAGTGGTCAGCTGCAAGAAAAACAAGAAGATAGAGAGGATAAGGAAGAGAAAAACAAGAAGACGAGTAGGAAAAGGACCAGCAAAGAAAGAGGAAAAGGAGCAGGAAGAGATGGAAAAGGGAGAAGAAACAGCAAAGGAAGAAGGAAGAGAGAATGGAAGAAGAGAAAAGAGGACACCAATTTATATAAGTTGATAGCATCCTGGAGTAGATATATGACATGTGTGAGCCCAATGTTCTATCTATAGGTAATTCTGATTTAGTATTCGTGTCCAAAGCCTGCAGTTGTTTTACTAATTCCAGATTCGATCTACTCCACACATATATATATATATATTGTGTATATAGTACGGCTATAAATGGCTATATCATAAAGCAGAGCCAGAGCGGACTTGCATGGGTATGAGCACAATAGCCACAAAGGCTGAGATGTACATGCAGTTGGTTAAGATATAGATGGACCACAGTTCTTTCCATACCTCCCTTCAATTGGGCTGATTGATAATTAATGTTTGACATACCACATTGAATGGTCAAGCGAAGCTTTGCGTTTGGAAGCTCTTTTGTTTGGATGCTGCATGCGTGATCCCTGTCCCCAAGTTTTGTGAAGAAATAGGCGGGTACTCTTACTGGTCCTCCCCTACACGGTGTTTGTCGGTGCCCAGTGGTCAGGCACTGGTTCAGTGCCAGAAGGGTACTAAGTTTCTTGGCAGGCTCCAACGCCGTGAAGGAGAGAGTCGTTTTTGGGCATTGTGTCAATGGCCTTAGAAACGGAGCATAAGCTTTGCTTGCCACGGCAATGACCCAGGGCAAGTATCGTTGCTTAGCCTAGCGCTTAGCTGAGCTTTTGAACCCATCGCAATCATATTTCTACAGACATCTACATACATTTTACAAAAAAAATAAGGCTTTGCCGGCTTTGCCATCAAGTTGTGGGAGTGTTGCGAATGTTACGCAGAAATGAGATGACATGAGAAGCTATTTTCAATGATGCAATGGCACGCAGTCCTTCTTGGCTGTTCGATGGACAGATCAGTATTGCCACCGAGAGTCTGACAAACCTGATGAGATGTGGGTTGCCTTTCTGAAGGAGTTTCCATGTCAACATTCTCGGACCTCATTCCTGTTTGGACCAAAAGGTGCACGTGCAAGTGTCATTTTTGAACATATGACATGAAATACGCGAAACACTTCTTGGTGAAAAGCACAAGACCCACGCTTCGAGGTGTCCACCGCAAAGCCTTCCGTGCAACTGCTCGAGGCAAGGCAGCTACTGTTTGCTACTGCCACCTCTCAAGGGTACGGGGATGGGACCGGATGGGTAGGACACAAAGAAAAGGCGAGAGGGCCCGATCAAAAGGAGGCCTCAATACTCCTGTGTTTGAGCTCTTTTTTTTTTAAATGTGTTTTTCCTCACAAGCACGCAATATCAAAAGTGCTGGATGTACTGGGCAGGGGCAGTTGTGCTCCAGGAGCCCTAAGGAAGGATTGTGGATTACAATTACAATACTGTAATGTTCTTCACCGTGGGAGATCGTCTAAACAAGCTTCCAAACATTGGGGGCCAGGAATGCCAAGCAGTCAAACAAACGTGGGTTCTCAAGTGCTTTTCAAGGAGATATGACTCCTGCGTGACACACATACAGCATCATACAACCAAGCAACTGCGGTGACAGACACTCATCGTTGCTTTTGCTGCAAGAGGTGACTGATGAGGAGCACAGTGGATTTTTTTGCGAAGCATCCTCGAGTTGCTCAGCTGCATGGAGTGCACTTGATGCTCCCGTGGCATAATATGGCATAGGATTCGGCTGGCAGGAAAAAGCAGGAACATGCTCAAACGCAGCTACTGGTATGTATACAATGCGATCATATTTCGACCAACGGCTGTAGATATACCGTACCTGCACAGAAATCGATCATTTTGGGTGCTTTGCCAGGATGAGCTCAGTCGAATCCTGGGAACATTCTTTCCACATCCAATACGATTTCGGCAGATTTGGCTGGCACCTCAGACCTGCAAAGTCCAAATCTGGTGGACCCGTGTACTGGTTTTTCAATTATCACAATGCGATCTATTTTTGCAGCGAACTTGTCAAGGGACCTCCTCGAACAGATCAATGTTTGCAGTGTTGGCGCACTTTTAAGATCTTTTAAGGCAGCAGGGTGACAAAAGTGAGCAGTGGCTAGGATTGAGACCTGAATATTTCCGACTCATAAAATAACATTTGGATGTCCAAAATGTTTCCTTGAAAGACATGAATGAAGTTATTCAGCTACGAAAGTGCAGACGAGAATGCCGAATGGGGCCAAAAAAGTGAGAATGCCCACTTCTTTATGATATGGCAGCAGAACAGCGGAAAAAAGGGGTGCACTTTTACTCTCATTGCAGGCGATAGGCAGAGATGTACAACCACTCTGAAACATTTGCGTGCTGCCTTCCAGGCTTCCTTACCTGCGCGATAATTTGGAACATTTTTTGAAGCCCCTTCTGAGGCACAGGAAAGATGGGAAGGACGCCTCCAAATCTTTGTGCGACTGAAGATGCACTACCAAATCTGACAGTCGTCATAAGTCACTCAAACTGACTCAATTACAAGGTTGGGGTCGGCATACTACATATACTAGCACATATTAATGTTGGAAGTACTTGTTGAGGGACACAGTTGCAAATCAACATGCTTGCACCATTTCAGCCCTTTCTTCGTTGTGCAAACTTTACGGTCCTCTCCCCATCAATTTATAAATATCGAGCAATGTATAATGAGTCAACACGCACATTGGGCACGCAATTGCCAGCCATACAGGCGCTACTGTATATATATATATATACACTGGGGTGCCGAAAGTTGCGCTTCTTGACTTCTAAAACGGGACAAACCCTTTCCCCGTAGAATCCTACGTGCAACATGTCGACACCTAAGTTGCGGTCAGATTTCCACACCTGAAAGCCTTATAAGTATTATAAACTTAAACGGGTGTGGAAATCTGACCGCGCTGTACCTGCCAGGCAAAATGGACGTGTCAATCCGATCCGCTGTAGACCGCAAGTGTCATGTTGGAACAGAGTAAGAAGCGTAAACTTTAGGGTTCTTGAAGTATATATTATATATTATTTTTGTTCGGCGGTGTCAAATTGAGCCATCAAATTTATGTTTGGCATATCGCAGTGCAGGTATATTTGGGCACCGGTCCCACCATCCTCGGACTATGTTTGCGCTGGGATGATGTGCACAACTGTTGATGAGGCCGTTGATTAGTTTTGGAAGTATATTGCTTTCAGAAAGCAAATCGGATCAGCGAATGCATTCCATGCCTTTCCTGTGAGAATAAGCTGGGCAGAAAGAAGGCCTGATGACTTGCTCCGCAAGATTTGTTCTGTGATTTGGATTTGGGTGGGTGTCTACGGGGAGAGTTGCTTTTGGTGAAACAACAACCTGTAATTACAAGGTTGTATGAGGCGCTGTTGAAGTATACATAGATTGACAGAAAAACTTGGAGCCAAGCATTGGCAGGTTTTGTCTGCATCTCAGGCCCCGTCCCTTGAAGAACTCCGCTGCATGCCCAGGCCCTGAGGTGGTACGGAGGTGTCCTTAGATGTCCTGCACGAATTGCAAGTTCGCTAGTAGTAACAAGTGCCATGCTAGTAGTAACAGGTGCCACGCTACTAGTAACAAGAAGCTACTAGGGAACAGGTGCCTTACTAGTAGTAACAATGTTTTCTATTATTTTAATGTTTTTAGGCTGCGATCTTCACAACGGCTTTTTGACTGAATCGCACGACCGCTGATTTGCGCAAATATTTGAGGCTCAACCTTGTTTGCATTGTGTGGGCCGGGTGGTTTCAAATGTTCTGTAGTTCTGTAGCTGCGGCGAAGATGCGGTAGACTCATGCAAAACTCAACATGCAGCATTGCGTACATTGCATCATGGTCCAATGTGAGGTGTGGGTTGGGACGATTGGTGTGACTGGCGCACTTTATAGAAGGCTATATTAATACTTGCTCGTATTCTTATGTAATTATGAAACAACACACATGTGCACATTTGTTCCTGTTGCAGTTCATTGTGTGTTTGTGCTTCCAACTTGCCGCCAGCAAAAGAAACTGGCTACCCCAAAGCCGTTCTGGGGCCTGGTTCCATCGTTCCACACTTCAGCGTTTCAACATGCCGCGCTCTACTTTTCGGCTGGCGTTGGTCGCTGGTGCAGGGACACTGCAGGGTTGCCCAATGTTTGTGTTTTGCACTGCGTCCCGCTGATTAAGAAACAGCTCTTCTAAATGGCAGCCTGTCTATGAATTGCACAAGGTCGTCGGTCGTCATATCGGTTTCAGAGATGTTAGATACATGTTGTTGAGACTGGTCACTGTGTAATACTGTGTATGCTAATGTGACAGCACACCGCCAATGCTTGCAGGATTTCCTCTACATACCTTTTGGTGGGGCCAGTGTCCTTGCGCAAGAGCACAAAGATTGCCAGACCAGCTCCTCGTGTCGAAAGTTGTCCTTGAAAGTCCACAATGTGCTTCATCCTGGTGTGACCAAAATTTACCAAACTCTGTTTGCCAGGTAGAACACGTTTTCATGGATTTTATCCACTCTCCCTCCTGTAGACTAGACCCTTGACCCATTTTGACCCTTGCCACTTGTACTTTGTATGTCTTGAGGTCCTTTTGTTGATTCAGTACCCCAGAAGGTCTGAATTCGGATGGATTCCTTGTCATGTAATTTGCCATCGGCAGTAGTAGCATAGGAAAGCGGTCCGTGCAACATTTGAGACTCGTGATGAGTGGATTGACATTCTATATAGAGTGCAAAGGAAGAACCTTCAGCAGACACCTCAACAAGTTCAGCGTGTCAGTGGTCGAAGCCAGCAATTAATGCAACGCATGCACCCAATGGTTTGACTGCACGATGCCACATTGCTGTTGCTAAAGCGGCTAAAGCCTTGCCCCAGTGAAGATGCGTGAGCTAGAGTTTTGAGCTGCGAGTTGACATTGGTTGACATGGAATGACATGGACATGCATATATATATATATATACAGTATATATATTATAAATATAGATATAAATACAGTAATTCCGTTGACCTTGAGGCCCAGTCAGTAGAGGATTGGCGCAGCTTCCGCGCACGACTCCTTCAGCGAGAAGACACACTCACTGCAGACTTGCCTGAAACCGTCTCAGAGGCCTCGGGTTCTTGGATACATCAGTTACCATCATTGGGATCCATCACTGTCTACAAGCCGGGAGCGGGGTGATCACTGCCCAGAGGCAATTCCTGATTCACCCCCGGTTTCAGACTTGGTGTTCTCATGAATACGCAGCACAGGCATGTCTTCAAAAGCCAGTGGGAAATGCACATGTTTTCTGTCGCAGAATTAGCGTTGCTTGCCATGCAACGCGATTTGTTGAGGGTGTGGGAGAAGAACAGGTGTGAGACTCACGCCCTACTACTTGTACCTTTTAGAACCCATTAAGGCCAGTCACCTGAAGCTGACCTAAAGCCCAGGCTTGCAGTACAAGGTACTTCAGCCTTGAGTGGTAGGCACTTCATGCCAATAGACTAGTTTGTCAGGAGGCCTGGCTTCACCGAAGTCCCCTCATTGAGCAGGGCTCCGTCTTGATCTCCAAGCTTGGGGTGCCTTGGATTTCGACCGCGAAGCAGGGTATGGTGCGTGCCATCGCATACCATGTCATGCTCCTTTTTTAGATTCGAGTGCTAGCTAAAATTACGGCTCGGCATGTATTACATATGGAATGCTTGCACCTTTACACAGGCATTTTGGCGCAAAGCAACACATGTAGTCACATGATCACACTCACAAACTAGAGTCCTAGACCATCCGAGGACCCAGGAACTTTCGAGAGAACAAGCTCCCTTGCCTTTTGTTTCAAGGGAAGCAAGGAGCTGTGCTATTGTGTTTTGCCATGTATTGACTATTTGTGACGGGGTGTGTCAGGTTGCGTGGAAAGGGCTATCATCGTACTCAGCTTGTAGATTGCTTTCTCATGTTGCAGCATGTGAGCAGCGCACCTAAATGGAATGGCTGCATTCCTTCGGTATTCCACATGTTCAAAGTGAAGGCTAAGGACATGGCCTGGCCCGCACTCTTGATGGTGCCATCGCGGTTCATTCATGGTTCAAATCTATTGTAGTAGTATAACGACAAGACATCCATGATTACTCAACCGTAGGTCAACGGTCTCAAGGTTTGGACAGGTGAGAGCCTATGAGAGTGAAAAATTCGGCCGACCTACCCAAGAATGCATTGATATCAGATGATGTGAGTATTTATGTACAGTATATGTTTCCAGATATGTATCAGTCATTTTGATCCGCCATGGCCTATTGTTCCAGGGTCTACTCAGGCGTTCGTGAAGGGACCCGCACATGAATAGGCACACCACACATTGGTTTTGCATTACTGCTTGTCTTGCGTCATCAATGGATGGTATAAGCCCTTATTTAGTCGACCCATGGCGACCCCCAGAGCAGCCTTGTTCGCTTGAAGTGTCCGAGACCTGGTCGTTCTACAACCCGATCTTTCACAAAGCTGTCGTCCTGATCACTGAGCACGAGGATGACTACAGCAAAGGCGCCTTGACTCAACGCCAACTCTAGGGATAAGATCAAACAAGCCTGCACCTGTGCATGTGGGACAGATATGCAACACCCAGAGCAGAGTTACTGTAGATTTGTTTTGCAAGTTGATAGTTTGGGCACATGAAGTCACAGGTGACGGCAGCTCACTTCAAACTTGTACATGCTGTGATCAGGTTGTTGAACCATCTAGCTCAGGTTTGATTCTGAACCGACCAACTCCCAGAAGTGAAACTTACGGGCGCTTGCAGTTCAACGTTTGGGCTGGCCGCTTGGACAGCCTGTGGATACTGTGGATATATACATATATATATACATAACACATGATTACATATAATATATGTGTGTGTGTTTGTATTTAGTTTCAGTTCTATATATATATAAGTTGTCAGATGGAATGCCCGTCCCGGGCTTTGCCGGTGATGGAAGGGTTTGACGGCCAGCAATTTCTGCATGTGAAGGAACATGAATATCCCATATTATCCTATGTAAAGTTTTCATGTATGATGATTTGCGCAGCCGGATTCTTGTTCCCTTCCGCAGACCTTGCTTTTGGTCCATCTCCCTCGAACATGAATGCATGAATGCGTTCTCGCCAGTAGCGAAGGTGGTCCATTCGAGGGTCTCCTTGGCTGTCCCGAGTCGCTTGGATGCAGCTTAACCACTTGTTCTGGACAAAAAAGCAACATGTTCAATTCTTTGATGGACATAATATTACCTTCGAAGCAGTTTCTTGCTTTGTTGGAGAATCATTCCATTGATTCAACCGTGAGAACCTCCGGAACACTTCAGGCTTCATGGCGGTGAGACCGCAAGGCCAGGAGTTGGAAACGATTATATAAGTCTCTTGCACGTAGCAGTTTGCACGGCTGATTGGTGCAGGCAATTTTGCTTGCACACTCAACCTTTGCCGGACTCTGACCTGGTGGCCCCAGGCTGGACCGACGGACCCATTCTGCTTTCCAGTGCTTGAGCGACAATGCAATCTCTTGTTTTTTGGCGCCATTCGGACCTAGGATTCAAGAAGGACACAGGTCGAGTCAAATGGAGTGACTACAAGCTAGCTAGTTCTCCTCAGCATGCTGGCAGGCATCTATGCCACTGAGCCATGGGCAGCTTCTCGGTGTATCATGGAGAGTCAGGTGGGTGCCTCAGTTTCAGCTGGATGCCTCCAGGGATAAGCGTTGTGGCTGCAGGCGCAAGTCGATGACTTTATGCTCTTCATGGGCCACTGTGTTTGGGACCGCGGGCAGCTGCAAGCTGAGCTTGACCAGGCCGGAAGTGCTGCGAGCTGGCAGGGAGTGAGCAGAGTGCTTGGTGCTTGGTGCTTGGTGGAAAGCCTCTTTTTAAGTTCCAGTCTTGCAATATTTGCAGGGGAACTTCTGGGAGATGATCGCTACAGACACCAAGGACCTGGGAGGAATGGAGGGTTGGTGGGAGTGGGAGCAGCTGGGCCTTCAGCCTCCCAGCCTGTTGACAAAGCGACCCTGCAGTAAGCTACTCAGCTGTGCTCTTTCGCGGCAGGAAATGCAATAACAATTTGCAGTGCTTAGTTTTTTTTTTTTGCGGTGCCTTCCTACTCCTGGGGTGATTCGCGGTGATCCTTACGGTGACTATGACTATATATATAATATAACTCTGACACTTCTCACATCTTACGCTTGGCACATCATGCTTCCACTCTTCAAGGCCCTGCTGGGCTTCTTGCCTCGACAGCAGAGAGCTTTGCGGAGAAGCCGTGCAGGGAATACGCGAGCAAAACTCAGTCGAGGGTTCCCTCTATGGCAAAGGCCGGATCTGGGCAATAGATGAAAGGCAAGAATATATAAGAATATTACATAAAATGGAATAAGACATCGAGTTTGCAACATGTGTAGTGCATCCAATATGAAGATGCGACAGGTTCTACCGTCGTGTGGCGGATGGGCCAGATCCCATTCTTGAAGGAATCCCTCAAGACATTCGGTCAGGTGCTAAGATGTGAAAAGCCTGAAAAGCCACAGGGATCCACAGGGCATCGAGTCGCTCACAACAGTTTCGTTTCATTGCTTTCACGCAATTTGCGGATACTTGCAGTTTTTGCCAAGGAGGCTTGCATACAGGCACTCAACATGTCGAATGTATTTTCACGGTGTGATTAATAGTTATACATATATATATATACATATAGTTCGATGTATTCTAATTAATTAATTGCCTTGGGACATGCATGCTTTGCGTGAATATGAGATGAGAAGACAACTTCTCAGATATTAACATTGACTGGATCTTGGCTCCAAGGCAGCGGTTGGAAGAGAACCAGGTGGAGAGGTGACTGTTTAGTGGGCATGCCCAGGATTCCAAAGTGAACACGTTTGTAGGGTTGTTTTTTTAAGTTGCTGGAGGCTGTTTGCAGAATCGCCCCACCGCAGTCATTGAATCACATTCCTCGGTGATCGTGTAGAGTCAAGTCACTTTAATTCATGCAGCCAATTTGTCTTAAGCTGCTTGGGACTGGGGATGACTGGGGCAAGAGCATGAAGATGAATATTTGCCATCATTTGCCAACTTTCATGAGGATCCACAATGTTTGGAGAGCCCGTGCGCCAGGGAGGCTGATGAAGAGCTGCTTCGCTTCGTTCATGAGGAGACTTGTGAATGAGAATTAAGCGGGAGCATTTTGGGAGATGATTTGTTGTTTCAGTTCAGCATTGCCCCAGTTCTTCACATCGGGCATTAAGCCTTAATTTGTTGATACCCCTAGCAGTGGCTGTGGACGTTCACAACCGCAGGAGTTGGATGTGCGAACGGCGTCCAAGTCACCACCGATTCCGCCGCCAGGCCGTTTTTTCGGAGCCAATGCAAAGCCACGGCCAGTGCTCAAGGGCTGTAGCATTATGAAAATCATGATTGACCGTCATTCGGTTTTGGAGCACCTGGAGTACAGATCCACACGTTGCCCAGCACCTGGTCAATTTGGTGCCTTCCTCCAGAATCAACATGGCACTTCATTTGCATTCTCGGGCCAGCACGTGCGCACTTTCTTCCTGATGCATATATACAGGGCCCAGGGCACGGGCGCAGGGATTCAATTGGAATTGGGTTGGCCCACACCTCGCACAAGCAGGTGTCAGCCTAGTTGTGATGTCACTTTTGGGGCATTAACAAAGATACTATGTTCAAAGCGCGGGACACCACTGCGTGAAGAGAACAAGAAGCACAACAAAATTCATTGTTTTGTGCCAGTTTGCCAGCTGGAGTCGCGCGTTTCTGTGCTTGACACAGGCCAAACATTTTCGTGCTTGACATCGTGAAATTCATGCCCAGGCACTGATGAGCCGCCATGGATGGCCACCATGAGACAGGTGCATTGGCCGGTTCGCCATGTTTCTCCATAGCCAAGATTTGCCACCTGGGAACATGAGAAGTCAATGAAGACCAGCTGTGGCGATGACCATTCCCACCTCGCGCCAGGTGCTCGTGCACATGCAGAACGAGCTATCTTCTTTGCAGCAGGAAAACTGTTGCGAAGCCTTGCGGCTCTTGATCGTGGACCAGCAAAGCAGGTAGGATGTTCTGCTTTTTTTGGGGGGGTGGCTGCAGTGAGAGGCGAGCTTAAGTAAGTAGCTATTGTATACCGTCGGACTGAAACTTAGAATGCCGCTCCGGGGACCCTCATTGATCTTCACACATAGAATGCCGCTGATAAGGTCAACATCTCTAAAAAGTATGTATATACCGCAAAGAATGGTCGTACAAAGACAACAGTAAGAATGCCAACGTGCTAGGCAAAAATGTCAAAAAAACTGCCAAAAAACACATGTGCGACACATAGAATGCGACGTCGCACGCTGCCCACGATCCACCCATCACATAGAATGCCACTTGGCAAGCTTTTCTCCCTTCTTTAGCGGTCAGCTGGAGCTCAGAATGCCTAGTGGCAACTTCTGGCAAAACCTTTCCAGACAGTCCGGAGATTGCCGTTTGGCAAGCTATTCCTCAGAATGCCATCTGGCAATCTTTTCAACAGGTAGCGCTGCTTCTACAGCCGCCAGTGGAAGTTTGTCTTCCATCTACATAAATGAATTCTCTCCAGGCAGATTCTCTTAGAGACCGGGGGACCACCACACACGTGCACACACACACAAAAAAAAGGTGTGTGTGTGTAGCACTTTTCAGGGTGTCGGAAGTTTCACTCATCCACATATGATATGCATATATATATATATGCATATATATGGCACTTAGAACCTGCCTGCCTGCATAGACAGAGTGGAAGGTTGTCTTCCAGGATCTTTGGATCCATCTGGGCAGGGTCACCTCTTTGTTACTTTCTGTTTGGCTCAAAGCAACATCTTCTGAAGAAAACCATAGAAAACCATATGATATGAGCCATGTGGGTCTGCTATAAACAAAAAACAAAAATGCGACGGGCAAACCCTTCATTGAAAAGTCAAAACCAAAAGGGGGGCTCCAGGCCCAATGAACTTAGACCAGCTTGTCCAGATTGGTCTCGGCAAGCTGCAATCTCTCCAGTTGCCTCTTCCTGAGATCGATCTTGTGAGAACCAGACTACACTTAGAATGCGGTCACAACCGGAAGTGATGTTGGAAGCCAAGTGTATGTATGTAATCCCGAGTACCTATTAAAAAACGGACCCCTATTAGAAAAAAGTCATGTCGGAAACCCCTAAATACGGTTTATATTTGTTTTTAAATTACCGCCCTTTCAAGCCGCTACTAAACTACCAACATTGCCGACTTTGGAGGAGTTCTTTTTATTAGGTTCCAAAAACAACCGTAATTGCCCACCTCTGTCCGCCCTGTCTATCCGCCATGACACGCCGCGCTTACACCAGCAGGCTTTCCTTCCCCCAATGGCACGGACTCACGCAAACGCACTTGCCACCGAGGTCATGCAACACCGCATGGCACAGCGACATCACCTTTCGAAAGCTTTAGCTGTTAGTCTACTGAAGAATCACTATTCTAATGAAGGTTTTTGTAGGGGAAAAGGAAGACCCTTCGATCTGGAGCTTTTTGTATTTTTGATACGAGTTCCATAAAGGATTTTATATAAAATTTTACTGATTTACTTTTTGGTTTTGAAGCTCTTCCCAGGTGACCTATTTTGGACCCCCCGATTTCAGGGACCCCCTATTAGAAAAAATGCGGCCGAGGTTTCCTTATTAGGGGGGGGGGGCGTGTTTTTTAATAGGTGGACCGGATTATGCATGTACAGTCGACCTCAAGTAAAGTTTCACATCCAAGCTTCCACAGGTTTTCTCGAGGGTACTTTTCGATATACGCGGTCAACAGGCCCTTGATGCACTTGATAAGTGCCTCGGTCTCAGTGCGATGCGTGGTGCCGCCCCAGCTGTATGAGAGTCCGGTGCGCACACCCGGACAAAATGCTTGCCAGCATTGCGAGGTCCGGTGATACCCGATGGACACACCAACGGTCGAGGTTGGAATCTCTGCCAGCCCGTGCCGAGCCAGCAAAGCATACGATGGCCTGTGCATAAAGCTCTTAACGCGGGAGTGGCGTCCTGCTGGGAGCTCAACACCAGCTTCATCATCGGTGTCAATGAGAAGCTCCATCAAATCTTGTGCATCAAGATCGCGGGGTTCTTCCCCATCAGATTCAAGTTCCTGCTCCACATCAACGGCCTCATCTGCATTTGTTCTCATGGCTTCCTTCTCTCTACCCTGCTCTTCTTCCTCTTGGAGAGCCTGCCACCAACCAACCATCAATGAACACATTGAGAAAGATTTCACAGCGGCCGGCATTCTATGTGTAAGTTACCTCGATGCTGCCTAGCGGCGCTATGCACGGTTTCTGGCTTATGAATGCATTATATACATATAACAAAGTTTCGCAAAAGTTAGATCATTCAAGACTCTTAGTCCTTTCAGTCATGTCCAAAATCAGCCCCCCAAGCTGCCCTGAGTCCACCCTGCCCAATCATCATTTTTGCTTTGCATTGCTGGCTGCAGAAATCATGCCGTGGGACAGCCTTCTTTCTCGGCTTGAACCCACGACCAACAAGTTTGTCCCTTTGGACCTGAGTATTTGGCATAGGATCCCTTGGTTGAACCACGTTGGAACCATTCAACTGTCCATTCCCCACGCTTCTCAGTTCTCACAACATGGTTTTTCTGTTTTTTCTTTGGAGCAGCGGCTGAGGACGGCTTCTTTTTCATAATGGGCAACCCAAAACCACGTGCGGTCACCTTAGGGCTCTCCCCATCATCATCATCAGCATCATCATCCACTTGCTCCTCATTTGAGAGCTCCTTGAAGTCCAAGGACGGTCGCCTCAAAGCAGAGGGTCGTTTCAACACAGGTTCCCGTTCCTCTTCAACTTCCTCCTCGTCCCCCTCCTCATGTTCATCCTTCTCATTTTCCTCCTCCTCCTCCAGCAAAGCATCTGCCTTTTTCTTTTGTTGCTGATCAGGTTTGCCAGACTTGTGCTTCTTCTTCTTCTGGGTGGCTGATGAACTAGAACGATTAGCAGCAGGACGTTTCATTTTCGTAGCACCTGCCAGGTTCAAATTTGATTTAAAACCAGCGAACAATCCAATCAATGCATTACCGGTGAATTAAAATTTGATCCATCCATCTGAAAAAGGCAGAAAATGCAAGAAACATCAGGGACAACACTTTCCAGGCCTGGATCACCAGTCTCAGTCTGATCATCCTCACCACTCGTTTTGCCGCGACCACGACCACGACCGCGACTTCGCCCGCGACCACGACCGCGACCTTTGACACCTGTGGCCGTGGTATCGTCTTCTCTTTCTGGGTCAACCGGGGTTTGCTCAGGAGAAGACTTCAAGATCCCACGTGGATGTGAGCCACTGTGTTGCCCACTGCCAGAAGCACTGGAAGCACGTGGTGATGCTCGTGGAGGAGTCCGAGTTTGCCCAAGGCCACTCAAGATAATGCCCTGGACATCAACATCAGACTTTAATGTGATCATTGGGCAGGAAAATGCTGGAAAAAATCTTGGGCCAACTCTGCCTCCAGAATTCGTTTTAAGTGCACCAACCCTCAACCCCTTTGAACATACTTGATCCCAAACCCTCAATGCAATGATTGTCCTTCAGGCCTCCAGCCTAGAATGAATGCACATGTCGAACGTAAGACGGCAACATCACAATAGCCGCTCAAAGGTGGCAGCCTTTTCCCGGCATCCCAAACAAACGTCCCAATGCCGAATTTGAGGATCTGTCAACTTTAATTTACTGTAAGCTGCCACTTCTTATTAATTTGATGCAATTGGCACTGTCACACATCCAGTCAAATTAAATCTAGGGCAGGCACGAGTACAGGTCTGCTAAGAGTTCTCTCAAATAGTCTAAGACCTCCTTCACGCTGCTGGAATCTAAATCATGGCTACAAATCTGCAGGATGCCATTCAATGTTTGAATGGACAGCCTGATTTGACATTTCCATCTTCTGGCGGTGCCCTCAGAAGCAACCACAGAACGCAACCGGTCAAAGAAGTACTTTTCTGGTCGAGGTATTCGACCTGAACCAGCATCTACACCAACCCAAGCATGGGCAATATCAGCGACCTCCATCCTGGAAAGGTTTCGCACAATGGTGAAGAGCTGGATGCCGGCACGGATCTGGGCCACGTCATCCTCCAAGTCACAGTACAAGGCATTGGTCTGAATCTCCAAGAGTTGCTCTCTCACAAGCTCGAAGGACATCTCTGCCATCTCCTGAGTTAAGTGTAGGCCACACTTGCCCACCAGCATCTCATAGAACCTCTGCACATCTGTGCGCTCGAGCTGCTGAGGCGCCGCCATGAACAAAGGCTACAAATTGTAATCCTAGCCAAAAATATCTGTCGGTCAATTATTTTGTAGCACTTCTCCAAACACCTAAAGTTAGGACCATCCAATCAAGGTGCATGAGGCCTCTGCAGTCCCAACCCCAAACCCAACTCCAAGGCTGCTGCTCTCTGAGCCATTGCCCAATGCATTTTTCCACGGTGGCTGTCTTTCGGTGGACCCCTAGCAAGGCTGCAAGCCCTTCACTTGTCCAATGACTTGGCAACCCATATAAACAAACAAACTGAAACATCCTCGCAATTTGATAGCCAGTTAACAGAATGTATAAAATGTATCAATGTTTAAACCAAGTCGTCCCCCAGTCTGTGCGCATACAGTTTCACTGTATGCTACTGCCCCATTCAAAAACGACAAGCGGCTATGGCTTTACCCTGCAGTGGCCCAGGCATCAAAAGCTGTTGCACCCTAGAGCCCTGATGCACAAACATGACAGATCTGAGCTGGAAGTTTAACGCTAATTTTTACACATAGTTTAGTAGCAAACACAATGATTGTCAAAGAACGACTCTGTGCAACTATAGAGAGTCTGCCTGGGTTGCGCAACTACCTCAAGTCATCCAAACTTGTGATGGAAAGCATTGACCCTGAGCATGAAGTAGACAACAAAAGGGCAATGAAGGTTGCTGCGCTCCCCCTATGCAGAGATCTTGAGAGGCTTCCCCTTCTCAAGACAGACACCAGTTGTGCAGATCAAGTAGGGCTTTTGCACTTTGAAGGTGCCCCCCACTCTCTCAAACCGAAATCGGAAACACTTGGCCACTATTTTGCTTGAGGTGACTGCATTCATTTTCTGGCCGAATATATTCTTACAGTTCACACGGCTGTCCTCTGCCGCAGTGCGGGGGTCCTTTGCCTTACAAAATTTCATGGCCTGCTTGATGCTGATCTCAAATCCATCGGTCCCTGCCTCCACAGCAGCGTCTGCCTTGCGCGTGACTTTCAGCCACGAGACAGAGAGGCTTGTGATGTTCTTCTCTTGTTCTGCCAACAGCAGCATCTTGTAGAGGGACATCGTGGAGATGCCACTGCCATCTGTCCTGAAGGTTGACATGTCCAGCTGCACTATAGCTGAATCATCGGTCAAATTGAACTCCAAGCCCGGCTCCTCATTGGCCGTTGGAAGGTATTGCCCTGTCCCAAATCCCCCAATCTGACTGTGGCGAGGAACAGTTTTGTTTCCCGTTGGGGCCACAAGCCAAAATGACTCATCTTTCATCATGAGGATCTCCACCCCACTGACCTCGCTAGCTGTCCGATGAGCCAAGCCGCCACACTGCTCTGTGAGTTTCTCCACAGACTCCACTGTTTCAAAGGCCTGTGATCCATTCGCATTCTCTGAAGGTTGATTGGGAACCTCCGATGCCTCGCTTGCTCCGGCAGGAGTGGCCGCAGGTTCTGAAGCGCTGGCGGAGTCACCACCGATAATGTCAAGGTGGTGGTCCCAGAGCTTCTGGTAGTCGTCCGCGTACTGGCCAAGCTGTGAGGTCCAGTAGATATGTTCATCGTTCTTGATCATCATTCGGTCCTGCACGCGCTCCAGCATTGTGAACTGTATGGAGTCAAGGCCTCCTAAATGGGCAGCAGCACCTGGGATGTTGTTGATCTCGGCCTGGCTGAGGACAGGCTCCTCTCGAGAGAATTTCTGGCCACAGTGTTGGAACTTCTCCGCCACCCAGCCGTCCGCAACATCCCGAAGCAAACGTGCTGCTCCAAACTGGTCTTTGCAAAGCCACGAAATGGAGTGATAAAAGAGGTTCCCGGTTTGGAAGCCTCCTGGCAGCTTCTCATCCTTCAGCCTCAAATCAAAAGCCTCAGTCAACTGACTGTAAACTGTAAAATTTAGAATCACTCTTTATCTTAAAGGATCTTAAGGGCAATTAAAGGCACCAACCCGTACTATATGCAAATGAGAATTGACTGACATCTCATACAAGACAGGGCATCCAGTGCAGCTTCAAAAGCAGCTAAGGAGGAAAATCAGTCAACTACAAATTGATTCCAACTCAAAGCAAGTAGCCGCACATCCTGCGTCTTCAACGTACCCAGTCCAGTTGAGGATGATGATTGGCTTGTTGGTGAGGTCGTAGCCGTTCATCGTGCATAGGCTTCTCAACAGCACTCGCCAACGGTCTTTGCCCTTCTGAGTGCACACGGTCTCTGGACTTGGCCGTTGCCGCTCTGCCACTCGAATGCCATCATCAGCTCCCAGGGCTTCTGGTAGCACCAACTCCCGGCTCAAAGGCATCAGGACACGATCCTCTGACAGTGGCCTTCCGGCCGTTCCGAGTTCTGAATGCAGCAACCAAATGTTCTTGTCCTCGGCATCCTTGTTGACTGCAAGGCGACCCTGCTGGAATCGCCTCAACAGGACGCTTGAGACATCACGAACTGATCAAAAACCATGTGGCGTTCCCCCCGGTGAAAAGTAATAAGATCTGAGTCATGCCCCGTGAACAGTTATAGATAGCACAAACAGATAGTTTCCTCACAGTGAAAATATCTCGCGACCCACTTGAAACAAACGAGTCGCTTCCCTTTGGAATTGTTCTCTGCCGATGGTTGTAGGTCAAAAGGTAGAAACCATCTATCGTCGCACACCTGGCGAAGGCCCCACAACTTCTGCTGGAGGTCAGCCTCTTCGTCACAGATGCCTCTCTTGGAGGACTTTTTGGCCATTTGTGGAATCTCTATGACTGCACAGTGGGTGGCTGGAGAAATGTCATTGATGAATTGCACCATCTTGCACAGCTCATCCAAGTTCTCCTTTGCTTTCGCGAAGGGCACATTGAGATCCACAAGGGACACCATGTGGATGTCCATGATGTTGCATTCACACTTTCCAGCCTCAGCCGATCCCAACGAACCCTGCCCAAGGTTAAACTTTGGAAGGCAAGGCTGCACCCTCAAAAAACTTGAAACGATGCGCGCCCCCAATTCCTCTATACTGATTCACCCCATGGCGCCCCCAGTTTCATCCAAGGTCGACTAATTCCTCAAACAATGTGAAGCCTGAGTGTCCGCGCCTTTAGCATACAATTTACAATTAGATAAATTGTTCACTGGAACATCTGGTAGTGCTGCAACTGGGGAAACTGGGTACCAACCTTTTGCTGAATATGTAATAATTGCTGCAATTTGCTGAATTATAGATGAATCAATGGCTGCAAAACATACCCACCCCAAATCTCCCAAGGGATCCACCCGAGAAAGGCAATGGAAGATGCAGGCTAGAAACCACCAAAGCCCTGAACTCATTCACTTGAAGCTGCGCATGTTCCATCCGCTCCACCAGCTCACAACGTAGGTAGGTGGACATGTAGTTCTGCACAATCTTCTCCCCCTTTTCTGCCTCCTGGTGCTTCCACTGCATGATCTTCCTGTGCCGAAGCGCTTTCAGCTTGGCCGGGGCAGCCTTCAGCTGCTGTAGGACCGCCTGGTCTTTGGCCAGAGCCGTTTGGAAGAACTTCCAGCGAGCTTCACGGACTTCTAAACGCTGACGGTCAACCTCCATGGTTGCATGCTGCTCTTGTTCCTTGACCTGCTTCAGCGCCTCAGCCCGTGCACAGGGCAACATCGACAATGCGAATTGGAAGGGGCGCTGTTCAATGATCTCCCGCAGGTCTGCATCCTTGTGGTTGTTGGTCCGCAGAGCCCTGTCCATCTCTGTGAAGGAAGTCAACCTAGGGGAGCAAAAATCTCTAATCTGATCCCACAGGGCCAGCACGTTCCGCACCATGAGGAGGTCTTCTTCCGATTGTCTGTACTTGCGCTTCTCCTTGACGTCATCCACTATGCATGTGGATTGATCAAAGTGCAATCGAATCCTGTGGAACAAGTTGGCTTGCGCCTCCGCGCTGAGCTTCAGGCTCCAGTCCACCGTAACTGTGGGCTCGTCATAAGCTGGATGCGCCTCGGTGGCTTGAGATGAATTCAAGTTCACCACCGATCCCACAAACAGGAACTTGTATTGTGCAAGCACTTCGCCCCATGGGCCGAACTGAAAGGGCATGTCCCGTAGAGAAATGCAAACTTCCTCCAACGCACCCTCTCCTGTTTGCTCCAACCAGTGTTTGATGGCCCAAGTCTTCTTCCCATCAATCCATAGACTTCCAGAGCCACTGCGTTCCTGTTAAAAGTGCAATGATGGTTGGGAAGTGAACTTGGGAAAGAATTGTGGCTGAATCTTATTTACACATGGTTGGGGCACCCTTAATGTTTTCTCGCCTTTAAGGGAAAAACAGCCAGGTCTGAAGCAGGTAACTTTTGCCCCCAGTGGGTCCTTCGAGGAGCCGCACCCGCCATGTGCATGAACCTCTGGCGCGTTGTTGTAAAGCTTGATCGCATCTGCCACTGAGACATTCTTGGCGATCTTGCTGAGGATCTGGCTCCACTCAAATGAGCTGACCGGCAGTTTCTTGGCATCCACGTTTTGTTTGATAATGCGCTGCACCATTGCCATTGCTGGGTCATTTGTCTGTGTCTTGTGAATCGATGGTAAGCAAAGTAAGGAAGACACAAGCTGCTTGAGGGAAGGATGCCGAAGTTCCTCAGCAGGCTCCCGGGTGCAACGGTACGTAAGGCCAATCCAGCAGACTGCTGCGCTGAGACCTCTCATACCTCCATCATCAAAGTACAAGGAGCCAGTGTAGTCATCTTCATCGGCTTCCAAATGATCCACGCGCATGCCCAAGATCTCGCCCTGCCAGGGAGAAAGCATTCACATACAGGACATGGCAATGGGTGGCTAGAAAATCAAATGGTGGTGAGTAAATTTGGGAATAGGGGGTGGCGAGCAAATCCGGGAACCGGGGGTGGCGAGCAAATCCGGGAACCGGGGGTGGCGAGCAAATCCGGGAAACGGGGGTGGCGAGCAAATCCGGGAACCGGGGGTGGCGAGCAAATCCGGGAAACGGGGGTGGCGAGCAAAACCGACCTGCTTTTGGGGGCTTGGGTGGCGAGCTCTTCCGTGAAGTGCTCTCCACCCACCCGCGTCAAGGTTTTGAATCTCATTCTATTTTATGGAACCCTTCCTCATCCTTCCTCCCTGTTTGAGCTTTCCCTCTCCACTTTGAACTGCTTGCTGAGTATGTGAAGGCGGCGAGCACTTCCTAGAAGTGCTCTCCACCCCCTTTCTTTGTTTGTTACATGACCCCAACCCCATTGTCTGGGCCAGGCATAGGGAAAAAAAAATAACGATATCTCTAGTATAGCCACCACTATTGGTGGCGGCGAGCACTTCCTAGAAGTGCTCTCCACCCTGACGCCGGACATGAAGTGCCAAAGGTGGAGAGCAGAACCCTAGCCAGTGACAGTACCCTCGCAGAATCTCCCAGAAGACCAGGCCTCGCGCCAGCCAGACAAAGCTATGGATTTTGATATGTCCAGAACCGTTGCCTGGTCAGGGATCCTCCAAAAGCTGCATTCATCGAAGTTCCAGTGGAGTATGGAAGTGGTAGTGAAAGCTCCCGTCGGAGGAGGAAAGTCCTGGACATAGGACAAAGTGTCATGATCTCAAAATGATATAGTATATTTTGTCGCTAACTTAAATGTTGAACCTTTTGAAAACTGTAAGACTTCTCCCTCAACCCCCGTTCCCGTTCCTTCATCTTGAGCCACTTCTCCATATGGGAAAGGTCTGCAGAATCATCCACAAGGCCAACGCACTTCAGGAGCTTGAGGCTGTCGTTCAAAAGGGTGTCCATATCGCTCCATGCACGCTGGACGATGGTCTGGAACGATCCGCCCATTTCCACTGGCCAGGCCCGCTTCTCACTCTCAGGCAGCCCGTGCCGCATGTCGTACAGGTCATTGATCCAGTCCTTAAGGCACAGGCGCACCTTGCACACGTCCTCCATGGACGCAAGGGGATTGCTCTTCAGGTTGGCGGCAACCTTCTGACGTTTACGCGCAGGCGCCATGAGACAGGAACAGGTATTGGGCTCTCCTTGGACCCCAAAAAGGTCTAAAGTAAAAGCACTGCCTCACACCTTCTGCCTGTTCACATGCCAGCCCATGAACTTGATTTCAGGCCTCAACTGCAAGCTTCGGTTGCATTTCTTGCTGCCCATTGAGCACGACTAGCTGCTTAATTTAGCAAATCTGAATTGATCCAAGGCCTGGGAAAAAAACTCCTGCCTGCCCTGACAGTGACAGCAAGTCTGAAATTATCCCACTAAGACGGCATCAACATCATTTGAACATCAATAGATCATAGTATTAGCATCATATTGTATATAATAAATCTTGTTGACAGGCAAAAGCTTTGATCTACCAGCCCGCTGCATCCACTACAAAACCCTTGGTTATCTTCACCTTCTCCGGTGTCCAGTTGGCCAGGAGGGACACCAGGCACGCCAGGTTCACAGGGATTGCGAACCTTGGACGTGCTGAACCCATCCGCTCAAAAGGATGAACATCAAAAACATATCAAGATACAATTTTTGGATTTCGTGATTAAATGTTAAATCTTCCCCACCCCCTCCTAAGCCAAGCTACCCATTTCCGATGAAGTCCCGCATGAGCCGAGAAGGAACGTTTGCCATCTGGTATTTGGTCCAGGCCCTAGGGCCAACTCCCTGCAATGCTGCCATCTCCTAGTGTGATTGAAGGGAACAAAGTCTGACTATAAGTAAAATCAAGCTAGCATGGCAACCCAACAACCGCAATGTAACAAACGATCCAATGTCGCCAACTATTTGATTGGAAGGCCCCTCCTGCGGCTGAAGGATTCTGAACCCATTCGGCCCAGTGAGCACATATTTCCCTCCCGGGATCAGGCACGTCGTTGTGTCCAGCGATGATTTGGAGTAGTTTTGCCGGGCGAAGTTCTGGTCCTCAATCCGTGCAAGAGAGTCTTGCTGTGTTGTATTGGGCATGCAAAGTCAAACCTTTTGTGATTTCCTTCAAACCAGGCTGGTAGACACATTCAGTCAGGATGTTCCAATGCCTCACAAATTACAGTAAAATTAATGGTTGACTGGGCATCTGGCGACTTGTATGCAGACCAAGCAATGCATGCAGTCCACCTTCTTCTTCTGGTAGATTTCCTCAATGGAACAAGCCAGGATACTCAGTTCGCGCTCGGTCAAGGTTGGCACCATTGGCCGTATCTGCTTGATGCGCTTGTGAACCTTCTCCTTGGTCAGCGAGCTTTGATGAATGAATAATAACTGATTGTAACAAAACACAAAATAATAGTAAAACAATTCAATGCAAAGCCCAATCTGCCTTACCGAGGATATCACATTGCTCATCAAGGCCTTCCTTCCATCTAGGCTCCTTCTGAGAGGATCCCGGGTGATTGGTCTTTCTGGCCTTTGGTTTGGGTTCCAAAGGTCCGCCACCCTCCAAAAGGCATGATGAGAGACTGAAAGGTTTGCACTGAAAAAGGCGCACATCTTTGACGACTTCACCGCTGTTTGCGGCCTCGGATTTGAGTGTGCACATCAACCATGCTCGATTTCTCTGCTGTGGCAATCCGAAGTGCGCTGCATTGGCTATGATGGCCTCAACCTGGTAGCCAAGTTTTGTCAGGGCGTCCTTCATGTGCTCATACCTTAGCGTGCTGACAGGAGGAGCTTACTTAGGGTTGAGCGCTCTTAAAGTAAGAAAAGAGTATGAGGCGTTGTTTGCATCCTCTATCATCCTCCTAGTAAAACTTTAATCAATGCCCCATCATACAAAATCTATCCGAATAGATGGCTAGCTGCGCTGACACACCCTTCTCCACTTTGCGTTCAGAGAACAAAGACTTCACGTTCTCCAATAAGAGAAGGGGAGGACGGTGACGGCGAACATAACTCTCCACCCCAAGCCAGCCAATCCCGGATGTGCATGATGAGTCCACCACGCTGCCGGGCGTCGTTGACAGTGTAGAGACTGATTTACACGGGAAGCCGGCGCAAAGCAGATCCACCTGACAATTGTGCATTGTGCATGCCCAAAGCTGTAAACTTCTGTGATGAACTTGCCTCAAAAGCAACAAATACTGTCTGTATATTATAAATTAATGTATTGTTGACTTCTTATTTCATAATACATCACTGGGCCTGGGATATTTTTTCCAACTATGAATTGAATGATCAGAACTTAGAAGGATTGAATTGGTCTTGCCTGAGGTATGGTCGCATGGCCAGGATCCCCATAGGTGCTAGCACTCTCCTTGCCCATGTCCTCCATGTTCTTGAAGATAAGCTTCTTGAACCGGGTGTGCAAATACTTCTGCTTGGGTGGGTCGTTTTCAACCATGAATTTGAGGTCCACCTGAGGCCACTGTGTTTGATTTGAATCTAGAATCTGTTATCATCGTGAAATTCCATTCAACAAGCCAGGTGTCAAAATGATTTCCAACAGCCTAGCCTTCAATTGCCATCCTTCATGTGCATCATTCTAGTGTGGTTCTAGCTCTTCAAGAACCATTTCAAGGCATCCCCACCCTGAGCAGCAACTACCAACCCGGATGTGATCTGTGTGCTGCAGGACGTTCCCCAACTTTGACCGCAGCAAAGCAAAATGGCGGTTGTGAACAAAGTTCTCCGCGAACTCTCCCACCTGAGTTGATGTCAACCCTTGGTGTTGGGGTGGTGGTGGATGCATGAAAAAAATTGAAATGAGCAAGTCTTTGTGAAGGCATGGACAAACAGGTCGAGGTGCATCTGGCGATGGGAAGGATAGAGTCCTGGACGTATCCACCCATGAGTGATTGGTTCCCCCCCCGCTCTCAACCTCGTTTGAAGGATCATTGGTCTCATTATCCGACTCGAGCATGATGTCAGTCGCGCCGTCTGCCACACCTGACAAGCGAGGAAAGAGGCCGAACGTAGGGTAAGCTTGACTGAACTGACCTGACCTGACCTGATGCCTCCCTTCTTATGCCTTCACTTATCTTAACTGATTTGAAGAACAAGGCAACCCTAGTGTGCCTTTCTCGGCTTCAGGGTCTGATTCCATCAAGATGGCATCGTCTGGAATCTCTTCGTCCCTCCTGCGAGAGAGGGAAGTGGTCCGTGAAAAACATCACTGGGGAACCTATTTTCTGGGCAACATCATTTCCTTCAAACGCCTCAAACCACATCTGGAAATGACAGTAAGTATCCATTGTCCTGCAAAAAAATCGCTACCCAGTGCCCCATGTGTCTATATATTTATGCTTTTGGCCTGCGTTTGGCCCCAAAATGCCCCACACCATGGTTTGCAACAACCTGATCACCATTAAGTCCTCACCAACAAATTAGCACCTACAGACTTGTGACCTTGGACTCAGGAGCGCCGAAAACAAACAACATAATAATGTATGCCTCCGGTAAAAACATAATGATGGCTCGGTGAAGCAGACACACCTTTTCAAGGCCCACTGTCTGGAGGAAAGTCAACAGGCGCGTTGTCCTCGTCATTGGAATCATCACTGCTAGCATCATCACCCTCTGTGAGCTTTGGTAAAAAGACATCCAGTCTTTTGTTTCGTGCAGGGGTTACCCATGTTCCAGGGTTCCTTGCTTCGCTTCGCAGACTTGGATCGTGCCTGTATGAAAGAATGCTGTACGAAGCTGGCTTGGCATGTTGGTGCAGCGTCCCAGCGGTCCAGGACAGCAAATAGTTTGCGGCTTGCTCGGAAAGTTCCCCAGCTTGTCTCAACTTGGGCACGCGAGTCATGATGTTCTGTCTCACCTTGACTCCAATCGCTCTTCGTCCAGCCAATCCAGATGGAGCAGAGAAGCCTTGACGAAGCTTCTCTGCGGTACTGGCCGTCATGACTGCAATCACACGACTAACAGATGTATCATGCATCCATCTCTTTGTTACAAGGAACAGGTCGTTTGCATGAGGCTGGACACGACCCACATTGAAGTCCTCCACTTGTGACACGCGGCTCAAAGTCTCCGCACCGATGTCTGCACGATGACAGATGCGAAAGTAATGTACCCTTCGCATCCCGTGGATGCTCACGGCAGTCTGCGCTCCGAACTCTTTCCATCGGCTTACTTGGTCCAACTTGTAGGCCACAGCGCTGCTCAACCTGGCGTTCGAAGTGCCTGACGACTCAGCATTCCTGCTTACTCTGTTCAGGAGCTTTATCATGTCGCTTGGACAGTCAAATGTCTTGCCTCCAAATAGCCTTGCCACTTGACCAAATAGTTGGTCAATGTCTTCGTGACTGTGAGCCGTTCTCAAAAACGACATGATGGTGTATCTGAATACTCCAATCGCAACGAGGAGGAGGTTCATTTTGAATATATATTGATTCTTCTGTTCGCGGAAGCAGTTGTCGGCCTGCGTGTGCAGGCCGAGCGGCATGGTGGAATGGTTTGAGTGCAGGTCTGACAATGATCTCATGATAATCTCGGACTGTGTCTCACTGTCTTTCTTGGTATTTTCATCTGCTATTGCGATGTATGTTTTGTAGCCATGGATCCAGCACGCCGCCAAGTGTGTAGTTGGACGGAACAAAAGCTCCTGGTTCTTGCTGATCCGCTGCCGCCCCCACTTTGGCAGCCGAAGTTTAGATTGGTCCATGCCGTCAATAATGCAGCAGCATAAACTTGACTGCCAGCTGATGTTCGTCACCAGACTGCTAGTGAAAAATGTTCTGCTCAACTGCCTGCTAGACCAATAACATTGTCGGTCGAGCCATTGGCTCAAGAGATGCCGCGTGTAATTTCTTGTGGCCTCCTTCTTTGGAGCAGCTCCTGTGGTTTTTTTGATCTTGAGACGTAGATGGAAACATACAGAGCATTGTGCATGTTCATTCTTCCCTCTAAATTTCAAATGTTTGCCCATCACTCCTCTATATGTTCTCATAAACGTTGTAAACCCAGCAGGTGTTTTGCCTTCTGATTCACTGATTGCCGCGTATTGAAGGTAGAGGTCTGAAGGGGTGGACCACTCAAGATACCGCTGAGGCCCTTGAAAACTTCCAGGGCCCACGTGTGCAGCTTTCATTGGATCACATTGAAGTTCCAGATTCTGCATGAAGCTGCTGACATATCTGTCTTCAAAGTCATCTTCCATGACCACGGACTTGCTTCCAGTTTTGAATATCTCACTTGGCATGACCATCTTGGTGGGGAGAATCTCTGCGGCCGAGATGTATAAGAGCCAAAAGAAACTCAAGACATCTGGCCACTTATAGCTGGTCGTCTTGCGCCGTAGCGAGACTCCCAGTGTCGGGTGCTTGGGCTCTGCTAAACGATCTTCTCGCTTTGTGTACCCTGCCATGTGAGACCTGAGGTTTTGCAAAGCTCCAGATCCTATTGCGTAGATTCGTTTGTGAGCATGGACACAAACAGGCAGCTCCAGGATGAACAATTGTGATCCTCTTCTGGGAGTATATCGTCTCCTCTTCTGTGGGGGTTCAGGTGGTCCTCGGTCCTCCTCCGAAGATGTCTCCAAAAGCTCTGCGTCTGACTCACTGACCTGGGGCTCCCCAGCATCATTGGAATCACTGGTTTCATACAAAACTGGACCTTCATCCTCTGATTCTAAAAGTACATCAGGGGCATCAGGCTCACTTGCAGCAGATTCCTGCAAATTGAAGCGGTCTGCCAAACCAATGTTGTACCACTCACGCAGTAGCTGTTCCTTGGTTAGTGATTATGCTTGCTGGACTAAAGACAGGTCTGGACGTCTGGAGAACAATCATTCAGAACAACCATGGATGGAGAAAAAACCGAGACCTTGACATAATAAGTAACAAAACAAATCCTGAATCAACATCCCAAACCTGCAATAAAACAACAGGCATCCTTACGCTGATCGCTCAGCCCATTAAAGTCTTTGCGAAGGTTTGCCAGTTGCTGCTCTCGGCCTCGAAATTGCTGGAAGCATTTCCCATAAGAACAACTGCATCGGGTAGCCATCAGCTTGCTCAGCTCCGTTGAAGGCGGCATTGCAAAGTACAACCCAGTAAAAAGTTGTTAGGAACTGTGGATTAGTTGGTTTGCTATTTGCAATTCCTCAGTCCTCAACCAGTTGGTTTTGCAACGCTTGCAATCTTTAATTACTAATTAATATATTGAAACAACTACTATTCATTCCCCATTTGATGTATTATGTGTCACGCTGAGAAAGGCCAACGGTCACACAACGATGCCATGCTTCCTCATCCCATCTCCCAGCGGCCCTTTCCAATCACAACTCCCAGCGACCCTTGCAGTCCTTTGAGAAGGTCGCTTCATGCAAGCCGCTGGACGTTTGCACGCTGGTCTCTTCATGGCAAGGAATTGAACCACCCTTCAAACAAAATGGCTGCACACACTCCCAATCAAGACAACTTCAAAGAACCAGGACTTGTGAAAGGTCCGTTTTTTGCGGAAGTTTGTTATATGTTTTTGTAACTTGCCCGACGGTTTCCGACTCAACATTCGCTCAGCAACCCTCCATCTACACAAAAAGGCCTGCCTCATCGTCCATGCCATCACCATGGGCATCGAGAAACTCATCCACCTGCAAAGTCTCTGCCTCCTCTTCACTCAAAGGCTTCCGCAGAAACTCCGGAGTAGGTGAGGAGCTGGCGATTGGCTTCCCCCTCAGTGCCACTAGGCGACGCTCTTCACCATCATTGGCCCTGAGCTTCATCTGCGCCACGTCCTCATGAGGCAGCACGGAAACCAGAAAGATGTCCTGGCGATTCCTTCTCAGCTCTCTGGGATCGCTGACATGGGTCACTTGGCTCTCTTTCTTGATGCTGAAGAGAAACCGGAACTCCGACGTTTGGCTTTTCCACTCATCGTATTTTTTTTGCATTGCTGGCGTGAGCAATCCATCATGTCTCTGTTCCCTCTTTTGGTCCCAAGAATGCCTCTCATGGGTCCACTTGAAAAGCTTCAAAGCAATTGGATGCGCAATCCACTCTGGAAGTATCTGACGTGTGGCTGCAAAACCACCATCCTGCACTGCCCACATGAGCTGCTGCTCTCCCTCCATCGGCAGATTTCGCAGGGACCTCAATGCCTCAAGGTTGACGCCGTCGGAAATGGCTGGCACGGAGCTGAGCTTGGTAAGCTCATACAGCGCTGTGTTCTGGCGCCCATAGGCACAAGCAGCTTTGATCTCTTGACCTTCACAGGGATCACCCGTCATGTATATACACTTGGAATGCCATGAAATGAACGAACGGTAATTACAATCGATGCTTTGTCTAGACCTCCTAGGTCCTAGCTTTTCATATGCGTCCCATGCCACAAAAGGACAACACAAAAAGGATCAAAAAGGGATAGCCTTGGTACCGCCACTCGGCAATCTCCTGCAGAGTGCAGTAGCCACGTTTGAGCCAAGCAGACCAGATGAGACGTCCATTCCTAACTTGCTTGTTGATATTGTTGGGAAAATAAAATACATCATCAAATATGAAAGCAGAAAAGAAGCTCACCCCTGACCTCATAGACAAGCTGAAACTCCATAGAAAGATCGAACAACTAAAGCTGTCCAAGCATCTCAAAGTTTGCAAGCGATTGCAGGGCATAGGCATCAGCCCTCAGCGCTGTGAGGCCATGGCTCCTAGCATGGCCCAAAGGAGGCAGCATTCTGAGTGTCAGTCCGACGGCATAGTGTACGTGTATATATATAATATCCGCATTTATGTATTCATAGAAGATATCTATATCTGGGCACGACAAGCACAACAAAGAAAAACATAATCGAGAATCAATGTTTTCTGTGAAAGCCAAGTGTCTTGGTGCTGACGGAGGATTGGACACCCATGTTCAAGCCATCTAAGTTCTTCCTCAATTCCAGGCAGCTGCTCCAGTTCATGGAAACCTTGCAGTAAGACTGGTTCAAAAGGTGAAGGAAGGCATGCCAGCCATCGTTGGGCTGGCCACATGCTCCAAACCCGCCAGGAATGCTAGCGCCAATGGATTCCTCGCTGTCCCCGCAAAGGAAAACCTCAGAGCACATTTTTGGAAACACATTGGGACACATGGAATGCCGCTGACGTGTACCAGCAAAAGACAATGCCCACTCTAATCCCGAGTACCTATCAACAAAACACGATCTATGTTTGTTTTTAAATTACCGTTCGAAAGGAGAAGGAATATATAAAAAAAACAGCAAACCCATGCACAGGGACCACATTGTGCTGCTTGCACCATTCTTCGCGGATTCTCCGGATCCTGCCTGACGTGTGTTGAGTCGCCTGATCGCACATGACCAAAGCGGCGGAATCCAAGCCAAGCCCCAGGGATCGCCTAGCGTGAAGCAAGCAATCCTACAACTACACAACGACTTTTGAGAATTTCCGATAGGACAGGCACAAGCATTTAAAAACACAAAACATATATTTTTGCTTGCTTAGTCTGCCTGCGAGCACGAAGCTCGCCCGCGAGAAATCCCAAGTACTTGACCATCGTCTCGGCGTTCCAGATGTGACTGCGGTTATGGAACGGAGCAACCTCCAGCCACTGCGAAAGTTCCTCCAAGTCCGGTAAACTTAAACCAATGCTATATAATCTATTCATATTATGGCTTCTGCAAAGCACTTGGAATGCCTGCTGGCGTTTCTTAGCAAGACATGTTCTGTCCTGATTCGCTTGGCGCCGGTCCTCTTCCGACAAACCATCAGCCCGGATGGTCACGTATCCCCTGGAGATGGTCCCGTCGATCCATGACAATGTAGTGATAGTACGTGGAATCCGCCAGCCGTCAACGACGGCTGAAGCGGCTTGTCCTCCTGTGGGAGCGGCCTTTGCCCGATGACGGTACCGATTGCTTTCCACATTCTCTGTGACATCGAGATCCAAGGCGAGTTCAATCTTGTGTCGAAGCTTTCTCAAGGACATGTGGCGCGCAAATGTATCAGCGTGTTCCTTCCGCTGCAAGGTCGCCCGGGAGGGTCTGTACTGCAGACTCCATACCTGGTCATAATTTCCCACAAGCAGCGGGTGGATTTGCTTGGAATCCCGGAGGGTACGCACAAAGCCTCTGACCTTCTCGAGTAGTGGATGGTTGTGAGGGAGATGCTTCCCCGGCTTGCTATTTTGGGCCGGTGCGATGCCCGCTTTGCTGCAAATCCGCTGGGAAGCTTTCCTCAAAAGAACACCCAGACTCTCACGCAAAGGAATCAATAGGAATCAAAAGGAATTTATATACAGTATATAGAAGATATTTGTGGTCGGGTATTGCACTTAGAATGTGTATCTTAAGTGAGCGGTCGTTGATGAACATCCCATATTCTATGTAACTGCAACCAAATGCTTTGGGCACATTCTAAGTCCACTATACATACATAGAACAACACCCCCCCCCCAAAAAAAAATATACAAGCATAGACCCCAAACAGCTTCAAAACGATTCAACGATTCGTTTAAGACCAATATTAGTCAAAAAACGATTTCTTGGTTCGCCCTACTTTCACCCCAAGAGCAAACTGCTTCATCAATGAATTTTTGTCGGCATTGACACTGAAACACTGAAACATTTTTGGAGGAGCAGCTAGTATTCATAAATATGGGAGGTGGAAGAAGATATAGAAAACTAAGCGAGGATCAAAATGGCGGAGAGCTGCTCATTATTTATATATATATGGGAGGTGGATGGAGATATAGCAAACTAAGCTCAGAAAATTGAAAACACAAAACTTTTTGAGTGACCCTAGTTGTTTGTTTGTCCTTCTTGGAAAGGTGCGGACGCAGAGCCGGGCCACAGAGCCCAGCCACAGAGTTCAGGGGCGCGGCCAAGACAAGGACAAGAGGAGGACAAGACCCGGACACAGAGCCGGGCCACAGAGCCCAGCCACAGAGTGGCTGTATACTAGGAGGACAAGAGGGGGACAAGGCCCAGCCACAGAGCCCAGCCACAGAGTTGACAGAGTTCAGGGGCGCGGCCACGAGGAGGACAAGAGGAGGACAAGGCCCAGCCACAGAGCCCAGCCACAGAGTTGACAGAGTTCAGGGGCGCCAAGAGGAGGACAAGAGGAGGACAAGGCCCAGCCACAGAGCCCAGCCACGGAGCCCAGCCACAGAGTTCAGGGGCGCGGCCAGTGAGTGTGGCCAGCTCTTTTCTTTCTAAGATAGAACCCCAACAGTAAACTGTTTGGGGAAAAACACTCTATACATTGGACCCAGTAGCAGGAAGTTGTTCTCAGTGCGCTTGAGTTGGATCTTTCGCAGTTTGATGGACAGATTCTCCTTCAAGGTACTGGCTGCTTGCTCAAGGTGCTCAAAGTCTGCCTCAACGTTTCCACTGTCATCGGCAATCGCATCTTCAGGAGTATCTTCTTCTGGGTTCTCTTCTCGTTCCCTTACCAGCTCTCGGCAAAATGCTTCTGGATCATCCAACTTTGTCTTCAACTGATCAACTCCTTTATTCCACATCTCGATGGCGGCCATCAACACATCAGCAACAAAATGATAATCGCATTCTTCACCAAGGGCGATGCGTTCTGCCTCATTTTCCCGCTAAATGTCACCACACTTAGAATCTATCACAAAGCTGCACACAAAGTATGTACATGTGTGTACATCTTGGAATATTATTCCAAAAATTATACCAGATTTATAGGTAGTACCTTGAACCACTACCTAGCTAAAATATTATTCCAGAAATATTATTCAAAAACATATTCCAGTAGGTCAGGTGATCCCTGGAATAACTTTTTAAGCCACCCCCTATCAAAATGTCTTTGCACCGGCCAAGTCACTACAGTCTCTGCAACAAGTTCTTGCAGTTCCGCCGGCAGCATCGTGGTAGTGCTCTGATCATTGGACTTGGCCCTCGATCCAAACTTCAGAGCCTTGCCTAAGCTCAGCCGCACTGAGTTGGGAATCTCCTTGCACTTTTTGGCAATCTTTGGAGCACAGCGAGCGATCGTGTCCCACATTTGGCTCTTCCGTTGCTTTTGCCATTTGTAAATGCAACACCTGTAGTAGCCTTTATAGGCTTGGATGTGCTTGGCAGGGAATTTAATCTCCGGGTTCTCCTTCGCTGCATCATACGCCTTCAACCTCACGCAGCGTTGGTGATTGCATCAGTTTGAATGCTTTTCAATGCACACATAGAATGTTGATCATTTGTGCGCACCGATTGGATCTTATTCACTGACGCAGACCCGGTATAATTGGGAAGAGTAAGGATTTTGAAGGAAATGTGAAAACTTCAGCAGGTTTCCTAATTCCTTAAGTTGTATTCTATTTGCTCTGCCGGGATAGTAAACACATATATAGTGTATTTAAATATATATATATATACATGGAGCCGAGCAGCAACTCCAATTTGTTCCAAACTGTAATCATGGTCTTCTTTCCCTTGCTCAAGAGCCGGCTATCAAAGCCAGGCGTTTTCCTGTGGTATTTTCTTTTCTTCAATGTTTTCTTTACTCTCTGGACCTGTTGCTTTGGCGATGACTTCTTCTCTGACAGGGCAAAGTCATATTCAGGCCTTGTAGATTTGGCCCTGACCCGTACCAAAGGACGTCCATGGGCGCTTGCTGCTGCGTGACCAAGAGTTGGGGCAGATGACTGATCCAACAAGTCTTGACCAACTGGTGCCCACAGAGTAGGAGCAGCACACATGGCAGCCAACAAGACTCCTTGGCAAACTGTGCTGCTGAAGCTGTTGCCAGCTAGATCCTGCCCGAAGCCCGGGGTGTTCACCATGGTGTCCCAAACTTCTGGCTTAAAAGATTCTGGAAATATTCCTTGCGATCGAAGAAAGTCTGATGCATTGAGGTAACGGTGAAGCCGGTTTGACCACACGGGATGTGTGGGGAGGGTGCATGGCACGCCACCGCAGTTGGCAATGACCCGTTGCTTTGACGTGCTCACGTCAACGAAGAGGTCACCAGAGCCATAAAGCCTCTCAGCAGCAGCTACCAACTCTTCATGCCTCCCTTCTTGCAAGGACTGCTCGGGTGCTGGGCAAAAGATCTCATCGCGTGAGATCTGTGCTTCAGAGGCCATGTCAATCAAAGACGCAGCGAAGGTAGTGCGCATGGAATCAGGGTTTGTGGCACCAGTTACTCCTGCCAGTCCCCAGACTCTGTATCGGCGTTGTGGCAACAGGTAGCGGAAGGAGTTCACAATTGACCAGACCTCATGCGGTTCACTTCACTGCTTCACTGGATACCACTTTGAATGCCGCTTGATAGACATTCAGAATCTGTATGTATATATACATATGAATGTATGTATTATGGAAGTGCTATTCCCGATTTCCATATACATCTTATTCCAACTTCCCGAGGCTCCTGCGAAGTCGTACCCCATAGCTGTAAAGTCTCTTTCCACCACCTCACAAGCTTGGTTGCCCAAACATGCTGAGGATATCAGAAGGGAAACTCTCTGAAACACACCCCGCCTTGATGGCTGGCTCAACCCAAGTCCCATCCCGCCGTTTGGTACGGTGAGCAGTTGTTCTCACATTCTCATACAGCGCCAGCTTTGGCTGGAGCAACTGGCTCACCTGGTGAAAATGCACTTGGAACGAGGTTTATATATATATATAGTATTTGAAGGTATTTGACAACAACACGCTGTTTTAAAGCCAGCCGTCTATGCCCCACCTTCTTGAATCCATGGATATAGGTTGTTCCGGAAGAGCCCAGGTTCGGGTCATCCTCCTCCCCTGTGTAGCAACCGGAAAAAATCCTTGCGCTTCGAGTTCATGAGAGAATGGTCTACACAAGCTGGACCGCTGAGTAGCAAATCAATCTTGCAGTTCTGCTTGTTTATGCGATGCTTCCGGCGGCCTCAGGTTGGGTTTGCACTTGGAACTTACATACACTGCCACAGGACCCATCCAACACACGCCGCACCACCAAAACAAACAGTCGAGGCACACACATAGCAGTAGCCAGCTTCTTCAGAAAAGTTCTTAACGTCTGCAAACAAGTGCAACAAATCATCGTGCTGTTGACGGATCAACTGTCGCTTTTCCGGGCTCCACTCACAAGAGAACACGTGCACCACGCGGACACTGCCAGCCTGACGGGACACAGGGAACAAACAGCAAATGCTTAGGCATTCTAAGTGTTGGCGGTGATTATATATATATATATATTTGTTCATATCCATGCGCACATGTGGAAACACAATGTGCAACTGCCTGCCCAGAGATCACGTCAAGTACGGACCGGAGAGCCGCAATGCAAATGTCTGTGCCCGAACATGTTGTTCCAACTCGGATTTCTTTACCTTGCAAAGAGCGGCCGATCCTCCGAATGGTATCCTGTTGTTCCTGTGGCAAGCGCCCCAGTAAATAGGTGGCCGTCTCAATCAAATTGGCGGGAAGCCATGGCAAAGATTCTCCAAGCCCCGAGACCACAAACGGTCGGCTGTACCATTTCTGGTTCACACCGGGAACTTCCGATGGTTGATCAAAGGCATAGACTGACTTCACCTTCCACATCCACCGCAGCTTTGCGCTTGCCTTCTCTGCGTGCACTGCATACACATCTTCAAACAGATTTCCACAGTGCTCCTCTATTGCTGCACGAAGCCCCCGATCATCTTGGCCAGCGTCAGCAAACTCTGCGCAGGTAAACAGGCCTACAGCCATTGGACCTTGCGCACTACGCACAATGGCCAGGAGGGGAGAACATGAAGGACGGAAGCCTCTGACTATAGCGCCAGATGATCCTGATGTAATTGCAGACCATTCAGGTCCATTCAATACAACGGCCATGCTGTGGGACCTCCAGGCTTTGAGATTTTCATCTTCGCTCTCCACATCATCCTCTACATTATCAGATTCCTCATTCTCTGCCATCTCTGGCTGCACAAGGACACGCCCGGAGAAGTTTGCGCTGCAAGAGCTTGGCAGGGAGTCTGTTGATCCCTTACGCTCATCCACAGCAGCCCTTCTCAGCCTCTTCCTTTCAGGCTCCCTCTGGTGGGAACTATCACCGTCGCCAGAAGCTGTTGCCTGAACACAGAGTGAAAGCAAGCTATATATATATATATACGCGTCGTCAAACACACGCTGGTGTGTGTGTGTAACCCTTGGAATCACAGGGATCCATTTGGATTGTTACACTTTTTACAGCAGGGGGTGCAAGCAGCCCATCCAGTCTTGCACCAACGAAGACACTGGATGTGTGCTGGTGAAATCAATCCGGGACGCCGGATTGACGTACCTGCCGAGAGAGAAACCTACGTAGAGCACAAGCTGTCTACTTCGTTGTTTCCTTCAGTAAAGGGCTACTGCAGCGGCGATGACCTTGGCTTTTCTGCACGCACGTCGTCACCTTGTCGTTCGCTCGATCGGTGTTTTCGTTTGGAGTTGCTGGCCACCTGAAACCTTCGGGACCTCCGCTGGATGGACCTCCGCTTCCTTTTTAGGTTTCCTTACCTGTACCCTTAAGAAATGGAACCCTAGGCCGGCGAGTGGCACCGCTTTCAGTTCAGTACACCCTATCCTAAGTGTGTATCAGTATGCACACAGTGTTGATTGCAAAGCTTGTCCAATCACACTTGGCAAGCCTGCTCACGCTTCCGTGGCTCCTGGAGTGGCTCGCTCTGCACCTGGGGAAAACACGAGGAACTGGTCAATCTATATATATATATATACATCTATCATGGAAACGAATTCTTGATGAACACGATGAGTATTGTTTGCTTTCAGAAGCATGTGTTCATCACCCTCATCCAGGTGCTTACACTTAGGCTGAAAGCGCGACATAGGCTTGCTGAGGCGCCTTCACCACACATCTGCTGGACATGGCACTATCCTCCTGTAGCGGCTCAAGCTTCACCTGCACAAGAAAAACATTGCTCTTGGAAATTTCCCTGGATCATTCTTTTCAACTATGTCTTTATGTTATCTATATATATATAAATATAGTGCAAGGCAAGTGCTCAGGTGAAAATACCCCCTGAGTTGCCTTCACACGATCGGGCAACACGCTGCGATCTTCTGACTTCACCTGTGACAAGTGACAAGCCACCCACCCCTCCATAAGTAATAGGCCCCTACAGTTCAACAAAGAAGATTCAATCACTTGGAATGCCTTCAAACATTTCAACTATGTCTTTCTGTTAGGCAAATGCTCAAGTCAAAATACCCCCTGAGTTGCCTTCACACGATCGGGCAACACGGTGCCATCTTCTGACTTCACCTGTGACAAGTGACAAGCCACCCTCCCCTCCATAAGTCATGGGCCCCTACAGTTCAACAAAGAAGGTTCAATCACTTGGAATGCATTCATTCAAACATTGTATATATATATATTTATTTATATATCCAACACAAGGACAAGACCAAGACAAGACAGTGGTCGCTGCACAGATTCCTGGAAATATTTTTTCTCCCTTCTTAGCTTGAGTCATTAGAACTGTACAAGCACTGCAGCAAATTTTACGACCTGTTCTTCGAGATTGGCCGTTCCAAATAAGTGTATCAACAAATGTAAATCTACTCAGTCAACTGCCAAGAGCCTCCACGATACTTCCTGCCGCTCACATGGATAAGTCGAGCATGCCTTCCACCTGGGCTGGGAAATTCCCAGCCATCAGACGGTGACCTTCTCATTGGTGAGGACGGTGACTGTGACCTTCTCGTGGGTGATGACAGGGTCCGGCCGGGCACGAAAACAAAACCTCCTACTGCTGCAGCAGATGGAGGTGGATGGGCTCTTTGCTGTTCCACCGCTTCAGGTTCTGCAAGCGGTTTTGGAAGCTGTAGCCACAGTGAGGCAACAGCCCAAGGCACACATACACTCACAATCACCAACAAGAGCGGCCATAGGGAGCCAAGATCAGGCTCGAAGCAACCCATTCCACGATCTACAAAGACTAAAGTATTTGTATAAAGTCTCTATATACAATTTGCTGCAACCTCTCGAGCCCATCTGGCGATGAAATTTTGGATGCCTTGAGAACGTTGAGAAGGGCCCCATCTCTGGAATTTCCCAAACAGGCCTGCATGGGTTCCTTCAAAGCTTCACGCTTTTTTGGTGGCATAGTCTTCACCTGGCACGGGGGCAACGGCGTGCAATGTTAAATATAAATATATATATATAGGGTTCACTCAACCATCGGAAGCAAAAAACAGCTGCCTGCGTCGCAAACTTGGATTCCTTTGCACTCGCTTGTGCCATCGTGCCCACATGGAACACGAGGACATCCTCACCAAAAGCGTGTGTTGTGTGAATGTGTAAAGATACATATACACACAGATGGCTTGTAGAAGCTCCCCTCACTTAGAATGCCTTCCAAAACTCTGTTCTGGAAAAAAAACTTGACACAGAACATGCCTGCACGCCCTCGACTGCTTGTTCGGGAGCGGGCAATTCTTGCGACGCAGCTTTCACCTATATAGAACTTCTGAGAGTGAGGCCCGGTGTCCACGGAAGATGACAGAAGACTGCCTAACCCAGCCCAGCCTCTGCATGTGCATCCAACACGCCATCTTGTGGTTGTGGAGTTGCTGCCTGCCACGGATGAAACGGCGCCGGAAAAAGACATTCAAAATCACAACAAACCAAAAGCTTTTACACTAT
>CAXAMN010012336.1:0-34263 GCA_963970005.1 Durusdinium trenchii
TGATTTGGTTACGATAGCAGGCACGGAATATGCAATGCAAGCAGATCTCACCCAGTATGAGGATGTGGCAGAGCTGGAAGATGACATTCTTTGCTTTCTGCCGACAGTCTCTGATTTGGATGTCTTCGGCTGTGAATTGGATTTGCTCGACCTTCACACGCAGCAACCCCTGCCAGAAGCATTCCGCACGGTGCTCCTGCAACGGCCGCAACTACAAATTGTAGTTCGTCCCTGCATGGTAGATGGACATTCCATCTGGCAGTTCCAGGAAGACGGAAGGGAAAGCTACCCCAAAGCTGTACGTGTCCCGGCCAACCCGCGTGGAGAAATTGCTGACAGAGCCTTCTATGCTGCACCCTTGCTCCGGCATGTAGACGTGGCAATGGGCATCCAACATGTAGGAATTGCGGCCTGGCAGAGCTGCCAGCAACTGCAAATTGTCAGGCTCCCACCCTCGGTCATAAGTCTTGCAGAAGGGACTTTCCAGGGGTGCTATGTGCTGCGAGAGGTGGCCGCCCCGGGGTGTGTCCAGTACAGCCGAAGGGTGTTTGCGGAGTGCTGCTCCCTAGGTCGAGTTGGGGTCAGTCACGAAACTGAGGACAGCAACGTCCTTGCACCAGGGGCACAGCTAGGCAAATATGCGTTTGAGAGTTGCCTCACGCTTACAACCATCACCTTTGACATGGACCATACTAACAAACCTCGAGCGCTGCCTGAAGGTGCATTTTGTGGAGCAGGCATTGAACAGCTCTGTTTGCCGAGTGACTTTCACAATATCGGGCCGCGGGCCTGTGAAAACTGCAAAAGACTTGTGGAGGTCAACCTCATGGGCACAGAAATCACAGCCCTATTCTATTCCACCTTTGCCCACTGTGTAGCCTTAAATTGTATATGGCTTCCGCCACGACTCACGCAAATTGGCAAAGTTTTCCTTAATTGTGTTGTGCTCCAAGAAGTTGTCATCCCGACAGAGCTCAGTGACATAGGCAACCGTGCATTCTGCGGGTGTGAGCAACTGCAACGATTTACTCCCCTGGATTGGGGAGATATTGAACAGTGGGTGCAGGCAGAGCACAATGCTTTCTTTATGTGTGACAAATTTGAAATACCCCTGTGGGTTGAGCTGCTCCCCGCGGAAGGACCCGATTCGGACGCCTTTGACGAAGAGCTATACCACGAGTTCTCCTAACATCGGGCCAGTCCATGTGAGGTTCAAGGTGGGTGCCTTAGCATCTGTCTTCAGGAAACATCCCTGGCCCTAGGAACAGCCCATGAGCAGAGTCAGAAGCTTTTGGCTCAAACAATAATTGAAAATAGTCTGCCACACATGGAGCTCGACGACTCATCCAGGATTAGCACTCCCCCTGAAATGGAGCCGGTCATGGACTGCTCCTTGGTACTGACCACGCTCTCGGGGGTGACTATCAAGGTCTCTCTCAGTGTAGCAAAGTTTGACCGATTTGAGGACCTAGAGGACCAGGTTATGGACTATCTGGCCTCAGTTGCTGATCTCAAAGTGTTTGGGTGCTCCATCGACTTTCTGCAAACTGCCACACAGACATACCTTGAGGACCCAATCTGGGACAAGCTACAGCAAGGCATGGCATACACCGTTGTCTTCAAGGATAGCAGTGTCATCCTGCCATCACAGGAACAACTCGAAGGTTGCCCTATCCATCATGTTCCGCTGGCCGTTCATGTCCCTATGAACCCAGAGGAAATCGTCCCAGAAGGGGCCTTTGCAGGGGTTCCACGTCTGCGACATGTCAGTGTAGAGTCAGGTATCAGGCTCATTGGAGCAGAGGCTTGGCAAAATTGCCGACAGCTCCGCATTGTCAAACTGCCGGCCACTGTTGTAGGCATTTCCGATAACGCCTTTCGTGACTGCAAACTACTAAACAGTGTCTTGGCTCCTGGTTGCCGAAATTTTGGATACAAAGCCTTTGCGGAATGCGGTTCCTTACAATGGGTGTATGCATCGGAAGGGGTTGCAAATATGTTCAGCAGCGAAGCCAAGTTCGGGCAATACCTCTTTCAAGGGTGTATTAACCTTGCTGAGTTTACCTTGAGTGAGCTTCCATCCCCCCCGAGGGTCAACACTGCAAGCTAGGACCAGTGAGCTGGCACCGGGCTGTCTTAGCTCTACGGGAATCACCGCACTCGCTCTCACGAAGCATTTCACAGCTATTGGAGCGCATGCGTGCGACAGTTGCCGACTGCTTAAGAGTGTAGACCTTTGCAACACCAATGTTGAAGAAATTCCGGAATTCACCTTTGTGCACTGCACTAGCCTCAGAGAAGTTCTCCTTCCGACTACTCTCCATACAATCCGAGTTAAAGCCTTTATGAACTGTGCAGCCCTAGTTGAGCTTGCAATCCCGCCCTCACTAAGATACATTGGAAGTAGGGCTTTCTTGGATTGCACTGCTTTTAAGAGGCTCGCCAAAATGCCAGGAAGGCACAAATGGCGAGGAGTCTATGCTGAAGAAAATGCTTTCGCCATTTGCCCCGATATGAGATGGCCACCCTGGCTGCATATGATCCCGGACATGGGATACACCCCTGGTCTTGGATGAAGACAAGCCTCTCTGACCACAGCTATCGCGGTCTCACTGTCACTCATCAAGAGTCTGGGCGCACGCCTTAGCGCGAGTCCAGAGTAGGCCAGACGCCATACCAGGCCAAATACCATGAGTAGAGCTGAGGATCACCGCAAAAGAAGCCTTCCTTCAGAGTACCTCTCCACAGGAGGTTTCCATTCCTGCTTAGCATGGCGCTATGCGCTTTTGCAGGCAGCACGCACTTTCGAGCAAAGTACAAGCAAAGAAACAGCAGCACATGGCGAAGGACATATGTCCTTGACAAGGGTGGGCAACTCGTCTAGTCCAAGCAGCGCCGAGAGCTGTCGGCGGATGCCAGTGATCAGTGGAGAGAAGACTCTCCAGACCTGCAAAGACCAGCAAAGTTTTTGCAGCGGGAATGGTGGATAAGCACACCGCCAGCAAGCTACGGCAAGTGAGATGCGCAACACTAAGTAGGATCGCCGATCTCTTTTCGCCATTCGCAACACAGTGAGCCAATAGGAATGAGAGCCTTAGCTCCTCGTTCCCAACAGGCGGGTGGTAGAGAGTGGCAATGGAGGACGCCCAGGGGGAACCTTAGTTCCTTCTGTTGATGTCCGACATTTCCAATTTTGTACAAAGAGGTACAGATACCATGCTAGGATAGGTCCAACGTTTCACCTGTTTCACACGGGCCTTGCACGCAGCAGACCACTTTTTGCTATGACGCAGCGTTTCACGGATTTAGGGGACACCCCGTTTTGACCTCCCTTCGGGGGGGTGTGCCTTTCGCACCCTTACCTGCAGGCTTTCGTCGTTTGCTATGGCCGCCACTGTCTGAACACCACCAACTAACATGCCTCTGGACTTGTAAGTGCAACCAGTTGAATGGGTTGTGCTACAAGAAAGGTTTTTTCCACGGCATGAAGCATAGCTACCACTGATCCATTTTGACATGGATGCAACCGGCGTTGGAGCATAGCAATGCTCCGGACCTGCATCGTGACCATAGTTTTGCCACACCGTGCTGTGGCCGCTGGTCACTGATAATTGAGAGGTGAAGTCCATTTGAAGACTTTTTGGAGACTTTGCTAGAGCACTAACCCGCGCTGCCATGCTCTTCGTTCGAGAATTCAGGCCCATTGACAGTCATTAGTTTTCGTTTCACTTGTTTCACCTAGCACAGAGGAAAGACTACAAGATGGTGGAGACTCGGCCTGTGGTTTGCGGTTTTTGTTTGTTTGTTGGGTTGTCTTTGTCCTTTTTCTCCACCATCTGACTGTTTTTCCCTTCCTTCAATGATGACCTGGGCACCATGCCCACACGGCGTCCGTACTCGTGGAAAAAAAAACGATGCCAGTCAAGGGGGCTTCGCTCCACCCTCAAAACTGTGACCAAACAGCCACTGCATCGAGTGGCGAACGTGGTAATTGGGTGCTTTGCAGGAGCTGCTCTGTTTGTCAGCAGGTCTGATTCTTGCCCAAGGATATCAGTTGTTGCCCTGCCTAGCATGCCGTGGAAAAGTCCCTTCTCGTTGCACAACCCTTCAACTGATTGCGAAGCGAGAGGCATATCAGTGGTCAGGCAGTGGAGGCAGAGGCAAACGAAGAGAGCTTGCTGACTAGGATGCTGCATTCCCCCCCGAAGGGAGGTCTCCTTTGCACCCCTTGGCATCCAAGAAGTGCCAAAGCGGTATGCTCTGTTCCTGAAAGAAAGAGAGGTGCCAACGTGAAAACATCCTTCTGTTACGTGCAAGGCCCGTGTGAAACAGGTGAAACCGTGGACCTATCCTAGCATGGTGCTTGTGCCTCTTTGTACAGAAATGGTCATGGCATGGCCGCCGCAGAGAAAACTAAGGTTCCCCCTGGCCGCCTTCCATTACCCTTCGGCGTCCGTACTCGTGGAAAAAATACTGTCAGACGTTCGTGCACAACCGCCCAAACCAGACAAAGGCTATGACACCAAGGAGGCAGAAGGAAACCTGCCAGACATGACTGCCATCATCCATACGCTAATGGTGCATCGTGAGCTCATCATGCGCAATCAGATGATTTACCTGATTGTGGATAATCGCCAGCCAGAAGCTGTCCCGCATTGGCCGGCCTTTGAAGCCTGGTGGGCCTCGCGCCGATGCCTGGTGGGCCCCCAAGAAAGAGGCAACTGATGTACTTTGGGTGTGTGCGGACGCTGCCACTGGTCTTCACAAGATTCCCTACTACTGGGCAGGAGTCTTTGTCTTAGTTTTGCACTTATTGACAACGATTGTGTGCCGGTCACGCTTTTTGAAGCGCAAGATCTAATCGAACTGGCCCACCGGCAGCACCAATGGGTTGACCTGATAGGCCGAGTGCGCTCTGAGTCTCACACCAGCCGAGGAATAGGAATGCTGCTTTTCACGGAGGCACATTTGGAGTACAATGCAGGTTTGTCATCTCGATTGGCAACCGCCACAAAAGCAGCCCCATGGAGAACGAATCTGGCTCTGCTGCATTGGCCAAGGACCTGCAATCGTGCCGCCTCGCATTGGTCTCCCGAGCCAGGCCACCAGTTTCCCCGAGCGAGACGGCCATCAACGGCACTGTGTATGCTCCCTTTGTTGGAGTACCGATGCAAACTGCCCTTGGTTTGTGCATTGTGTGGTCACTGTATGGATTACACATGTGTAAGAATTTCTGGCCTTGCCCTGTTGCGAACCCTGCTGGGCTTGGCGAAGGTAGCACCATTCATTGGCCCCGACAATCCCATCCGCAGGCGCTTTACCCTCCTGGGCGAGAGCGAACCCCTTGGCTCACGAGTTGGGCTAGGGCCACTTTTGAGCAGGGGATACTGTCGGTGCTCCCGATGTTAGAAGGGCCATGCACAGCAGTATTTTTTTTTCCACGAGTGCGGACGCCGTGTGGGCGGAGTGCCCAGGTCATCATTGAAGGGGAAGGAAACACAACATGATGAGGGGGAAAAGAACACAAGCAACCCCAAAACCAAACAAAACCCACCTTTTTTTGCACGAGTGGAGGCGCTGTGTGTGCAGGTTTTGCACAAGTCACCTTAGTCGATTTAAGAACGAGTTACCAGCCAGGTAGCGAGGCAAAAAGGAAAAACACCAAAAAAGCAACAAACGCAAAAACACCCCCAAACAAAACCGAACACAAAACCGCAGGGGCAACCTGTAAAGTAACTCGTAAGGCCATGAAGGCATGAAGATAGGTGAAACAGGGGCGATGAATTCCAAGGTGCACTCAGAAGTTCTTGTCCATCAACGAACTGTAAAGAAGATGCAGGGGCGTGTGCACTGTGAAGCATGTTGAGGCCAGGTAATACTCTCGCGGCAGTGGGCATCACTGTGCCGCCATTGACACTTTGTAAGGAGATAGTTAGGCCAGGCTTTGCAACTTGGCATGGTAAAGTCTCTTCACGAAAACATGATGCACCTTCAAGGGTGCACACGAGTGCATTGGTATGGTCCATAAGGTTCAAAATTGGACACATCAAGTCAGGTAGCTTGCTCGACGGCTGGCAGCAATGGAGGCGGAACCTGGTAGGCAACGATTGGGAAAACCACAGCCTTCAAACCGGGTATTTCCACAAAGCCGAGAATGAAGGACAGTGTGAGGTGACCACCAGGGTTCAAAAGGGAGTGTCAAGAGGCTTGCACCTCCCGTGCCTCCCCCCGAGGGGGGAGGTCACACGCGAAGCACACCAAGCAAATTCAGCTCACCAACAGCTCAGCGAAATGAACTAAGCGTGACGTGCTTCTAGGAGAGACAACCCAGATGACGTGTGCTGCAAAGATCTCGCTTGGTCATCTGACTGCATCTGACTGCATCTTTCAAACGTGGCCAGAACAGTCAGCCAATCCATGCAGAGCCCCACGAACTATCCGAAAATGAGTGAAGAAGTGAGACAAGGTGAAACGCCGTTTTCCAAATTCTGTACACTGTACTCATCCAGATCCACCACGCGGGTAGCAGTCTGGGACTGTCTAACTACTCAGGTCAACGAAAGGCAAGCAGCACAGCACCATAGAATGGGACTCCTAGGACCAGCACACGGGCGCAAGTCGAAGCACTAGCAAGCACTAACGACATTGCATTTGCAGTCATGCGTATCGAGCGGTCCTATTGCAATTCAAGTCCCAGTGACAGGCGCTCCTGCATGGGTCCTCCTGGATGGTTGACCTGGACTAGGCCAGCACACAGGTGCCAACAAAGGCCTGGCAGCCATCAAATCGCCAGAGCATGTCTTTAATTGAGGGCAGCAAAAGAGTCATCTGCCCATTGATCATCGTCTTTTTGGCTGCGTGGCAGCCACCGAACCCACTTCGGCACATCTAGGTTCTCACATCTAAGAAAAGCATTTGCACGAGCATATGCCCCCCTCCAAGTCAAGCTTTTGTCAGTTCTTTCAAATCGATTGAGCTGCGTGCGCCCTCCAAATGCTCTTCTTGCAATATAGAGTAGTGTAGGGGGCACATGAACCTCCGTTAAGGAGACACATTTTAGGAAAGCCTCCTGTTGGATCTTTCGGAGTTTGCCCGGAAGCTTGAGAGTTCGCAAGTGCTTGCAGTGTGCAAATGCACAACCACGATTTCCTTGATTTCCGTCCTTGAGAGGTCCACTAGTTGCAGCTGCAAACAGCGTTCACAGGCTGCTGATCCCATCCATGAGAAGTCTGGAGGCAAGTTCAGTTCTGTTAGGCCAGCTTCTAAAAAGCAGCATTCCGGCAAGCATCGCATCAGTCTGGTAGGTTTGTGCTCCGATAGCTCAAGGTTGATGTGACGCAACGCTGTGCATTTATGGAAGGCTCGAGGCCTTAGCTCTGCCTGCGGCGCAAGCTGGTTGACAGTGTCGTTATTGATTCCAACTTGCAGCAAGGCAACGCACTCTTCAAACACCTGTGCTCCAAATTTTCTACAACCTGGGGCGAGGACTCTGCGCAGTGCATAACAGCGGCTAAAGACTCGCGTTTGCAGGCTAATAACTGTGCTGTCTAGATGCGCAATCTGGAGATGTTGGCAGTTGCGCCATGCACACTCTCCTATGATCCGATAACCTGCATCAACTTGCACACGCCGTACCCTTGCAAGATGCGAGAATGCTTGTGGGAATATTCTGTCACTGGCTTGAAAGGGGACTCGAAGGGCTTTGGTTTCTCCTTGCATTTGTCCCTTATGTTCAGCTTTCTCTGCACAGGGGCTCACGACGACCGTAAAGCAATTACAGTCCCGCAGGGTTTGCCAGATGGGATCGACTAACTTCTGTTGCGAATTGCGGCAGACAAAGTCCAGCTCGCAACAAAAGGTGCTGCTTGTGCCTAGTTCGGGAAGTTGTTCCAGCACTGCATTTTCAAATTCCTGAATTAGCTGGGCTTCCTCCCCCGCCAGTGTGGTCAAGATCAGATGAATGACCATTGACCTTTCTTCGCTCCACAGTGAGGTAGACACAGACATATGGTCAGCAAGCATGGCAGGCACCACCCTGTGCAGCAGCGCTCCCTTATCGTTGAGCCAAAATACATTGCGGCAGACTACAGTCATGGCGGGTCCTCCATTGTTGACCATGACTACCAGCAGCTACCGCTGTTGGTCCGTAAGGGGGAACAACTGCACGGGCAGTCATTCATAAGAAATTCACGTGATTTGTTGTCAGGAAAGGATCACTTCACCCAAGACCAGAGATGTATCCCATGTCCGGGATCATGTGTAACCAAGGCGGCCATCGCATCTCTGGACAGATGGCGAAAGCATTTTCTTCTGCATAAACCCCTCGCCATTTGTGCCGACCTGGTAGTTTGACGAGTCTCCTAAGGGCTGTGCAGTCCAAGAAAGCCCTACTCCCTATGTACTTTAGTGAGGGCGGTATGGCAAGTTCTGACAGGGCTGCACAGTTCATGAAGGCTTTGACCCGAATGGTATGCAGAGTCGGCGGGAGGCTGACTTCCCTGAGGCTAGTGCAGTGCGCGAAAGTGAATTCTTGGAGTTCTTCAACTTTCGTGTTGGAGAGGTCAACTTTCTTGAGTAGGTGACAGCTGTCACAAGCATGTGCACCTATGACCGAAAAACCCTGGGTGAGCGTAAGCATCGTAATTCCTGTGGAGCTGAGACAGCCAAGTGCTAAGTCACTGGCAGCAGTTTGCGGCAAACTCCCGCCTGAGGAGTGACGCTCTCGCAGGGTAAATTCAGCAAGGTTGATACAACCTTGAAAGAGATAGTGCCCAAACTTAGTGTCGTCACCAAACCGATTAGCCACTCCTTCAGCTGCATACACCCACTGTAACGAGCAGCACGCCGCAAAGGCTTTGTAGCCAAACTGCCGGCAACCGGGGGCAGAAACACTGTTGAGCAGTTTGCAATTGCGAAACGCATTATCTGAAATGCCCATGACAGTGGTCGGCAATTTGACAATGCGGAGCTGTCGGCAATTTTGGCAAGCATCTGCACCGATGAGCCTGATGCCTGACTCAATGCTGACATGACGTAGACGCGGTACACCTGCAAACCCTTCTAGGAGTTCCTGCGTGTGCAGGGTTTCATTGAAATTTGTAAAGATCATGCAGCATTCCATGCTCTGCTGCAGCTTGTCCCAGATTGGGTCCTCTAGGTAGGTCTGTGTGGCCAGGTGCAAAAAATCAATTGAGCACCCAAACACTGTGAGGTCAGTCACAGAGGCAAGATAGTCCATAACCTGATCCTCGAGGTCTTCAAATCGGTCGAATTTTGCAACACTGAGAGAGACATGTATTGTCATGCCCGAAAGGGTTGTTAGCACCAAGCAGCAGTCCATAACCGGCTCATTCTCGATGGGGGTGCTGGCCCTAGAGAGGCCGGCAGGTTCCATGGGTGGTGGAGTCCTTCTAATGCTATTTGAGCCAAGAACTGCCTACTTTGATCGTTTGCTATTTATTGCTGATTTGCGACGGCGGTGATACAAGGTTGTCACACATCAGAAAAGCATTGCGCCCCCCCTTTTTTTTTTTTATAATTTCAAACCAAAAAGCTTCTCATGCATCCGTCTCGGATATCCTTTTCTGAGTGCTGCAAAATCCCCCTACGTCTGCTCTCTGCGATTCAGTATTGATGTGATATTTGGCTTATCTAGCTTGATGAGCTCATCTAGTTTGTCCTCTTGCTTTGATCTTGTTCAACTTCGGTTTGGTCGTATTGCATGGCTTGGATGGGGTTGGTAAGGTCCATTGTGCTATGGAAAGTGTCAAACCTCGACCCTGCGCGTTCAGCATATAGGGCGTCCATGTCTGCTAAGTAGCGTGAATGACAGTACCACCTGACCCTGCGCTGCCACTCCGCATCCGTGATGGCATTATGTATCGGGAGCGCATACCGCAGTGCTGTTTTATCCTTGAGGCCAGCAGGGTATCCTATCTGATAGTATCGCTTGAGAAGGTCTTGAGGGGTGGCAGTCAGCGTCCCTCTTTTGGCCAGAAGTTGCCAGTTCTGCCTCGATAGGACTACCGCTAGCCCAGTGAGGAGCCATCTGGAGATAACCTCATATTTAACTAGCTGCATAAGTGTCTTTGGCTCTGAGTAGGAGGCTTTGCCTGAAGGAGAAACAGCCTTGCCCTTCTGGCACCACATAAGTTTCTTCATCCTCCTCCTCTACCTCCTCCTCAGCCTTCTTCGCACTGTCGGCCCGACTGCCCGGTTCTGTGTTCTCGAGCACTGGCAGTTTGAAGGGCAGTTCTCCGGGTGCAGTCTGGCACTTGGCCTGTGCGGGAGGCAGCAGGCCTGCAAAGGTGTTCGAGGGACACGGGCATTCATATGTGCCCACAACGATGTATGGGCTGTTGGTTTCGCTTTCACTATTGTGCTTGTACTCTTTTCCGTCCTCTGGAGTGATTTCTGTGAAGAGCAGGTCTGTCTTCATGCGTGCTGCAACTTGTGCACGTACTGGACCGGGAAGTAGACATGTATGTGATGGATAGGGAGGTCCGGCTTGCCTAGGCTTTGGTTGCGGCCAAAGGACACTACGACTGTTTGCATAAGCGCCAAAGTTTTGCCTGTGGCTTCAATGTCTGGTGTGCCTCCCTCCTCTTTTGCTTTCCATACAGGGGTCCCATTGGCTTCTTCAATTTTGGACTTGCAGGCTTGGCACAATAGGACAAGAGTCCATATAGCCAATAGGCCGGGTCAGCATAGAGTGCTAGCCCCAGTGTGTCCGCTTGTGTGCCAGCACTTGGGTCTGGTTTGACTCCCCACCAATGTTGTTGAAGTCATATACGATATTCGCGGCAGTGTCCGAAAGTCGACTCCGCGGAAATTAAGCTCATCCCTTGCTCTGTATCCCGTCCCTGTGGGTACTCAGCTGGTTTGGCCACCTTGGACTTGACTGCAAGAGGCCCCTGCATCCTGGGCCGCGCTGTTGCCTGTGGGGCAGGGGCCTCGTCCACACCTTTACTTGCACTGCGAGCCGGGCTGGTTGGGCTATCTGGGCTAGCGGCAGATCGCCTTGTCTATCCACGCCTGGTGGCGGGGCTGCAGAGACTGCAGGCGGACTAGATGCCCATTTGCTACGTCTCTTTGCCTCCTCTATTGGAGGGGTGACAGGACTGTTTTCAGACAGAGGCACAAGAGGGCAGCCACACGGGTGACCACTCTCAACCTCGTGATTAGTATTTGCCTCAGTTCTTGTGCTCTCTAAGGGTTTCCTTTGGTCATCCGCTTCATCAAGAGGAGTGCCAGGCACAGGCCGTTTTGTTCCTACTTGCTGTTGATTGGTGGCTGCCTCCCATGCCGTGGGCAGGCAGGGGGCAGAGTGCTGGGCAGTTGAGGCTGGCGTCAGCACCTTTGTATCCTGGGAGGAACTTGCAGTTTGCTCCGGGATGGCCTCAGTGCTGTCATCCAGCTCGTCAGTTGTACTGCTTTCAGTTTCTTCTGCTTGTTCTCCTTCTATTGGCAGCCTCCGCTCCTGAGTTCTGTCCGTTTTCTTGTGTAGCTGGACTCGTTTGGGTCTTGCTGGGCCGCCCTTCATTGGATGCAGCCTCTTTACTAGCAGAGACAATTGTCTCGACGGGCGACTCGTTTTCTGTTGCATTCTTCCGAGAGTCTGCTTGCTCTTCTTCTGTGCTGCCAATTAAGATTGGGGAGGTTGGGGATTCGGGCATGATCCGTGCCAACCGGCTCAGGTACTTCACTTGGGGATGCATCTTCTGCAGAGCTAGTTTCCGTGAGGCTTGGATCGTCCTAGCAGGAGGGTCATGTGGCTGGTCGGCATCATCATTGCGCAATGGCAAGCGCTGCCAGTAGCAGCCATTCTGTAGGAGTCCAGGCCGAGGGGGAAGGCGGAGGAGGGAGTCAGGTTGATTCAGCTCGATTGTCCATCTCCACGCATCATAAAAGCAGATTTTGTGGAGGGACTCAAAGCTATAATCCTTGGCTTTGTTGGCAGTTATCAGCTTGCCTGAAGGTATAGCGTGCTTCCCTTCCCACACAGAAGCGATCACCCCCCTTAGGAGCTGCATGGATCAGCTTCCAGGCATCTGGCAGGTGCCCATCTGGCAGGACATACCAATCTGGCTCAGTGCACCCGTCAGCTCCATAGCCAAACAGTAGGCCACTACTGTGTATTCTTCCGTGCACTGGGTGCTGATGGTCTAGTAGTTCCTTTTCTCCTTTAGTGAGGTGAGATTGCCACGTAAGGACCAGCCTGAGCCGTCGGGAAAGCCCTTGGTGATACTCGACAAGACAGACAGGAAGAGATCCATTCCAGAGCGGTTGTGGCTCCATAGCAGCAAGAAAGTCAGCCGTGGATTCTGAGACCCACTTCCATTTTACTGGGAATTCGCCCTGGACGAAGGCCTTGGATGTCTGCTGGTCGTTTGTGTACACAGTGCAGACTCCGTGGAGCAGAGCAGATAGAACTTGTGACATGCCTGGGGTCCCCTGCATGTTAACCGGGCATGCAGAGATCGTCAAGTCAGTCGCTCTGCTGTACGCCACATTGGCACGTGTGTAGCATTCGTGGTCGTAATCATTGCCGCGAGGTACCACTGAGAAAGGTGGATCTGCCATGCAAGACAACACAGTGCTTGGCTGTTGCGCCAGCAACTTTGACTGCTGTCTCCGCATTGGCCCTCCGACCCGACTGCTGAAAAAAGCCTTGCAGGTGCTGAGCGCTGAGTGTTCGAGTTGTCAGGGCAAGTACATTGTCGGTTTCTCGGTCTGTCATTGGGAGCCATTGCTCAATTTGCCGGTAGACGGCATTGGTGGCAGCCGGCGTCGGAACAGCCCTTACCTCCGGATCCGAGGCATCGTGTACCCAGTTTACAAAGCGGAATCCAGTAGCCAGCTGATCTTCTGCGCGGATGGAGCTTGTGCCTATTTGCCAGGTGCCATTCTTCACGTTGCAGAGCATGGGATAATGAATCCCAATAAAGGGGTCATACACCTCTTCAGCTACCCTTGCACTTGTCGGAAGCATAATGCTCCATTGGTGCACCCCGGCCAAACCAGAGCGTTCTTCAGCCGTGCCGTGCTGGCCTGGTGGAACTGAAACATGTGCCCTGGGCGCGTTAGAGCATAGCCGAGGCCAGCAATCAGGCCTTCCGGAGTGTCTAGCTGGATGCGACGGAGCTCTGGATACGCTGCTTGCAGGTTGACTCCAGCAGGCATGGTGCTAGGACAGTCCTCACGGGAGTACCATCCTGACCCTAACGCTTTGCCACTGACTTCTTCTGCTGCTTGCATGAGCTCTTGTAGTGAGGCTTCACCACTCTCTTTGAGCAGGCTACAGGCAATCTTCGGCAGTTCTTGTGGCATCAGCCATCTGTTCTTCGCTCGCAGGCCAATTGGGGCCTTGAGCAGGAGGGTCCGGTGCTCCCTTAGGTTGTCGGCTACACCTCCAGGACTTTGGCGGGGGTCTCCTAGCAGGATACGGAAAAAGGGTTGGCGCGGGACAGCAGGGACAAAGGCAGACTTGAGGTCCATGTCTTGCTGGGCCTCCTCACTGACAAGGACATCCACACTTTCCATGTGCGTTCGAAGGGGCGAATGTGCTTGTCCTTTCTGCTCCCAAATGAGTCCAGTGGTTGTGACGACAACTCTGGCGCCTGGTATGAGGCCGGTACTATGAAACATGGCTTTATCATATTTCGTGCTGGCGGTATTGGCGGTTGCTTCCTCTTTACCTACCGGCCTGATGAAGAGGGTTTGCTGGTCCTCATTAAGGTCGAGGGAGCTCAGCAACTTGGTAATAGCTCGTCCCGCTGGGTTCTCTTTGTGGGCATGCGACTGTGTCAGACCTTATTGCGCTGGACATTTTTTCGGGTGAGCCCCTGGCCTTGGCGGAGGCAGGTGCTCGTCAGAAGGTCCTCCCCTTGACCCCCCCTCCGCGTCGCCCGTTGTTTCCTTTCGCGGCAGGGTCGCCACAGGCTTGGCCTTTGCCGTTGAGCTATGGGGGTTATTGCACTCATCAGGGGGCAGGGTAACCCTTGCTTCTCTTTCTGTCCGTACTTTGGCCGGAGTAGATTGTTCAGGCTGTTCGGGCGGTGGCTTGCGGTATCTGGGTACTGCCCGGTCAGACAGTGCCCATAGGAGCTGTGCCTGCTTCCACCTGGGGGTTACTCGATGCCCATTCGTCTGGCCACGCTACGGCCGTTGCTGGGTAAGGTTCCCAGTGTGGCTGGAGTTTCTGCTCCCAGGGATGATAGGAAGGCTGCCAGTTAGATGAGCTGCTGCCTTGAGGCAGATGACTTTGCCGCACTGGCGGTTGTGCTTTCGCAGGGGTGTCTACGTCCTTGCGCTTGCATTCGCTGGGCGGGGACTTGACGATTGGGCGCTGTTGCTTGCTTGGCTGCCTGGTGGCCGGCGGGGCAAGCTGGCTGAGCATGTGAAGGAGCTCTTTGACCGGGAGGCAAACCCGAAGGGACAGTTCGAGCAGCGGCTGCTTGTCATGATTATAGATGAGTTCACATCGGTTCGGACCGATGGAGACAGGCAGAGACATGTCAGCAGGGGTACTACTGTGGCCTCCCAAGTCACCGTATGATGCGAGCCTCGAGCCAATGGTCTGCAGGCATGCGCACAACCTGCCCGCAAAAGAGGAATGGCGCTCTTCGGTGGACTGGGTAAAAGAGGTGTGGCAAATAAAAAAGAAGGTTGCTGAATACACTCATTCACAGGCCGCTACTATACGGGTGCACCGAAGACTCTATTGGCAATCAAACTACTGAGGATGAAAGGGAAAAGAGCGTGGCAACAGTTAAACCGCACAGTTTCCTTTTCTGGGCTCATCGCAGCATATCCTCTCCTCGCAGCAAGGAGATTGTCTCCCCTACAGTAGCTGTTCGAGGGCATCTTCCAGCGTTTCCATTTCTGTGCAGATTCCCTGGCACGCCCTAGCTCCACATTGATGGGCGTAGCTATTACCAACAAGTGGATGATTTTGGATGGTGTGCAGCAAGTTTCGAGTGTTTTGCCAAATTGCCGCCACCCTGCGCAGTGCTTCCTGAACGACTGCGTTTGCAAACCGCTACGCTCTTCCAGAGCCGGTGGTCTCGCGGCCTGCGCTGCATACACACCACACTGACGTGTTGGCTCTTCTTGATAGACAGTAAAAACAGGGGGTTCTGGTGGTACACCCGAGAATGCCGGTTGTGGAGAGATGTGTGCAGCTGCTCGGCGTTTAGCTGGGGACGGAAAAGCCTGGAGCGTGAGGCGCTCCAGCGATCGGAAGGTAAAAATTTTGATAAGGCTACCATTTTCATGGTGCCACTCAACTCGGAATTTCCCGCTGCAGCAGGAATCGGTACACTTTAGCTCGAATTTCAGCACTGGGTCCACGCAGAATAAAACCTTCTTGCGTGATGTGCGGATCATCAGCAAAGGGCCACAGGGTCAGCCCGCTAGGCATATCAACACTGCATTGGACAAGGGCATCAGGGATCTGTCGAAGTGGCCAGGCAGGGATGTCCCCCGATCGAGGCCGGACTGGTGGACGCAGGCAACTAGCTGCCACCAAACATAGAGGAAAGGTGACCTGCTGCACTGTGACGTGTAGTCGAACAAGGCTAACTTCTAAATGCTCTTGGAGACAAATTGCTTGCGCAAAGTCTGTACAGGGATACCCCCTGCGTTTCCAGCTCAAGAGGGGTATGCACAGTGCGTTTAGCCATGATTAGGTATAGGCCTGACACCAGATGCGCTCCAAGCCAACACGCGGGTGTTAGTTTGGCACAGAGTGTCCAAGTGGCTAGGTGAAATGTTCTGCGAGAGCAAACTCTCTTGAGCCAGCGGCTAGCAGGGACGCATTTTGTACATAACGCAAAGAGGCGCTAGCAATCCTATGATGACGGAGCGGGCACATAGCTGCCCTTGGGTAAACAGCCTCGAATAATCACAGTGGGCCGGTATACACGATGCGGTGGTGTACCGGTGGTCACCAATCAGTCTTCTACACACAACTTGCAGAAAGCACCGGAGTTTGCACCAGGGATCCCTGTCTGCCGAGGGGGACGTACGCAGCTCCGTACTACAGCTTGACGCACTAGAACGGCTGCTGCTACTGCTCCGCGCCACAAGCTGGGCAGGTGGAGTCCACCAGGCCCGATCACTGAGAGGGAGTGCAGCAGGCTGGCTCGGTACCAAGCACCTAGGTTGTAAGGTACCCGGAAACCACAGAGACCTCAGAGGGAGATGACTTAACAGCAGACAACCGAAACTAACACAAACCGAAACAAAGGTTGAGAGAAATTTCCTAGTTCCTTCTATGAAAAAACCAGGGGCAGAAGAACTCCTGCTCTCAGTGGGCTAAAAGGGGCTGTGGACAGGGATCTTCGTCTGTATGCTTCCCACTCGGTGAAGGACATAACGGGCATTTCCTCAAAAGCCCAGCTGGTGCTTGGCACTGAGATGGCAAGCAACTCAGCAGGGAGGAAAGACAGCGAGCGAAAAGGGAGGAAATGGGTATTTGGTGGGCCCTCTTGTAGATGTCCGTCCCATTGCAGCACCGGGGCAGGCGGGCCAGCCAGTCCCAGGTCTTTCAAGTGCTCATGCAGGACATACCGCTGTTTGGCTGTGCTCCCAACAAAGAGGATGCCACTCAGAGAAAGGAAGACAAATTCATGCCCTGATTGTAACGGATAAACCTTGGTAGCATCCTTCAGCTGGGCTGTTGCCTCTTTGAGAAGCTTAGGTATGGTTGCCACCCGATAGTATGGTGGGTCTATCACTCTGTGGGGTTCCAGCATTTTGTTTCTTGCCGGGAGTAGGCCTGCTATTCGCAGGTGGTAGTGCTGCGCATGGAGCCGAACCGTGCATCGAATAACATACAGGCGATGACGACGCGTAGTGATTTCTTGAAGTTGGGGCGTCATGTTTAGTGCACCCTGATTAGGGGCAGCTTCGACAACCTGGGCCCAAGCTGGCGGGGGTGCCTGAGAGAGGAAAGGCAGTGATCCAGTCTGTACCTCCTTGTGAGCCATGCGCTTGGATTCTCCCGCATATGAAGACTCTTCCCTATTCATTGCCTTGAGCCAAAGGGAGCAGCAATTGTAACACATGCAGGGGCAACGACTATGGAGGTCAGGCATGGGTAGCCGTATCTCTCGTAGGACCCTTCACTGTTCGGATCCTGTCATCACCGATCACTGTTGCGAGCATCAGCAGCAGGAGCTTGTGGTCAGCAATGATGGCAATGTACCCAGGCTATGCGAGCCGTTGCCTTTTGGCAGTGTTTCCAATCCTGGCTCGCTTCGCAAGCCTTTCCTCTAGTGCTACCTGCGCTTGCACGCTATCAGCTTGGTACACGCGTTTTAGGCGAAACACTGTTTGGAGTGGCAGTGGGTGTTTGGCGAGAGGGTTGCCCTGACGCTTGCGTCGTTTAGGTGAAGGCAGAGGTAGAGCAGAGAGCTCGGACAGCAACTCTTCGTGCTTTCGCCGAAGCAGTTCGCAGCGAAATAACGGGGGGTCATGCGGGGAGAAATGATATCGATCTACAAGGTAGCGATGCAGCTGACACGGAGCTGCCCAGAAGCCATCGTGCAGCCAGATAGTCGATTGGAAGCCAACTAAAGGTTGCAAGTAACTGTAGGCAGCCCAGGTAAGTTGTTGCTCCAAGGTTTCAAAAAACCGAAAAGGGGCAGCTCTACTTCTATCACGTTCACGGGCAAGGCACCATGCTGGTGGATTGTGCATGATAAATCGACTAGCTGCATGTAGTTCATGGGCAAAACGTGTGAGCTCAGCTGGAGGGGGGTGGGCGAGATACGGAAGCTGACGAGAGAGATACGCAAGTGCCTCCCGTGGGGAGTCACTGTTGATAACAACTAGTGGCCACTTCTTAATTAACCCATCTAAATCACCGGGGGAAGCCTGCTGTTCTGGCGGCGTTAGGACAGCCCTGAGCCATTCTCTGATCTCCCGAATCGAGGGCAGAGAGCCATGAACTCCAGCTTGGGCACAGCATCGTCTGGTAAGCTCATAATGCGCACCGCTGATATCAATTTCACAATGGCTATAGCCAAACAGAAGGAGACGAACTTGGCGTGGTAGTTGTTGAGCAGCTGATCCGACAGTGTAAAATCGCCCACGCCCATCACTCGAGGAAGGTTTGTATCCAACGGTTAGCTTGCCATTGCAGCTTCTTGCTATCGCAAGATAATCATTAACTGCATTTACGTGGGATTTCAGTTGCAAGAGAAGGCTGTCGAGGCCTTCATTGGTTGCAGCAGGGCATTCAGTGAGGACAAAGGCAGGTGTTGGCTGCAGGGGACCACTCTCAATGACAAAGCCAAGTTTCTGTGCCAAATGATACGGTGGCACAGCGCGGTGCGCGGCAACTGCAAGTGGTTGAGCGTGATGCGCTCTGGCCGTAGCACTCGCTTGCCCTGCAAAGTAGTCAGCAAGCTTATTGCATTCTCGTGGCAGATACACCAATCTAAATATAAAGGGGGCACGCGCAAGAAGACACTGACAGTCTTCTAACAGACGAACGACTTCCGGTCGCTTGACTCGCCCTTTTCCTTGGAGATAATTGAGCAGTGGGAGTATGTCACCTTGAATAACGATGCCCTTCTGAGGAATGCCACGAGTTAAACACTGACTATGATATTCAATGGCAAGTCGGACAGCAGCTAAACAAGCACTGGCCTCAGCTACGACATTATCTGCACATGGGACAAGCGGGATGGATTTCCATCGTACCAGGGTTGTAATTTCCTGAGTAACTGGTAACTTGTAAAAGACTAACCCCAGCTCCTCCTGTCTGGGAGCGCTTGTGAGCTGAGCCATCAAATTGCACGAGACAGCCTTGCCAGTTGGATGCTTCCCCTATAAGAAAGAGAGGTGCTAAGATGCGAAAAGTCTCCTGTTGCGCCATTAGAGTTGCAGGGTAGGTATGTGTAGTTTCAACCAGCCCCAGTGCAGAGCGTCAGTTGCCATCTACTCCCTTGGCTTACAAAATGCATGCACGTATGGATTGTACGGTGCACAAGGGCGAAGGTTGACCTGGCTGGACCCGAGCTAAGGCTCGCACCCAGACTGGATGTATTGCGGGAAGACCACAGGCTGTTACATTTAGACAGGGTTGCTTCAGGCTAAACCAGAGACATATCCCGTGTCCGGAATCGTAGCCATGGCGGCCATCTCATGTCTGGGCATATGGCGAAAGCATTTTCTTTGGCATAAACCCCTCGCCATTTGTGCCGGCCTGGCAACTTGACTGGCCTCTTGAAAGCAGTGCAGTCCAAGAAAGCTCTACTCGCTATATATTTGAGTGAGGGTGGTATGGCAAGTTCTGGTAGGGCCGCACAGTTCATGAAGGCCTTGACTCGAATCGTATGGAGTGTCCTCGGGAGACGAACTTCTTTGAGGCTCGTGCAGTGCACGAAGGTGAATTCTTGTATTTCTTCGATTTGTGTGTTAGAAAGGTCAACATTCTTGAGCAGGTGACAGTTGTCGCAAGCATGCGCTCCTATGACTTTAAAGCCCTGCGTTAGTGTTAATGTGGAGCTGAGGCAACCTGGAGCCAATTCCCTGGCAGTGGGTTGTGACGGCAGCTCGCTTGGGGAGGAACTCTCTTGCAGAGTAAATTCAGCAAGGTTGATGCAGCCTCTAAAGAGGTAACGCCCAAACTTGGTGGAGCTGCTAAACCGGTGGCAATTCCTTCAGTGGTGCCCACTGCAGTGAGCAGCGCTCATCAAAAGCTTTGTGGCCAAACTCTCGGCAACCAGGGGCAGTGACACTATTGAGCAGTTTACAGCTTCGAAATGCGTTGTCAGAAATGCTAACGACTGTTGACGGCAGTTTGACAATTCGGAGCTGACGGCATGAGTGCCATGCCTCTGGGCCAGTAAGGCAAATACCTGACTCTATGCTGACATGACGTAGGCGTGGCACTCCTGCGAACGCCCCTTCGGGGACCGCGCTTTCTGGATTCATGGGGACATGGACAGCAAGCGGAACTTTGTGGATAGGATACCCTTCTAGGAGTTCCTGCGAGGGCAGGACTTCGCTGCAATCCTTAAAAATCATGCAGTATTCCACACTCTGTTGCAGTCTGTCCCAAATCGGGTCCTCCAAAGGTCTGTGTGGCCAGATGCAAAAATTCAATCGAGCACCCGAACACCTTGAGGTCAGTCACGGAGACCAGGTAATCCATAACATGATCTTCCAGGTCCGCAAATCGGTCGAATTTTGCAATGCTGAGAGAGACATTAAACGTCACGCCCGACAGGGTAGTTAGCACCATGCTTGGTGTGCTTCGTGTGTGACCTCCCCCCTTGGGGGGAGGCAAGTGAGGTGCATACCTCTTGACGCCCCCTTTTTGAACCCTGGTGGTCACCTCTCACTGCCTTTCTTTCCTGGTTTTGTGGAAATACCGGGTGAGATGGCTGTGGTTTTCCCTTATGTTGCCTACCAGGTTCCGCCCTCATTGCTGCCAGCCGTCGAGCATGCTACCATACTCAATGTGTCCAATTTTGAATTCCATGGACCATACCAATGCACTCGAATGCACCCTGGAAGGTGCACCTGCTTTCGTAATGTGGTTTTACCACGCCATGTTGCAAAGCCCGGCCTTCTTAGCTGCTTACAAAGTGCCAACGGCGGCACTGTGATGCCTGCTGACGTGTGATCATTCCCTGGCTCTACACGCCGTGTGCACATTCCCATGCATCCTCTGTGCATTTCGTTGATGGACAAGAACTACTGAGTGCAATTTGGAATTCATCGCCCCTGTCTCACCCTTCCTCGTGCCTTCATGGCCTTACGAGTTACTTTAAAGGTTGCCCTTGCGGCTTTGTGTTTGGTTTTGTTGGTTTTTGTTTGTTGGGTTTGTTGTTTGGTTGTTCCTTTTTGCCTCGCAACCTTGCTGGTAACTCGATCTTAAATCGACTAAGGTGACTTGTGCAAAACCTGCACACACAGCGCCTCCACTCGTGCAAAAAAAAGACAGGGTAGTTAGCGCCAAGCAGCAGTCCATCGCCGGCTCTCTGGGGGGGGTGCTGGCTCCGGAAGATTCGGCAGGCTCCATGGAGGATGACCTAGAGGCAGGATTTGAACCACTGTCTGCCAACTGTGTGTAAGTAGGTTAATTTTACTTCACCGGACAGTTGCACAGCTGTATCACTGCCAGGGGAACACCTGTTCCAAGCCAGTGCACTGCCGTGCAATCGAATGCGACCAGCCATCTTCCATGCCTTCGGTAAAGCCAAAGCGGGAGCGCAAGCTGCCTTACGCGACCTGGAAAAGCAAGGTTGGGAAACCCTGCCAATGGCCATCGTAGGAATGCCCAACCTCTTGCCAGCGTGTTTTTTTTCCACGAGTGCGGACGCCGTGTGGGCGGAGTGCCCAGGTCATCATTGAAGGGGAAGGAAACACTACATGATGAGGGGGAAAAGACACAAGCGACCCCAAACCAAACAAAAGCCCACCAAACAAGAAACCAAAACCAGGAAACCAAAACACCACCAAGGGCCAGAGGCCGGTCCCCCCTCATCTAAAAGTGTTTCCTCTGTACGAGGGTGAGACAATTGAAACAGCAAACCTAACTGTGTACCAACAAACTGTGACCAGGAGGGCCACTGCATCGTGTGGCGAAAGTGATAGTTGGGTGCTTTGCAGGAGCTGCATGTTTGTTGTCAGCCGGTCTGATCCTTGCCCAGGGAAATCAGTTGTTGCTCTGCCAAAAAAGCCGTGGAAAAGGCCCATCTCGTTGCACAACCCCTTCAACTGATTGCGCGAACGAGACGAGAGGCATATCGATGGTCAGACAGTGGAGGCAGAGGCAAACGAATAGAGCTTGCTGACGAGGGTGATGCCATCCCCCCCGAAGGGAGGTCACCTTTGCACCTCTTAGCGTTCAGGGCGGTACCTCTCTGTTCCAGAAAGAGAGAGAGGTGCTAAAATGCGAGCATTCTCCTGTTGCATGCGAGGCCCGTGTGAAACCAGTGAAACGTGGACCTATCCTAGCATGGTACTTGTGCCTCTTTGTACAGCAATGGTCATGGCGTGGCTGCTGCAAGGAGAACTAAGGTTCCCCCTGGCAACCTTCCATTGCCATTCTCTACCACCCGCCTCTTAGGAGCGAAAGCTAAGGCTCTCATTCCTGCAGGCTCACTGAAATTTTGACGGTGAGGCCGAAATGATGGCTTTGCCTGAGCTTTCTTGAGCCTGGCTCGCAAAATCGAGACAGCAGAATAGCAGTCCATCCCCACTGTCGTCAGAGCGTTGCCAGTCTAGAGTATGGCTTCGTGGAAGTCTTCCCTCCATTGGTCGTTGGTATTTGGCGGCAGGAATCGGAGCCACTGGGGCTTGTCCAATTGCTCGCATTTGTCAAAGGCATTGCCCCGGGCGTAGGTACCTCGCCATGTTGTGCTTTTCCCTTTTTTACGGACTGTTCGAAGCTGCGTGCAACCTGCAAAAGCACGCCTCGCGATGTAAAGTAGGGATGATGGGATGCAGACTTCTTGCAGCGAGGTACATTTGAGAAAGGCTTCTTGCTCAATGATTCGTAAATTTTGGGGAAGACTGAGTTGTTGTAGCTGTGAGCAGTGCGCGAAAGTTGAGCCCAAAAGTTCACTGACACGCGTTTTGGGACAAATCCACAGTTTGCAGCTGCTGGCAGCTCACGCACGCGGCCGTCCCTATCCTGTTAAAATCTGACGGCAGATAGAGTGCGACGATGCCTGCTTCCAGAAAGCAGCAGTCAGGCAGACTTCGGTTCAGATATGTGGGACCGCGCCCTTCCTTACCCAAATCGAGGCGCTGTAGGGCCGTGCATCCTTGAAACACACGGGGCCGCAATTGTGCTTGGGGGGCGAGTATATTGCCAGGGCACTGCGTCACTCCTATTTGTGTTAGGGAGCAACACTCCTCAAAGACCTTAGCGCCGAAATGTTGGCAGCCAGGGGCAATCACTAATACTCGTAAGACTCGGCAGCGGCTGGAGGCACCATGCAGCAGGCTGACTACCGTGTCTGGCAGGTGGACCACTTGCAGCTGTCGACAACTTCTCCACGCAGCTTCCCCTACAATCCGCATCCCGGGTTCAACTAGGACACGACGGACTTCCGTGTGAAAGGAGAAGGCTTGCGGCGGGATTTTATCATTCCTACCACGTGGCACTCTGATTGCCTTGGCTTCCCCTTTGAGTTGCCCTTTGTGTGCTGCTTCTACAAAGCATGGCCGAGCAATCACATAGTAGCAATGGTTGGCTCTCAGTTTACTCTGTATGGGGTCTGCTAGGACTTGGTGGGTGTCTATTTGCGCAAATTGCAACTCACACCCGAGGGTGCTACTGCATCCCAAATAGGGGAGCTCTGCCAATACAGCATTTTCAAAACCCCGAATGCCGGTATGTGCATTCAGATCTACTTCAATGGGCAGCTTCTCTCCTGCCAGCGTAAGGAAGGCGCAGGTCTGTGCCACCATCCCTTCTTCACTGCAGCGAGGGCTGGGCCGAGGCGTATCAGCTGGCATGCTCCCTCTTGCAAGTCACTAGCTTGAGCCATTAGAGTTGCAGGGTAGGTATGTGTAGTTTCAACCAGCCCTAGTGCAGAGCGTCAGTTGCCATCCACTCCCTTATGCATGTACGTATGGATTGTACGGTGCACAAGGGCGAAGGTTGACCTGGCCGGACCCGAGCTAAGGCTCGCACCCAGACTAGATGGATTGCGGGAAGACCACAGACTGTTACATTTAGACAGGGTTACTTCAGGCTAAACCAGAGACATATCCCGTGTCCGGAATCATGTGTAGCCATGGCGGCCATCTCATGTCTGGGCATATGGCGAAAGCATTTTCTTCGGCGTAAACCCCTCGCCATTTGTGCCGGCCTGGCAACTTGACAAGCCTCTTGAAAGCAGTGCAGTCCAAGAAAGCTCTACTCGCTATATATTTGAGTGAGGGTGGTATGGCAAGTTCTGGTAGGGCCGCACAGTTCATGAAGGCCTTGACTCGAATCGTATGGAGTGTCCTCGGGAGACGAACTTCTTTGAGGCTCGTGCAGTGCACAAAGGTAAATTCTTGTATTTCTTCTATTTGTGTGTTAGAAAGGTCAACATTCTTGAGCAGGTGACAATTGTCACAAGTAGTCGGTGTGTCGTGACGTGCCACGCCGGGAGGCAACAGCAGTTCCCGCTTGTCCTTTTGGAATTGCTGCTGTTGTGCACGCTCTCATCACCTCCCCCCTTCGGGGGGTGGCGGGTGTCTTCGAAGCAACACCTCCAAATTTTCTCCAAGCCACTGCTTGCCCACTGCAGGTCTCTTGTTACCTTTCATTATTTTTCAATTTCGTATGCTTGACCAACGATCCCACAGAGCCATGCCCCTCACGATCTGGGATAGGGGCAGCGACAACAGTGCTTGGTCAACTGTATACCTTGCAACTTCCTGGAGAGTCTGAATTAGGTGAGTCCCCCAACGTCGTGATGTCGTTTGCCTACCTCAACCTTCTCGTTCTGACGCAAATCCAACGTCAGACAAACACTCAAGCAAAGGCAAAGAGCAGGCCGGAATTTTGTACAGCAGACCCGAAGATCTTTCGTGACAGAGTAGGCCAACAAGGAGCAAACCAAAGCTAGCATAGGCTGAGTCGTGCTCTTGGATATAAGTTTCGACTTGCCTGGCTCCGAAACGGGCTTGGAAAGTACCTCACACCTGCATCCAGTCTTGCTCACCGACGACCGAGCTGCCGCAACGTGATCGTTGCAATACTCGCTGCCCAACAAACAGTAAGTTTGCTATGTGATGGTCCTCCTGAACTGAGTGCAGCCTGAACTTAGAATTCATGGCCCCGTTTCACCCCCGTGCTTGATCTCCGGATCTTCACTTCCTCTCTCACATCTCGAGCAGATATGAGCCAGCTTCGGTTCGGGTTTGCCTGTTGGGGGTTTTGGTTTGTTTGGTTGTTTTGGGTTTGGGGTTCTGTTGTTGTGCCTCTTTTGTTCTGGCTCTTATCTTCTCTTCCTACTTCTCGAATTCATCTATGGTGACTTGTGCCTCTCGGCACACATAGCGCCCGTACCCGTGCAAAGAAAAGTGGCCATGTCATAGCCGGACAGATGGCAAAGGCATTTTCTTCTGCATAGATTCCCCTCCATTTATGCCGGCCCGGAGTTTGAGTGGCGACAGGCAACCCTTAGGTGTTGTCCTCAAGTTCTTCAAAGACCTTTGTACGGCTGCTCGAACTGACAATGGGCATGTCCGGCGCTTGCATTGGGATGGACCGGCGCTGCTCACGGGAAGATCACCATTGCAGTTGTGTTCGGGGCCGGCAAAACACGCTCCCTCACCTTCCTGCTAACCAGTCCCAAAAGAGGAACCAAAACCTGCCAGCTCATGAGAGCATTTATGTGAACCCGCACTCCAAAGTTATCATCTCCACCACTGGCTTGGGAGCAAAAAGGTCAATTCCACTCTCCGCTCGACGCGCGCATGGAGGATGTGCTGCCAACTGACAAAGCGAAGCCCTTTGGCGACCTGGTGTTCTTTGTTTGCTCCAATGGAGGCAGTGCCAATGTGCCACTCTTGTTGTCGATGACCACACAACCTATAAGTGGTTCATGGACTTGGGACACTCGGGCATTGGAAGTATGACACTCCATTGGTGAAACCCCCGTGACCCCAGAGCGCTCAGCTGCACTCTGTGCTTGATGGAAGCGAAAAGGACTGTCCGGCGTCGTGGCAGCGTCCTAAGCCCACTAAGAGGCCTTCCGGTGGAGCCAGGAAAACACGAGCAAGATCCTTGCATTTTTCTGCAGGCTACATCCAAGTGCCGATGAAAAGTGTGGGTAGCACGCCTGTACAGTGTGTGGATCACCTAGTTGCAACTAGTGGTCAGGAATAGCTTAGAGAACCTTTTGGTAGAGCACGATGTCTCTGGAAAATGTTTGAGATAGTTCTTTGTAGTTTTGTGTAGTTTTGAGATGACTATGAATAGTCTTGTACTCTTTTGAGAAAAGTGGACAAGCTTAAGAGAAACTTTGAGAACATTTGAGACAGTCTACACCGACTGTGACTTTGGCTCAAGGAGCGGGATCGAAAAGGCGAGCTTGCGCTGCCGTGTTTTCACCATGTTTGCATGCTCCCGCTGTCCCACCTTTCCTGTCCCTTTTCTTAAGCGTTTGTTGGAGTTTCCTCAAACGATGTGACCTGAACTTTTTGGTTCAAATCAGGAGCTGATGATCCTCGCAAGATCTCATGGCGGAAAAGTGTGATGTGTTGAGAAATCGTTGAAGTTGAAAGGATTCAGGACAATGAGGCTGGCCTTTTCAGTCTGAGTGACCACCTAGCGAGTGAAGATGATCAGTTCTTTTCTTCTTTCTTTTGTTTTTCTTCGGAGATCGTTGCCAAACTTTTCCGCTTCCGTTTGTGTGCGTGGACGTGCAATGGCCATGTTTTCGTTGCTTGGCAGCTGTGCTGCGGCTGATGGAGTGCTGCGTGAGTGGAAGTGTCGATGAACTTTGGCAAGAAGCCAAGCCAAAGATGAAAGAAACGCCTTCAACTCTTTGGTGGCTTTTCAGCGGAAGCGTCTTCTTCTTCCTTTGGAGGCAGCTGGACCACTGGTTTAGTGGCAGCAACTGATCGTGCGACCGCGTGGAAGTGCGTGACTCCACCTGGAACAAGGTTCCATGCCCAGCGAAACTCGTCGAACGGCAAAGTGACTTCGGACCCTTGTTTCTATACGTGAACTTGGTCAGTTCGAATGACCTAGACTTGCCGAAGGTAATCGGGTGGTCATAGCGTGTTTCAGGAAACCTAGTTTCCGGGTGTCTCATCCTTTCGACCGCGATTTACGTGTTCAAGAAGGGAGGGTGCGGAGGGCTTGCTTTACAAAGTAAAGCTGGAGCTTCAAAAAGAGCAGGGGGGGTAGGTCCGCGTATGAGCCATGGTTGATTATGAGGATGTGGAAAATCTGTTGTCTGAAGATGAGGACGATAGAGGACTTGAAGATTTGCCAGAATTGATTCCACTTTTGCCTGAAGACAGTTTTTCATTTGCAGAGGATGTTTCTCGTCTTCATGAATTTCTGCCAGGTGATTCTCTCGGATTTTCAGGACCGTTTCCTCAGGAACCATGGCTTGAGCTTGGAGAACCTGATGCAGAAGCTGCATCTGGGTCAGGCCCAGATTTTGATGCAGGAGCGAGCAACTCAGGGACAAATGAGATTGAAGTTGACAAATATGACTGGAACCTAGCTGTTACTTCGTTTTACGAGCAGTACAAACACGTGGACCCCTCCTTGAAATTGCCTTGGGAGAATTCCTCAATGCAAGGGCTATTTGTCGAAAGCTCGGCGCTCAGTTTTCCAAAGATCCATGGAGTAGCTTTTGAGACACCTGAGATTGCAGAGCAGCTGAACCCGATACAGAGTCTTGGAGGTGAAATAGGTGAATGCATTGATGCTGCATACCTCCATGCTGTAAGTGATCTAAGAGATTTAGACTACATTGAACAGAAGAAGTTGCAAACAGATTTGGCGTGCTCAAAATGGATGGACATCATTGCAATTGACTGGGAGGCTTCTTCCGTAGGAACTCAAGTCTGTCAGGACCTTCGCAGTGATCCGTCAGGTAGAGACGCTGAGGAGACCCTCAAGGCATCGTTTGGCACCAAGAGCCACTCAACCCTTTTGAAGAGAGCAAGTGTTTTGAAGCGGTACATTGTTTGGCACAGATCTTTCTACGGAACTGCTGTTGATGGTGTGAATGTATTCCCTTTGCGTGAACCTGACGTCTGGGACTTTTTCAAGTTCTTGAAGGAATCCAGATTGGCTGGAGGCAAGGGCTTTACTGCGCCTGCTACTTTCCTTGAGACTGTGAGGTTCTGCAAGTTCACGATTGATCTGGCAGGTGCTTCGGAGGTCCTCGAATCGAAACGGTTATTGGGTCTAGCAGCATTAGAAAAGCGAGAGAAGGGCCCGTTGAAACAAGCTCCTGCTATGGAAGTCGAACACATACACCGTTTGCATGCAGTGTTGCAGAGTGGAGCGAACATATACGACAGGATTGGAGCCGGGTGCATGCTCATTTGCGTGTACGGCAGGGCTCGTTGGAGCGATGTGAGGTACATTGACCATGTGGAGGTTGAGTCAAGGCGCAATGGATGCTTGGTTCTTTACACACGCGAGCACAAGACTTCCAGTATAGGAGATCGCTTGGATCAGTTCCTGCCTTTGGTGGTTCCCTGGGATGGGATTACCAATGACAATTGGATTGAGACTTTTCTGACCCTCTATGCTCAGGCTGGATTGGACATACAAAAAGTCCCTTTGGGTCCTTTACCGCCGGCCCCCAAAATTGGGGGTGGTTTTTGTGCTCGTCCTCTCACGACTCCCGAGATGTCGAAGTGGCTGAGGCAGTTGTTGAAAGGTACAAGCAACTCTGACACTTTCAGGGCTCACTCCATGAAGGCCACCGTGCTTGGGTGGTGCGCTCGTGCTGGGCTCGACAAAGAGGTCAGAGCTGTGCTGGGCCATCACTGTGGAGCGGTGACAGGGTCCGATGTTGTTTATTCCCGATCACTGCAGGTCAGGCCCATCCGAAAGCTTCAGATGCTGCTGCGCCTGATTCGAATTGGAATGGGCTTTGAGGAGATTGCGGATCAAGGACAGGTGGCTTCAGTGACACCGGCTCCTAGGACGCCGGGACCCCAGGTTGGGGTGCATGGAGTGCAAGCGACTACACCTGTACTCCCTCCTAGAATGCAAACCACTGATCCAGTTGACCAAGCTCTGGAGTCCTGCAACGTGCAAGAGGATGCAATCAGCGCAAAAGAGGAGCTGGAGAACGCCACTGGTTTGATCGAAGCTGCCGAGGAACTCACATTACTTTCAAGTGACTTGGTAGGAAGAGGCTTGATCGAAATTGATAGCTCGACTGGAAGCGATAGCAGCAGTGATACCAGTTCTTCAAGCGTTGACACACCTTTGCATTGTGCTGCAGGGAAAAAAGCACTTTACGAGGAATTTGTTCCTCCAGGGCTGCAGTACTACAAGCACTCCAAGAGCCAGCGAGTGCACTGTGCGTTGGCCGAAGCTTCTCAAACCAAGTGCAAACAAAAACTGAACGCAAACTACCGCGACTTAGGGCGTGTCATGAATTTTAAGTTTCCGAAATGCCTGCACTGTTTTCCAAAGGACGCCGACCGTATTCGAACTCGGGCAGATGCTGTCGCAGCCTTGGACTCAGCTCTTGAACGAGTCCGTGAGGCGAAGAAGAAACGTGGTTAGTTGCATGTTGTTCGACTGAAGCTGACTCCCCTTAAACGTCCCCTTTTTCGGAAATCGTGAAACTGCAGGAACTGTATGATTCATTGTTTTGGCTTGTTTGGAGTGAACCTAGCTTGCGAAGATACTGATGGAAGAGGTGTGATCTGCTCTGCCCGGGTAGGGCTCAACACGAGCACGAAGTGCTTTGTTAGATGAGGGATGAACATCCTTTGAAGGTCCGAAGTGGACACCAGAGTTCCCAAGAGGGGAGAGACTCAAAGTGAGCGAGACAAAGGAGGCGAAGTGCCTATGAAGTGCAGACAATTTGTGCTTAAGTGGCAAAGAAAGAACAATGTTTTGTGCCTAAGTGGCAATTTAGCAGAAAGCTGCTTTGACAAAGAGTCAACTACTCATGCGGAGTGCATGTTGGCTCAAAGGAGCAGAAAGAGAGCCGGATAAGACCATGAGTAAGTAATCTAATAGATTGGTTCAGGGACACTTGTGTTTCAGCTGTGCACTTTAAACAAACGCCAAACGACTCTTTACACTTGCTACCATCGTGCTGTGAAATCTGCTGTGTGGAAACACGTTAACTCACTTTTCATGCTTTTACATACAATTTCTCTTTAGTTCGAAAGCGCCGGCAGCATGACGACGGTGGTCGACAGTACTGCCCATTTTGGGGCTAGACTGCTGGAAGGGGGCATTGGCCAAGGGGCCATTGACGCCATAAAAGGTGCGGGAGTTGACACACTCTCGAGGCTGGCGTTTGCGGTGGGCCAACCGAACACCCCCCTTTCGAATGATGAGGTGAGTGCCTTTTTGCAAGGTGCCTTAGGAAGACCACCTAGTTTGCTTCAGACAACAACCATCAAGAGAATAGCATTCGAAGGCCAGACTTATTTGGTGGCCAGCCTGAGACAGAATTTGGAGCAGACAGACGACAGCGTGCCCCGCAAAATCGCTTTCGCAGAGAGGAATGCACGCATGAATAGCATTAAGGCAGCGCTCATGGGCATCAACATTCAGGGTGAGTTCGAACCTGCTCACTTAGTGCTTGACAAAGCATGTGCTTTGTATGAAAAGAACGTTGTGACATATTTGGAGCCAGCGTCCTGTGTGAGCAGGACGCATGAAGTTCAAGGTCAGAAACAGAGTCGAGAACTGAGCTTGGAGAAAGGCTCGCTTGTGTTGAAGCATCGAGAGAACTTGCACAGTCCGACCGACAGCGAGATTAAATTCAGCAATGCAATGATGCGGAGAGGCATTGCTCTACAATTTGCTCGAATCATGAGTCATTCTCAACACATGGAGTGGACTTCGTTCTTGTTCGATGCCATCCACCGGGACCCGCCGCCGGGGTACAGCAAGCCTGCGCTTGCGCAACTGATTCAATGTGATAGAGCAGCATGGGCAAGGTTGGCCAGTTCCCTTCAAAGCATCAGGCAGGCTGAGGACGGCAGTTACCCTTTTGGGAAGGCTTTGCTTGACCTGCGAAGTGATCCTTACATTGTTTTGTATTTGGCCCCGGTCGCTCGCGTTTCAAATGCCTCCGGTGACACATGGAACAGGCGTGCAAGCCCATACAGCCAGCCACAGCATGAGAAAGGAGGAAAAGGCAAAGGAGGAAAGGGTAAGAAAGGCTTTGGTAAAGGCCCCAGAGGCTCACCAGCAATGCCAAAGGAGCTCCATGGCAAATGGCACAAGAATTCCAGCGGCGATCCAATTTGTTTCGCATACAACACGACTGCAGGGTGCAGTGATAAGGGCGTGAAGCCCGGAGATCGATGCCGGCGAGGCCTCCACGTTTGTGCCGAACCCAGGTGCCAGCAGGCCCACGCTCTCCATGAGCATGGGTCAAAGTGACTCAGGCAGATACACGCTCCACGGAATTGGGCCAGCATTCACGTGGGGCAGGTTTGGATGTTAGAAGTTTTTGCTGGCTCAGCAATCCTGTGCAGCATTGCAAAGCAATATGGTATGCAAAGCAGCCTGGCTGTGGACAAAGTTCAAAAGCCCGGGGCCCGATCCAGTGTCATCAAACTTGATCTGACACGTGATGTCGATAGGTCTGTTCTTGACAAGTGGCTGGACTCTGACATGTTGCTTTGGATACACCTTGCACCGGTTTGCGGCACGGCGTCCCGGGCTCGGGAGATTCGTTTGCTTCCTACAGACCCACGACCTTTGCGCAGTCGTGAACATCCTGACGGGTTGCCAGACCTCGCTGGAAGTGAGTTGCGCAGAGTTCAGATCGCCAATCAGTTGTTTGACTTTGCATGTGAATTGTTCCAGAAGGCCACCCGAAAAGGAATTTTGGTCACCCTGGAAAACCCTTCGAATTCGTATTTTTGGTCTACAAGTTTCTTCATTTCACTTTGGAGGAGCGTTGAAATCTATTGTGCAGATTTTCAGGTATGCATGTACGGAGGTTCTCGGGCTAAGTGGACGCGCTTTGTCGCCAATTTTTCCTCCATCACTGAGCTGTCCATCGAGTGTGACAACAAACATGACCACGCTCCTTGGCGGTTTGCCACCGGTCCCGATGGAAAGAGAGTGTGGGCTACAAGCTTAGAAAGTCAATATCCAAGAAAATTGTGTATTGCTGTGAGTCAGATAGTGTTGCAGGTGGCTCAGGACTTAGGTCTTCATTTGTTGCCAGAAAGCATTCAAGACATCGCTTCACATCCGCTGCTCCACCCACAACAGGCGAGCATTTCTGTCGGAGGCCAACCTTTCCGCAAAAAGATTCCACCTATGGTGCCAGAGTTTGATGCCGTGGCAACCGCCCTTGTTGCGTCAGCCTCGGATGTGCCCTTTTCCGTTCTTTCGAAGATAGATAGGCCTTTGTCTTTGACCTCGCCCAGTTTGCTGCCTCTTGAAATTCCTAGCAAAGCACGTCTTCTCCGGTTTTTCAACTCCTCCGAATCCCGATCAAGGGGGAGTAGCCAAGATTCTGAGGTGTTGGAGGTGCGCGAGGCTCATTTTCCTTTCACTGCTGTTTTTGGTCTGCCATGGACACCTGAAAATTTTCTCAAGAAAGCTTGCAAGCTGAGACATCCTGCCTTGATAGACATGGGCATTCCAGAAGATCTTGACATTGCGCTCGAGAGACACACGGTGTGGACAGATCAGCAACTCGTGAAGTATAGGATGGATTGGTGCAAACAATGGCTCAAAAGAGCAAGTGAACTGGAAGCGCAAGAAATGCTAGATCGTGCTCAAAGACCCGACCATGTTCAGAAAAACACTGCTGGCAAAAGGTTGCTTTTGACTCAAGAGATGCTGGAAAGCATCCAATACGAGGACATCGATGCCCTAAAGTTTTTGAGGACGGGAGCAACTTTGGCAGGTGAAATTGAAAAGTGTGGAATTTTTGAGCAACAGTTCAAGCCATGTTTGATGACAGTTGAGCAGCTTGAATACGGAGCGAACAGAAGGAACCAGGCCGTTCTTGCTATGACGACTTCATCTGGGGATGCTGACCTGGATCAACGCGTGCTGTCAGAGACTCAAGAGGAGCTTGCAAAGGGCTGGGCCAGAGGCCCATATAAACTCCATGAACTGCCAGCAGGTGCTGTGATCTCGAGAAGGTTTCCCCTCGCTCAGTCGAACAAGACAAGAATGATCGACGACTTCTCCATCAGTGGGGTCAACGACTCCTGTGTGACGCATTGCAAAATAGATCTCCACATGATCGACACCCTGGGCGCAACAGTCCGGAAGTACTTTCGCAGCTGCAAGAACAGGGGTCGTGACAGTACATTGGTTGGCAAGACATTCGACCTCAAAAGTGCTTATCGGCAGGTCCCCATACACGCAGAACACTTGAAGTACGCCTACTTCAGCGTGTACAACCACACCAAAGGTTGTGCAGAGATCTACCAGCTGGTCACGTTGCCCTTTGGGGCTACGCACTCAGTTTACTGCTTCCTCCGCTTGGCTCGGATGCTGCATTCGTTGGCGGCAAGAGGGCTCTATCTGGTCAACACCAACTTCTATGATGATTTTGTGATGTTGTCTCGACCGGCCAGTGCAGTCTCCGCTGACCAAAGCATGGAGCTGCTCTTCCTGCTGACCGGGTGGCAGTATGCAAAAGAAGGGAAGAAGGCAACTACCTTTTCCAGCGTGTGCCAAGCGCTTGGGGTTGAGTTTGACTTCAGCAAGTCGGAACAACACCTCATGCTTGTCTCGAACACAACACAGCGAAAACAAGATCTCGTCGCAGCCATATCTGGTGCTGTGCAAAGAGGCAGTCTGACGAAGCAGGAAGCTTTGGTGCTCCGGGGCAGGCTGGGCTTCGCCGACAGCTTCATACATGGGCGGCTGGGGAAACTGACCTTGAAGAAGTTGATAGAGCATGCTTATTCGAGACGAAAGGAGCTTGAGGCGGACACAAAACTGGCTTTGCTCGCAATGAAAGCTCGCCTTGAAAGTGACCAACCCATGCATGTCAGCGACGGAGAGCTGGCGCAGTGGTATGTATACACTGATGCTGCTTACGCTTCTGACACCAAGACAGGTGGGCTAGGGGCGGTGCTTGTGGATGACCAGGCCAATGTTGTTGAATGGTTTGGCATTGCTTTGAGCTCTGATGAATGCAAACTTTTTGGCGCCAGCTCGAAAGAAACGATCATCTACGAGCTTGAACTCGCCGCAGCCGTTCTTGCATTCGCTTACTGGAGACAAAGGCTCCGACACAACCTGACCGTGTGGTTTGGCGACAACGACAGTGTTCGCTTTGCACTCATTCGAGCTTGTGGAACGGGACCATGGGCCGAAGCGCTAATACAATAACCTTGAAATCGAAACCGCTTGCAATACCAAGGCCTGGTTCGCAAGAGTTCCGACCGAAGCTAATATTAGCGACTTTCCTTCTAGGCAGTGTGAACACGCTTTGCTTTTGACTGAACTTGGCAGATCTTCACTAGCTTCCAGACAGTTCGCTGACCTCAAGGAGTTTGTTAGGAAGTGCTTGCGATGCCACGGAAACCAAATGGGGGAAATGACCGTGACATCCCCCGCGTGAAAAGAAAGCCCGAGCT
>CAXAMN010012336.1:34273-58084 GCA_963970005.1 Durusdinium trenchii
AGGAGTTTCTTGTGAATTCATAAATGAGACACCAAACGAGCATTGACCTTTCATTTATTTCTTTTCGGTTCGGGTCGTGCACACGCTTGACTCAAAAGACAGGCTTTCACGCTGAGAGTTTGGGAGAAAGATTCTGTTTTTCGTGAGTTTGCGTGTCAAACTTTCATGTGACCAAACAGACAATCCGTCTGTCCAAGCCGCTGCCAGCATTTTCGCCAACAAAAGGAGGGAATCGATCCGCCGAAGGCTTCAAGGAAAAGACAGGCAGAGAACAAACCCTCCAGTCAAAAGAGAACATTCTCGTCCCATAAAGGAAGACCCCCCACACACACGCTGCTCAATTGGGGGAGCGGTAGGGGCTGCCCCCACCGCAAGCAAAAAGAGGTGGTGTGGCACCACTTGGCCATGTTGTTCCCAAGCTTGTTCAGCTGCTGCGGATTTTCCACCCGCCCACGCTGAGCTGCAGAAGAGTTGAAAAGAGGGAGGGGAAAAAGAAACCTGTTGGCTGAGACTTGCGTTTGGTAGCTCGGGGGTTGATAGGATGGGTGGGTGCAGATCTCTGGAAGGCACCTCTGGACCTTGAACATTCAGACACACTTGGGGTCCCTTGCCGGGATATTTTGGTGCGTTTATTCAAGGTTCATCATGCAACCAATGTGCATTGTGGCAAGACTCGACGAGGCCTGAGTTTTGTCTTAATGTGTGTATCCATGGCAAAGATGTTTCCACGGCAAAAACTTTGTCGCGTCCAGTGCGCAGAGATCAAACATCCAAGCAAGTGATCGTTGGGTTGCCAAATGGTCCTAGGAACCCCCAAAGAGAGGAATGGGCACAAATCTGTTTGGGGGTAACTGCGCCATTTGATATCCAACCTTAATCTACTCTGATTGCAGTAGTCCGTATGTCCTCCAGTTGGAATATATGATTTTTCTTCGAATTTTCTTCACAACATCGGTTTATTTTACTCGATGCAGGCGGGCTTGCATGTTGAAAACAACAACAATTCACTTGGTTTTATCCAATTCCACAACGGAAGGTTGTGCCAGCAAGACAAGATGCCAGAAAGTTCAGCCACATGTTTCTTCTTCACCACTTGTTTCGGGCTTGCAGCAAATGACTGGGCGCGAAACGTGATTTGGATTCATGTGGTTTGTTTTGTTGCACCATGAACATGCATTATTCAGCACAAATGAGGTTGAACAACAGTCAGATGGGCAATTCAATTGCCAAACTGTTGCAAACATTGGAAGACATTGAGATAGGTTTGCACCTTTGGCATGTGTGGAGGTAAGAGTCATTTAGGTGGCAGACACACATTTTGCCATGAAGAAAACCTCGCGTCGAAAGGCAGTACCATACAACACGCTGCCTGCCTGAGAATAGAGCGGATTTATAAACTGGAATTTGTTTGCCAACACGTTGATGATGTGCGTTGGACATATTTGTCAAATGGAGTCGGTGCCGCTTCAACAACGGGAACAAACAAGGGTAAAACTATCAGCTTGCATTTTCGGTTTTGATAACTTTGATACTTGTGAATGAAATGCTTAAACCTCTAAAAAAAACATTAATGATACAGTGCTTTGGTTCGGGTTTTTGGAATGCAAAGAACCAGGGATGAACAGAACAAAACACTGTGGTATGAACACTGGACGGACAGGTTGACTGCAAATCCCAAGCGCACTCGCCATGTTGTTTTGCAATTGTTTACAGGAAACAGGTGCCAAGTGTTATGGGCACATGCTTATAAATGATTTCACATTTTTGGATTTGATTGATACTAAACCTTCGCAAACACTTTTGATTCTGAGAAGTGCAGTGGGAAGTAATTTTCATGTCCACCAACCAAAAGATTGTGACAGGAATCCGCAAAAGTTGTTGTTTGACGAAGTGTTCCAGTAGCCTCAGTGAACGGGAATCGGGCATGTTTCACCCAAATGATGGAAGCAACATGGAAACCCAGAATTGTTTAAATGACCGCATGCCATGTATGGATGAATTGTGGTTCTTTTGCGCTGAACTCCCCGTGGTGCCAAAGGTATGTGCAGCGAGAGCGTCAGCAGCGTTTTTACGAACGCCACAAGACACATGCTCGCTTCAAGCGACTCCAGCGGCATGAGGACAAAGCCTCCGTTGGTACTCTGACGACACCATGGGTTTGAAGACAGAACATCATTCTTTTGCAAGGCAGCTACGGCGTACGTACTTGTTTCTGTTTGGTGTATTGGTTTGCCTCTGCTAGATGCAACATAGTTCAGATTTTCTCCTTGGCGCTCACCTCATCAAGGTAGCCACGTGGAACCGTACAACAGTTGCTTTCGAGCCGTGCACAGGAGCGACAAGGACTTGGTGAGCCTGCTTTGTTGCAGCGTGTGCTCTCAGAGGCCCAGCGAAGAATGGGACGGTGTTTGAGAATTCATTTTTACATGGAAGGTGGAGCAATAACCAATGCATGAGAGTTGCACCATCTTCTTTTGCCAAGTGTAGAAAGGAACAAATTGTTTCCAGCAGGGAAAGGCGTGACAGGCGCCTGCAAGCATCAGGAACCTCTTGTTTGCGTTCCGGTATGCCAGAACTGCCTACAGTAACCAGGGGGCTCAAAGGACGGGTGAAGCCGCTCTATTTAGGCTTTGACGATGAGTGCTTTGTTCTGGACAATTTTCTTGCAAACTCAAACGAAAGGACATGTGGACACGCTTGCATGAGCGCATGTGCTTTGCAACAGCAGAGCGGGTTTTGGTGTTTGCTGTGGTGTCGTTCTTAAGGACACCTTGGAATAGTTTGGTTCCGTCGTGAACCTTTGCAGAGGAAGTTGTATGTATGCTTTGTTCTAATCTTGTTACGCCAGCGACAATCCGCAGTTCCACACGTTTGTCGTTTTGGTTTTGTTGTTTGGCCTTTTTGTTGGGAGACCACTGCTTGACCATCAGGGAGCAGACCAGGTGGATGCGGACTACGCACGGATCTTATGCTTTGAGAACTCTCAGATGGCTGTTTTGTGAGAGAAATGCACGCGTAAATGCCTGAATTGCTGCAGACTATCTTCACTTGTCGGTGCTACTGTAGCGTGTTGATCGAAGGGCTGACAGCTGTTGGTAGGGACAAATAAGTCAGGTTTTGGACAGGCTTGCAACTTCGTTACATGTTTTTTGCTTTAATACCTTTGTGTGGCAGATCGGTTCTAAGATGAGCTGGAAAGGGCAGAGGATGAATGGTCTCCTTTTGTCCAATCCGCTCACTCTGCAGGAGCGGCGCCTGGAACTGACTGGTCTAGGTGCAGGTGCCTTGGTTTGAAAGCCATGGCCCAGTGAAGAGTTCTAGGGTTTTGCAGACAGGGTGTTGTGGGCAATGTTAGTTCGTAATCAGCACGTTGATATCTCATGGACACCAAGTGACGACTCTGCAGTCTTACCAGTACTATGTGTAGGCTGGCCGATCAAATGGCCTGAATATAAAAGAACTGTTCACCCTTGCGGGCATATTGGACTCGAGCTTCGCTGACGCTTTAGTCTGGTCAGCCATGGCGTGCGCAGATCAGCAGATGATGCCAGGCTGAGACACCACAAAACCTTCTATATAGGTACCACTTGTTATGTACTGTATCCAGTCTTTCAACTGGTGAGCATTCTCAGGAACTGAAACCCTTTCATCAGAAACATTGTGAGGCAATGAACCGGAGTAGGACCTCCATGTGTGCTCATGATCCGACAGCGCTGCTTGTGATTCACAGGTGGCACGGCGCCAAGTGCACCAATGGCCGCCATGGCACCTTGCTTCATGACGCAGGTGGAAATGCCAATGGCTGGCATGATGTGCGGCTGCATGGGCTGTGGGATGGTGAACGGCTTTCCTGCCAGGCCCGCTTAAAAGCACAAGACAGGGGCCTGCAAGGGGCGTTTGAATTGACAGGGCAGATGAGATTGAACACCCATTCCCTTCCCAGCCAAGCCAAGCATGATTAGGCTTGCGTCGCACTTTGAGAAGGCATCGTGTTTTTCCCCAGGTATCATCCCCACATCCCTTGACATGTTTCCTCCCTGTGTTTCAGCTACGGATGCTGCAATGGCAGCTGCGGCTCTTGCTACGGCTGCGGTTCCTGTGCTGGCTATGGCTGTGGCCAAATGCCCTTTGTTGTGACAGGAGAGCGCCATTCGTTGCCTTGGGCACCATGGATCACACAACTAATACTACGTGTGTCCGAAACGTCTAGTCTTCCATTTGGTGTGCTGAAGCGTGAACAACCGAAACATGAGCCCCGTTCCTGTGTGACATGCCTTGTTTGGGTGCAAGCTGTTCTAGCAAATCCTGTAGTAGGTAATACATGTTTTGGAATTCAGAGGGGGAAAAAGCGGCATGCGGCATGTGGAGAGAAGTGTGTCAGACGCGTGGACTCGACATTTGGACGTCAAAGGAGGCTCTTCGGCCTCAACAGCCGTCCCTGATGGAGGCGCCAAAGTTTGGTCATCTTTTTCCACCTGGAAAACGCATCCCAAAGATTGGCGTTTCGGGGGACGGACGAAATGCCTTCGAATGCTTTCGAGCCTTGGGAGCCAGACGTGAAAGCAATACGCTACTTGTATGTAGACCTGATTGCAGGCCAGAGCAGCACCAGTTGGTCTGGCTGGTCCGAATGGACGCCCAATCACTGGGATTGGTCCACGGATGCCACCAGTGGAAACATGCAGACCCAAAATGGGAACTGGAAAGAAGAACGGCCCAAAGTTGGTTTCAAGACGAAGATCTGCGGCTACTACGTGGAAGGCGGCGTGGCGAAAGAGACATTGATTTCAACCATTCACAGATTTCAATTGTTTTTGTTCGCTCCCTATTATTTTTTGGGCCGTGACAGAGACCATTTCGTCTGTGGTATGTGACCCTTTCGAGGCTTGACAACCTATTCTGTGCTCAGAGTCAGAGTTTCTAAAATCTCTTACTGAGAGCTGATTGGCAGGAAGTTGCCCCAAGGGAGCAGATTGCACCTTTGCTCATGGTGCTCACGAGCTACATCTAGGCGCCTGGCCTGCACCTTTTTAAAGCCTATAATATACATATATATATAATATATATATATCTTTCAGGCTATGCTTCCCCGTTTTGTAATGTCAGTCTGTCAGTGCTTTTTGTACGACATCATCCGGGGAAGCCAGAACCATGCGCGTTGCTTGCGCTTCAGGTGGACAAAGGCACGACAGGCACGAAGACTCACAGGTGCACAGCTAATGTGGGGGCAGATCAAGCTGCAAGAAATGGTTGTAAGAAATGACTGCAAGGCAGCCATGTCTTTTAGTAGCATTGATGCACGTCGTGTCTTGCGTAGTACAAGACACTCCAGTATCATTCAAGGATGACTACTGAAGCTTCTTTTTTATTTGGATAATGACACTAGGCATTGTATGGCATAGTTGTGGGTTGTCTCCCGAAAGTCCACCTCTAGGATTTGAATTTGGCTCTTTTTGACCTGCCCTGAAGGGGGAAAGAGAGGTTCCAAATGGAAAAGGTCGAAAGGGAGAGAGGTTCAAGGAGAACTGCCTATGCTGATGTGACTGTTCTACTGCTGACTCGACCGTTTGCACGATCCATTGGCGCACGTGCATCTGCAGGGACCACTAAATCACTAGGCACACCATGGCATCCCCCAAAAGGATTTCAACATGGGGCACCAGTCATCGTCCTTTGGAGACATTGCAGAGAACGTAGATGTATGCACAACATTGCACAACGAAGTAGGGACTTTGGGCACAGATAAGCACAATAACTGCGGCACTTTGACTATCGAAAGAGACTGGCGAGGACCCAGAGACCAAGAAAGGTGACGCTGCGAAGGTGCCTCACTGCCGGATCCGAACAATTAACTCATTTGATGCCCGGAACCGACGCTTGAAAGGTGTCACCTGCGTTGTTTGTGAGCAGTTGTTGTTCGCAGCTCTGTACTCATGAGCTTGAGATGCCTGGATCAGCGTAGGATTGGAGATTCGTTCATTTGGAAGCAACAAAAAATCATGGCTTGATCGACAGTGAGGGTGCAAGGATAGTACATGATAGTACAATACAGTACATGTTGGAGATGATATTCAGGAAATCCTGAAGGGCACAGGATTCGAGACTCGTTCACTTGGAAGCAACCGAAAGTCATGGGTTGATCGACAGTGAGAGTGCAAGGATTGTACAATTACAGTACATGTTAGAGATGGCATGCAGCAACATCCTGAAGGGCACTTTCGGAGGGTTGGGCGACAATCATACAAGTACAACAGAAATATCCAGTTGTACAAACTAATATACTAGACACATCTATACACTGTAAAGGATTGGCAGAAGCAGTTCGCTGTTGTTTGGAGCACTTTAGCCGACTGGGCTTCAATCCATTTGTTCGGGGATTCCATGTTCGCGTGTGCATGCCAGGTGAGCGATCAGAGTAAGGCCCAAACGGAGGCTGTGCCGCTATCCTTTGGCTAGTATTGAAACAGCTGTGCTGCTTTCAAGGCGAGTTCAGTGAAGCCAGGCTGAGCTGCTCAAACAAAACACTAAAGTAGCAAACGCAAAAAGACTTTCCTTTCAACAGCCAACTTGCAGCAGAGATGATGAAGCTGTTGATGAAGCTGTTGTAGGTGCAATTTGGTGCCTCCAGAATTTCTTGGCACAAGAGCGAACCACACGCGGTGCTTCCACAGCCGCCATGCCCTGATGCCCTCACACCTAACGGCAGCAACTTTCCGCATGCAACAGCACTGCGTGACAGAATGCAACACCTGACAGTATCTAGCTTCCCTAGAAATTCTAGGAACAAATCATTAAGCCTGATCCCGCTGCGTCCTGGCACCTGGATCCCCCCATGTCATGTCCTAAAAAATGCAAACAACGAAAAGCTGGAAGACCTGGACACGACAGAAAAGTTGCTGGTACAGATGGGCGAACCAGTTCAATGAATCACGAGTTGCAGACTGAAACGAAGCACGGTGCAATGACTGCAACAAGATAGGACTGAACAGAAAACTACAAGTTGTGTGTTTAGTATCTTTTTCGTATTGCTTGGTTCAGACATGCAATGGCAATAGCATTGGTTTCATGTTGGTGGTTGAAGTCTCCAATTCACGTTTCAGAAAAGCTTGGGCAGGGGAAGGACGCTGAGAAGAGAATGAAGCCTTGTTGCTTTGGCGACAAAAGGATATTCAAGGTTTTTGCCGCACAATTAGATAGAACAGGTGCTAGAGAGGTACAGAATGTACTTGCAAAAGACACGGCATGCCTGCATTTCCATCCGATTTGAGCATGATGTTTTGTGTGTTCCAAGGTGTCTACTTTGCAAAAGGCAGCTGCAACAAAGGAGTTCCTCAGCGGCAGACAGCCAGTGCCTTTGCCGTGGAGCTGTGCTTTGGTCAGGCTGAATGCAACTATCAACACGAGGAGCCGAAAGGAGAAAGCAAAGGCAAAGGCCCATGTTGAGTTTATGTATCCACTACCCTCATTTGTGCAAATCTGAACAACCATTTAGCGTGCTGGATTGTTTTGCAAGGTGACCGAAGTAAAGGTAAGAGCAAAGGCAAAGGGAAGACACCTGGCATATCCTGGCAGTGTGGACACGCTGTTCAGTCCATGATCATCAAGGCTTTCCTTTCAGACATTTGCAAGACTTTGCCTATTCTTCTATGTAGATGTACATGTTTCAGGAGTTCCAAATTGTATTATTTTGCAGGCATTGTTGGATGTAATTTGGACCCCCTGCAAAATGTACAATTTCAAGGGGGTCGAAAAATATATCCAACGATGCTTGCAAGTTTGCAAATAAGTTAAGAGTCTAGATTTTAACCGCCTGTCCTTGCTTCCAAAAAAGGGCATGGTGAATCCCCAGCGTAACAACATTTATCCACTTCATGCTGCGTTCATCTCCAAGGTTGTCTCGATCAAGCATTGTACAGCTTATTGAGCATAATCACTCTATGCTTTACTCCCTTGAACATGTACAATTTCAAGGAGGTCGGAAAGATAGATCCAACAACGCTTGCAAATTGCAAGTAAGACATAACGAAACAACTTGTCAAAGGGTCCAAAAGTAGTGTGATTATAGAGACCTCTTCTCCCGAATAAGTTCAACTAGAATCTGAACATCATGCCAATCCCACTTACAGTTGCAAGCATTGTTTGATATATGTTTCGACCCCCTTGAAGTTAAGTTGTGCATCTTTTTCAGGTGTCCAAATTATATTCCTTTGCAGGCATTTTGTACAAAACAGTTTACAGCTGCAGCCAGCTGACCTATATGTCACCATTAAAGAACTGTACAATTGCAACCAGCCGACGCCTACTGTTGATGGACGAAATCCTGCACCACCTCACCACTTTACCCTGGAAGGGTCGCAAAGCAACCCCTGCCCCCCTCGTTCAATGTTGGCGCAACCCCTCTGAGGAGGTGGTGCAGGATTTTGGACCTTCAACTTGTTTTATTTTTCTCACTGCGGTGGCCCCAATGTTAACGAGGGAGAACGAGGGCAGCAAGAAAACTGTGCACAAAATGGTGCAGGATTTTGTCCATCAACAGTATGACGCAATCATGAAAGGTCTTTAGAGACATAGATTGTTGAGAGGAGTCACTTGTTTGCTTTTCAAGGACCTGGTGATGCAACTGATACGATAATGAGACAGCTAGTCAGACATGACATACATGATATGAGAAAACCATTTTTCAATGTTTTCTTTCACCCACTCCTCTCCCAGACACACCTCATGTTTCACCCTAGCTAAAGCTATAATATAGCAATGAGTGCGCTACTGACAGTGTAACGCCTCAGCACCTTCGGTGTGAGCGGATTTGGCCATATAATTCATTCCCAAGGGCACGCATGAGCTTCTCACAAGCACCGACGAGTTCTTCAGCGAGTGCTCATCAGGTCACATAATTGGTCTGAAGTGTAGGTTCAGAAGATGTGAGGCACTTTTGTGTCGCTGAGGAATGGCTTTGGCAAAGGTGGTTGGTTCTTTGGACCCATCAAGACCAAGCTTTGCGCCAACTTTTTGGAAGGCTTCCATTGAAATTGGGGCAAAGCAGACAGTTAAACTTGGCCAAGACTCTTTCCTCAGAATGCTCGTACGAGCTTTGTGAGTGCTTTTGAGAGAGTTCGAATCTATTTCGATCAAGGTGTAAATAAAGCAAAAAACTTATTCTTTACCTTTTGTTTGAATGTTCCCATGAACAGAATACATCCTGATGTACTCAGGCAGCTGTAGTTGTGGAACTCATTGCAGCTTCGCACACGGCCCACGAGAGCTTGGCTGCCCCGTTGGTTTCTAGGCCTCCTTTGGGGTGGGACTCACATCACTTTATGTGGCAAAAAGTGTTGGGCAAGTGCTGCTGTGCCTGCTAAGCAAGCTGCTAGGTCTCGTGGTTGGAGACCCTGGGCAGTCTGAGAGTCACAGAATACTTTCGCTTGGGGCCGGTCGAGGTCAAGAGAGCGAGCACTGCCTTGAGTCCTGACTCTTCATGATGCATCATACTCTGGCTGCATGTGCAGCATGCGCCTACGTACGCAGTTCAAACACGTCGGTGTTGGTTGTTTGTACCCAAGTGGCCAGTAGCATAGAAGCAGTCACAAAATCATGCAACATCTGGCATCACTCGTAAGCTGATTCATCGCACTAAGAAACAACATACACAATCTTTCTTTCTCGTGGAGGGCAGTTGTCCCAGAGCAACTGATCCTCAATTGATGTAACTTCGATTCGACTTTCGACCCCTTTGGCAAGGGAAGACCTTTTTCTTCGGCGCAGTACATCCTTCTGTGGCTTCTGTGGCATCATTTCTTTGTAACCGCAAGCCACCCTTCAGGAGGAATCAGGACAATAAAGAGGTTCGTGGGTGATTGCACCACTACCTCTACCTTTTGTCTGGATCTGTGTAGGTCCATTGCTCCGGCTAAGCCTTGCTTCCAGCCAGCATTCGTCTTGCACACACTTCAGGTGGCTTTCATTGATGCCAAAGATTGTTTCGTTTGTATGGTCCCAGGGTTGTAGGGACAGTGTGCTTGGTTTTCGATGGATAATTTGACGGTGGCAAGCTGGAACCAAAGCAAGTTTTACACCGATGGCAAGAGATGGCTGGGCGAGTGGATAAACTCCGGTCCACTCTGGAGAAGATATTCATGGCAAGAAGAAAGCGCTGGTTGCTGCAGAGACACCCGAAGTTGTCAAGACAAAGTTCCTAGACTCTAGACACAATAACGGTAACGAGTCATGAGTGCGTGGGGATTCAATTATTTGGCTGAGGCAAGCCCGTTGCGAAGGCTGAGGCCCGTCAGCTACTGCAGTGAATCTCTACTGCAGTGAATCTCTGGCGCAAGCTTCAAAAAGAACAGAGCAGATGAGATTTATTTTCTCAGTTCCAAAGCTGGTGTCCAGATGTACCCTGTCAGTTGTGATTCATGTCTGGATGAATCGTCAGGCCGCACCAGAAGCTGCAAAAAAACGGCGGAAGAGGTTCGTTTTGAGACTGATGAGAGGAAAAGGAGGGACATAGAGGAGGCTTTTTGGATACTACCACAGAAAAGTTTGTCTTGCACCACTGGTTTCTACCCTTACATTCATGTTGGCCAGCGGAAGGCACTAGTTGCAGAATAGTATTGTGGCCACTCATGAGGGACCATATCACAGATTTTCTGTCAAAAGCCACAGGTCTGTGGTTTCCTTCTAGGCTTAGCCAGTCCATGTTTTTCTGAGGCGGCGCATTGAAGCTGCTTCCCAGCCGACAACAGAACCAGGTGTCAGTGTGTGAAGGGCCGAAGGGAAAGCACATAGGTGGCAGCACTATTAGCGTAGTGTGGCTAGCTCTGCAAGAAGGTTGAACCATGGGGAGTATTTACGAACTCAGGAAGCAAGTCTTTGCTTGGCTTCCAATCAAACTCCTTTTGGATACTCCCTTCAAGGCTATTAGGGGGTCAGCAAAATACCAAAACCGCACACATTTAGACTCAACCTGGATTCAATGATTTTGAGGAGCTTTTCCTTCTGCAGTTAGCACCAAGGGGCTGAGCATGATCTTTGTGCTGTGAGATTCCGACGGTGATGGAAATAGGATCCACCGTCGAAGGTGCCTGACATTGGCAGAAAGGTGTTTCGGTGTTTGGTTGCAGTAGTTCTTTTGTACTGGCCTGGTGAGGAAGCTGGAAGCCAAAAGCAAAGGTGGCAGCAAAAGCAAAGGCCCGATTCGTACAGTGATTCTGATATCAACAACTCTAGTGTTAACCAAAACGAGCTGGCCGCGATGCAGAAAGCGCCTCCGCTTGTAGGACTTCTGTGAAAGATTGGAACCTGGTATCACTGACCGAAGTAGTTGCTGGCTGTTTGATAGGTTGCCTGGTGCTTTTCTAGCCATTTTTCGGACTGTTGTTGCGTTGTTTTGGATGCTCATGCTTATGCTTTGTGGAATTTCTTCGGGGTGGGGTGGTGTTCATTAAATTCTTCCTGGAAGTAACTTGCTTTGGGAATTGCTGGTGCTTGTTTGGTTGGCTTGCTTCGGGTGCAATGCCTGGGTGTGTGTGTGTGTGCGTGCGTGCGTGCAATTTTTTCACTTAATTAGGCTTCTTCAGCGCTTGGATTGGAGCGATCAGTTCAGTACGCAATATCTCGAGTGTGTGTGTGTGCGTATGTGGCGTATTGATGTTCATTATCATTGCAAAGAAGATGTTGATGCTTCCTTAATTATATAGTGTAACTTGCTTGGGTGGATGGGAGTGGATGGGTGGGGTGGATAGGTGGCTTGAAGTAATTGGCTTCGAGAACAGGCTTGTGCGGGGGATATTGAGTTAGTTGTGGCTGCACTTTGTGAAGGAGTTTTTGGGTTGGGAGATGTGGTTCTGTGTTTGTCAAGTGCATACTATACAAGTACATTTTTCGCCAGAATCATCGTTTCGCTGTGGTGAAACAAGTACTTTTTCTCTAGCCCCTATGAAACTACCATGCAACCGATTAACCGTGACCACGTATATAGTTGGAATGCTCAGTGATACCATGAAAGCATTTTAGGCCTCAGACTGGAGCTTGGCCAGAGTTGAGGGTCCTTCTGATGTTGGCTGCTATATGGATAACTGTGGTAATTCTAGAGCTAATACATGCGTCCAAGCCCGACTTTGCAGAAGGGTTGTGTTTATTAGATACAGAACCAACCCAGGCTCCGCCTGGTCATGTGGTGATTCATGAAAACTCGTTATGTTCCATGACTATGGGCTTCGCTATAGAACAAAGCAAAAGGCCATTTCATCATGCATCACAATGGGCCATTTGAGTGAAGGAAGAGTGTTTCATGTTCACAGCAACCAGAAGACCGCTGCCCTGCCAGGTACCAAGCCGTTATCAAAGGCCTAACAAGTCGTGAGGTGATGAAGTATATTTCTGAAAGTTGTGTGCAGGTGTCATGGACTGAACTGAGCACTGCATTGTATTTTCTTTTTGTTCATTGTCAAGCCTAGATTACAATTGGAACCGCAGCTCAAGCTTGTGCTTGCAGGGAACTGAAGGCATACGAAGAGGCTCAGGCAGCCAAAGCAGCTGCTGAAAAACAACGGGAGGAGGCACGTCGCTCAATTGAAGAATGTCGAGCTGCGGCAAAACAGCATGCTAATGATGAATGCGAAGGAAGTAGAGTGTCTTTTGGTGGGGTGTCCAAAGTCTGAGCAGGACAAGCGGGAGCGCAACCGCAAGAAAAAGCAGTCCCTTGATCGCAAAGTCTCAAATGTGCAATGCATCAATGAGCTCTCAATGGTTGGTTCACCTTGTTTGGATCCAAGTCATCAGAACACCTTTAGACAACTGGTGTTCCTGCTGCATTGCCAAGGACAGCTAAGGAGCGCGCCGCAAGCTTAGCAATGTCAGATCAAAAGAAACTTCTGAAGCCTTGAATCACAGAACGGGTATTGAATGCCTGGTTAGGTGAGGCAAGGAAGCATTTGGTCGCTCTCCCAATCCATGAGTTTCAGAGCCCAAATGCCACGAAAGGCTATGACTGGAAAGCTCTTGGCTAAGAGAAACCCGAAGGGCCAGCCGTCCATGCGAAGCCCGGTGACCCAGAGTTTGGATGCAACTGAAAGGAACTTTAAGGAGGAGCATCAACGTAGGAATTGCCAAGACAGGACTACCCGTCTTGCAAGTTCATATTCTCGGGCCGTTCAGCTGAGATCTCATCGAGATGGTCACATCCAAGCTGGAAGCCACAACGGCCTCGAGCTCCACCCAAGCCAAGAGTGTGACCTGGCCCACGAAGCATAGAGAAGAGTATGTAGTATGCACAACATTGTGCTTGCACCTAGGTACATTCTTCGCGGGTGCAGAGTTGGAAAGAGCAATGCAGTTCTTGGATTTGTGGAATCTGTCAAATCTCCCCTTCCTGCTTCTTTCCTCATCAACTTTTCTCATTTGCTAAGCTCAAGAAGAAGACCGTTCTATTTAAGAAGCATTCAGAGAAGTGCGAAAAAAAATTGACCAGACCAGCATTGAACGTTTATTTGTGAGACTTTTGCTCGATCAAGGCTCGGGGATTTGGACGGCGTCCAAGGCGCTAAGGCGGGGATCGCTTTGGCTTGGTTGCCCATCAAATGCCGAACAGGAAAAAAGGCCGAAGCATCAAACCCTTGGCCGCCTTGGCCTAGCAATGTTTTTCTAGAAGTGAACTTGTTGTTTAGGGGCATGAGCACCGTGATCCTCTTCCCAGAAGCTGACTGTATGGCCGTCCGCAACGTACACACATAGAAGCGAATCTGTGATTTGCCAAGATGCATTTTTCGATGGCATCCAAGCACACAAGGGCTCAAGCAACATTCTAGTGGATGTGGGACCTGAGTGAGTTTGCCGGAAGTGCTTGAGAAGTCTCATCATCTATTGCTAAGTAAAGCGCTTCAAGGTCTTGCAAGAAGCCACACATGCCAGGTTAACATATCCATGTGGCAGACTAACAGGGTTGACAGCCCCATGTAGCACATTAAACCTGCTCTATTTGTCTTTTACTCGGGGACTTCATTTGATTTCATGCGACTCCAATCTTCACAGCAGGGTCGCCTTGTGGCGAGAACCCATGGCAGCCGACTTGTCAGTAACGTGGAAGAAATTTCGGCCTTCCTGAATTGTCAGTGAAGGTGCTCCTTTGTACTGTACAAGGTTTTGAAGATTTGCAAGACCGGACCTGGTATTATGTGGAGTGTAGAGACATAGAAAGACTTTCAGCAAGACTCAGATGGTCACCCAGGTTGGCAGCCCGGTTTTTATCCATGGCCTTGCCACTCAGAGCGCAAGATTTGAAGTGTGGGGGGAAATGGACTATATAGAGAAGCAGGAAAAAAGGAGCTGCAGATATCGTGGGTACAACGACACTTGTTGTTGTTGCTGCTGCTGTTTTTGCAACCAATCCTTAATCCAGGTAAGCGAGCAAGGCCAAGCACTGAATCTGAAGCGTGGTGAAGTGGTTGCAGCTGAAGATGCTGGTCGACTGGGCGTCGCAGTGGCAGGTGGAAAGTTTGAGCTTTGGTGAAGGAAAGCGTATGGAAGTTCGGCAGATTTGGTGGACGTTCTTTTCGTAGTGGCTTTATCTTCCAGGCAACAAGGAATACACCAAGAAAACCTGACACTTCTTTGTCACCAATGTGAGATACAGAATTGTTTGACCTTGGCAGCACAGGGCTTTATGAGGCTTCAAGTTTGTTCTGATTTCTGAATCCATTGTGCAGGGGACTCTCCGAAACGGTTGAAGCAAGGGGCTCAGTTTTTGGTGTATGATCAATGCGCTCGTGGCTTGTCAGCGCTGCGCTGCTCGAGTTCGTCAGTAAAGCCAAGCTGGGACACCTTTCTTGTGAGTCTGTAGAAACAGATTGCTCGGTGTCTTGTGTTCAACAGGGTAATTGCCTTCATAAGTCTGGAAGCTTGCTAGGGAGGAGCAAAACAAAACAAAACAAACGCTTCAAGCAGAGCTGCTCCCGAAGCAGCCGTAGAAAGAAGCAGCCGTCAACTGTTCCGCGGTGAGTTCAGATTCATGGGTCACCTTCCGTTTCCCAGGCGCATGAACCTTTTGAGTGCACATCGGATGGAGGACTCTGGTTTCTGTTCTTTACTGACTTGAGAGTCTTGCAGTTGAGCCAGGCTTCACAGAGTATCATTGAGGTGGGTACAAGTACATTAATCACAACTTATCCTTGAATGGACAGTTGCAAATCTCAATAAAAATAAGTCTTGATAAGTCTATCTTTAGAACCCTTCCAGTCTGGTGGCTACCTGGTGAAAAGTCTGATCAAAATCAGCTCCTGGAAGATAGAAAAGGGTTCAAGCTGTCAGTGATGGGTGCTTCAAGCTTTAAGCAGATGGCTGGTTTCGAGCAACTTCTGGGACATTTGATGTATAATTCAGTCCTTTCAGTTCCAGGATCGGCAACTGCTCCTTCAGCTTTTGGTTCTTCGCCGGCGTAAGCTGCGTCTAGTAATGCCAGCTCTCAAGCAGCTTTTGAAGGAGTTTGGACGAATGGAGATGCAGAAAGTTATGTCTCAAGTCAGAGTAAGCAGTTCAAGGTTTCATGATTGTTTTTGTATGTTTGCAGGATGGGAAATCAGTCCACCTAGCTGAGAGATGGGACGCCTCATGGGTTTGATGTGGATACTTGAAGTGTTCCTGCTGGATACGCCTCGGCAAGGGTGCGCGATGAGGATTCCTTGGCAGGTGACAGTGATACCATTTTCGCCGGTAAATGTTGCCTTTCACTTCCTTGCAGACCTTCAAGTGGGAACTTGTCCGGGTGGAGAGAGAATATTCTACAATGGGGAAGCCGCTTCTTAGAAGCTTCTCCTTGAAGACTCTAGAATGATGCAAGTCAATCGTCGTCCATTTTGTTTTTTGTAGCATTTCATCTATTATTATTAATTGCAAACCCTTCTTGTGCTCCACTGATTTCCACACTTCGTTACTTTTGAGTGCCGCCAGGCCAATGGTTTTACTTGTTGGGTCTTTGACAATGCGTGGAGGGTGGATCAATTTCTTTGGTCTCGCATGCATGTCGGATTGTGCCATGATCTGCCCCAAAGTCATCTCTTGGTCCTGCTCTCCGCAGGAGGATTTGGGCCTCATTCTGCTGGTCTCCTCTTATGTCTCTTCTGCTCCCAGCTGCCTCTTCCACTTTGGAGGCTTCATGCGCCAAGTTTGGATGGAGAACTGGACTCCTGAATGCACTTCGGAGAGGCTTTATTATAAGTAAAGAACAGGTTGTCATGCTAGCTTACGGTCTTGAACATTTGACCCTCTACTTAGTGTGGAGAAAGCTTACCAGTCTGAGGTGCTTCTTATCGGTGCAAGGTCGCGTTGTGGCAAAGTCATTGGCGCAACAGAAGGCATCTCGGCCACTTGGTGAAAACAGTCCCATGACTTTCATGACAAGTTGCATCCGCTGGAGCCGTACAACCTGAAAATTGAAATGACAGCCAGGACACCGCGCCTGGTCCTTCAAACTTCAGAGCTTCTGATGGTGTAGCATGAGCCAGCCTTTGCAATATCTGAAGAATTTAATATCATAAGCTTTTGCTGCTTGTACACCGCACAAGGCTTTCCAAGAGGTCCCACTTTTGCAATTCCAGATTCTATGTCGTCACAGAAAAGAATTGGGCGAGCTCTCTCTTTAAATATCGGGCTGTCGCCCTAGCCGAAATGTCGGCGGTTGGAGTCGGAGTGCCATCACCGGAGATGGCGAGGTTGGATGCAGCAAGCTGTGATGTGGGCCTTGGGCGTGTGCTCTTTGCAGGCCATCGAAGGGGATTTCCTCGACTCCAGAGAGTCTTGGAAGATCCTCAGGTAGTTTGTGGTTGTTGTTGTTGTTGTTCCCTTTTTGGGGCCATTTGCATCACCCAGTTATCAACGTCAACCGTACCCAGTGTGACGTACAGAGTCATTAATGAAGGCCCTTTGTTGTATGAGCGTTTGTTTTGGGGAATAGCAAAAGGAACCTAATAGCAATGGCCTCCAACCTAGAAGCGATGGCCTCCAATCTAGAAGCGATGGCCTCCACCCTACTAGCGATGGTCTCATGAAGGCGGCTGCCGAAGACATCCTCAGCTTTGTGCACGTGACGAGTCCTTTGGCTGATGAGAACAGTAGCCAGGGAAGACAGGTGTAGACATTGGCCAACAAGTGCAGGCTGACCCTCCGCTTTTGGGCAGGCAACATTTACTTGGAATGGAACTGAATGAACGCTGCTCCTGTTAAACCATACATTGCCACATAAAGGCCTTCCTACTTATGCACCCAAAGTTTAGAGTCAGGTTTTTGCATAGGTTTCGATTGTTTAGCAAGCGCCCTGCTGAGCTTCTTCAAGTCGGCAGAGCTTTACGACTGCCTCACGGACACGTGGCAGCAGCTTCCGCCCATGACTACTCGCCGCCATGGTGCGACTGCGTCTCGGGCCAAATTCGAAAGCTCTAGGGACGGCTAGGAAACAAGAAGGGCTGCGCAAAGGTTCTGACATGGCAGCTTGTTGTGATTTAGGGCCAACTTTCCACAGATTTTCCACCGTGTTCCACTGCAGCTTTCTTGGTGTCATGACTTTACATCTCAGTGTCCTCCAGCTCTTGCACAAAGACTGCCTTGTGAGTGAGCAAAACAAACACCCTACACTGATCCTTGGCATTGATTCTGGAGGCGTGCCAACTGGACGGGAAGGTCTACGTCCTTGGTGGCATGCATCTAGGATTCATTGGCAACAATCCTGCAAGCTAGGTAAGATGAGGATATCAGCTTACAACAATGCTTGAGAACTCAGAAGCTAGGGCAATCATCATCCATGTGAACAGTTAGTAAAGAGGCACAGATCAACAGCAATTCAAAGGGACCGTTGTTTGCCAGGCCAGCAGAAAGAATATGCACATCAATATGCACTCTTATACAGTATTGTTACTGTATATATTGATGCCAAACTTGCTATGATTTCCCATGAGATGTTTGGGCAGCTTCAGAGACAGCAAGCTTTAGTTATTGTGGGCGACGACCCGTTGATTCCAGTCGCAGCTGTGCTGTACTCTGACGGAAAACAGATACAACTCACAGGAATCAGTGCAATGTTCATTGCCCTGCTCAAGCAGAGCTAGAATCTACTATATAGTGTCCTCGCTCCTAGTAGCGATGCCAGGAGCCCCTAGTAGCGTCCTTGCTCCTAGTAGTAAGGCCAGGAGCCCCTAGTACCTTCTTGTTACTTGTCTACGGTTTGAACAATGTTGAATGTGTGGCTGACTGCATCACAGAAGCTATACAAACATTGTAAGTGATCCGGAAGCAGTGTGCTTGCTGTTGCTACTGACTATCTTTACAACAGAGAGTACACCTCAGTCTTTGTGCCACGAAGGCGTGGTGCTGCAGTCTGAACAACATGAGAGGGGCAACAAGACAAGTTTCGAGGAAGATCAACAGACAATTCTTGCTTTTGCTGGGCCGTGGTCGCCCTGGCCTGCCATTTGTTGCCATGGGCTATGGAGTGCCTTGGCTCCTAACACTTCCAAGGTTTTACTTGCAGTCCTGCAGTCCATTACCTCTGTTACTTTTTAACATTTATACTTTCGATTATGGACTTCTCGTCCACGCATAATCGGGCGAGCTGAAACAATACAGTGCCATATCATCACTTGCAGATGAGAATCAGCAGTTTGTTTTACTTTTGGAGGGAGAGTAGAGGCACTGAACTGAAGACCCCCCGTTGTACTTTTCTGCGCCAGAGCTCTAGGTGCCAGATAGTGGCGTTGACTTTGCGTATGTCAGTGTCCAAGAAGCGTACCTTCTCATGAAGAATGATAAGGCGCCAGTCTAGATGTGTTTTGCTTTGTATCTTGAGGCAGTTCGCAGACCTGGGACATTGGAGGGATGTGTGTAGCTGCAGAGGAGTAAGAGCTTCAGGAGAGGTCCTTTGAACCCTTTTGTCAACTTCCACCGGCGAGGTTTCATTGCCCAACTCTCGTTGCAATTGATCATGTATAAAGAACCTAGCCTCATTGCTCTAAATCACAGCAACCTTCCTTTTGGTTCAGGCAGCGATTCCGAGTCCGTCGGTTCTTGAACTGACTCCTGCCCCATTTTGCCAAGTCCGTCAGGCTGTTGCTCCCCAATTTTTGAAGCACGTTTCTGAGTGTTCAATGATTAGCACAGTTTGGTCTTGAGAGGCCGTCTTTGTGGACAGCAGAGATGAAGATGACTACAAGACTGCGGGATGGCGGGAGTGGATCGAATCTCGACGGGAGCGGGAGGCCAGAGGAGGGTCCACTGGTGCCAACTGAGACGTCCGCTTTCCAGCCCTCATTTGACAACTGAGACGTTTCATTTGGCTTCTGTTCAACAGGTGTGTAGAAGAGACGCTCCAGATGCGAAGCGCTTTCAATACCCATGTTCCCTCATGATGACCCTCATTGATCCTCATGGTCACCTTTCTCATTCCGGGCACTTGGACCACGGTTAAATGATAAATGTTAAAGAGCGTCAGCGACTCAAAGAAGAAGGTTTTTGTTATAGCTCTGGCTTGTGTCGGGCGGGTTGTTTGCCTGCAGGACAAGCCGTTTGCAGACCTCATTCCACTTGCCTGCGAATGCGCTGATCATGAAAGGCTCGTCTGCTCCTTTGGCAGGACAATTAACATAGCAAGCTAATCAGAACCAGTCTCCCAATGCGAAGCTGTTGGTTTGTTGAGCCCTTTGGCCTGAACCAATTGCGAAATCTGAACGATCGCCAAGGCTAACACAGTTCCTGACCCCCTGAGTGAACAAGACCAATCTTCCGAAGCACCGACCCAACCGGCCTGGAAGCTATCTAGAGCATGCGGGTTGCTGATTCGCTTGTGCTCCATTGTTTAAGGTTGAGAAAAGCTTGGTACAGCACCTGATTGACTTGGTGAACTCCGGCAAGACCTTGATTTGCCTGAGTGTACCTTGCTAAAGTTTAGCAGGTCTTGCAAGAGAGAACCTGACTATTTTGGCCACCCCCTTGGGGCTCAACAAGTAGTTGGTGTGGACATCAACCATCTTTCTTCTTCTTGTTCACCCACCGTGTCAGGATGCCTGCATCAAGGGCAATGTGAACCGTGGCCATGTCTCAAGATGTCGCCACATTGCCCAGTCACTGGTCGCCAATGGCGTCCTTTCTTTCGTTTGCGATCGCCGATAGCTGTTCTCGATGGGTCAGGTGGTGAATCAATGATAGACCTGATAGCCGGCTTAGCTGGCAGTGTTGAAACTCGAGTCTCATCCCAAAGCAGACTTTGAGTTCTGGATGGGAGAGGTTCCATTTTGTTTAGTTTGAGATGCCTGCTGCCTGCGGGTCTGTCAAACCAAATCCTTCAAGAATGAGTTCTTGTTGCAGGTATTTGGTGGAGCTGGGTGCTGACCGGAGCTTAATTGTCCGCATGGCGGGCGGCATCAACGCCTGGAAGCGGGCGTCTCCTGGCATTTTGATGGTGGCCATCACCATGTAAGTGTTTGAGGACAGAGGACACATTTCTTTCCCAAACAGCTTTGCTGTGAGGGGTTCTCAAGTCTTGCATAAAACGATCCTGGGCCAAGATGATTTCGGCTTTTGTCTCCTTTTTGTATCCTTTGTCTCCCATGGCTCTTCTGGATGCTGGGCTGAGATGATTCTGCTTTGTCTTCCTCTGTCTCCCTTGATGATTCTGCTTTGTCTCGCATGGCTTTTCTTCTTGGATGTTCAGAACATTATATAATTCTTGAATTGGGAATGACAATGCGGCTTGACCGGTATGCTTTTGGCACACAGGGGTTGGGAACTGCAAGCCAATTACGCAAATAGAAACATTTAGCTGCGGCTGCTGCTTGGGGTCAATGCTGGTGTAATTTGTTGTTTGAATGGACTATGGACAACTAAAGCCTGCTCTCTTTTTGGGCCAGCTGTCAAGGTCCACAAGAGCAAGCTGCTGAACGGATCCAGTTTCATCTGGAATCCAACAGTTTTTCCGCCTATGACCTTGTTTCAGCATAGGACCAAACACGCTGTGCCCGCAAGCATGATGACCTATGTCAAGCTGATGGTGTCATAGGTGTCCGCGAATTCAACCTATGGTCAAGTTGGTTGTATGCCATGCAGACAACTGTTAAAAAAAGGTGCTTTAGTGGTTGCCAGAGGGACCTTCAGCAACACCTGTTGTTAAGTTATGTTAAGTTGCATTATTCATTCAGCGGTGACCTGAAGGGTGGGACCCTAAGGCAACTGGATGGAATCCTTGGAGAGCTTCGACCGATGTACGCGGGAGAAATACAAAACTGGGATTTTGCACCACCCAAACTGAAGGAGGAGGAGACTCTGGAATTGGCCAACATGAGATGACAGTAGGCGGCAGGCGTGATTAGAAGCTTCCGCATCATGAACTAGTCACTGGCTTTCAGCAAGAACCCCCTCCAGTTCTTCGAATATTTGCATATTGGGCCCTGTTGGGCCCTGTTGGGCGTTACGAGTCCTTCTCAGGAGTCAGAAGATGAGGCCCTTCCAGAGATATCTCCAGCGAAAGGCACGGTCGCTAGGTTCATTGCATGTCAAAGTCTAGAAGAAGAGAACCACTCACACTGTACGCAGATACTTTTGCTTTCAGGCAGTAGTGTAGTTGAAGACGGCAATGCCACATATTCGTGGAGAGGATTTGCAAGTAGACATGGTCTTAGTAACCCGCAGGAGTTCGTTTGTACTATATATAGGTTTTGGATGAAGATACCACACCACAACTCGACCACAGCTTTAACCTCACCATCAGCTCACTATGCCACTATGACGTTTCACCGGGCAATGTGCCTTTTTGGGCTATATGTGGTTGGCCTGCAGCGCGTAGACGGTGTGGTCATTTCGAGCACTTTTTGCAAATTCCGTGTGGTATTTACAGCGCTTTCTACATATCCGCAGGGCCACTGGGGAGAGCATCGCATTTGCCATAAGCATTTTCTACTTTTTTCATTGTTTCGATCAATTTTGTAGAACATGCACTGTATTCATTCAGAGTAACTTTGGTCTGTCTGCAGATCGAACAGGGCGTGCTTCGCTCGTTGTATATATGTATTTTCCTTTGGAACAATGATCATGAACAATTATAATTATCAACGATCATGAAGGAACACTGACAATGATCACGAGTTCAGACTGAAGAACTGACCAAATTGAGAAAAAGAAGAACACGCTGCAAATAAAGAACAATGATCATGAAAGAACTCCTGGCTGACCTTCAAGAACACTTTTCTGAACTCTTTCTCATACTCCTAACAATTCTGAGAGTGTCGCTGTAGCGAAACGCTCGACACAATGCACCCTGCGTCAGGTGCTGGAGGTGGCTATGTTGCAGCTCTCTCAGAAGAAGCTGCGCTGGCAGTAGGGCAGCAGATTGAGATCAGTGGCCTCAAGACAAGAGCAGAGCTCAACGGCAAAGCTGCTATTGTAAAGGACCCTCGCTACTGCCCAGTCGGGATCAAGGCCTAGTCCCAAACGTTGTGAGGGCAGTTATACATGCTACTGTTAGAAGTGAAGAGGGCCAAGAAGGAAGTGCATTTCCCGGGTGGACCTTTGTAACACTTCTCACTCTGTTTTCCTCGTTTGCAGTGTGTTTTTCATCTGTGAGCTGCATTCAGATCTGGATCCACAGGGCCACAGGGAGACCCATTCTACTTGGCTCTATTTTTTACAATCATACTACGCTGTTTTTTGTTGTGGCAGGACTTTGTTGCAGACTCTGGCCGATGGGAGATTGAGCTCTTGGACGAGACCAAAGAGCGTCTCCGCTTCTTGGCTGTTGCAACATCTACAGTGTCACTTTTTCACTATTGGACATGCTTGCAGTACCCGACATTTGCATGCAATCCTGCATGCAGGATAGGCCTTGCCACATGCTTTTCGTCCTCCAGGGAAGCATGCAGGAGAAAAGAAAAGAAACAAGGGAAGCAGAAGCAAGATAAAGCAGGGAAACTGAGAATAAAACAGAGACGAAGGAGAGACAGAAAAGAACACGCATAAAATTAGGTCACACACACAGACGTGGCGGACATGTGCACATTTCCCATTCTAGATAGACGTACCAACACGTGCAAGCAAGACTCTGCCTTAAAGAGCTCGAAGCAAACAATGGTCACGGCCGGCACATCAGCTCATAGGCAGTTGTGAAGCTCTATGGCAGTCTGTCTTCATATTTGATGAGAGTGGACAAAGTGGACCTTTTTTGTCCCAACTTCCACAAGGGTACGCAATGCTTTTTCATGTTTTGGCTGTTGGATTTCCAAGGATGTAAGCCTGAATCTTTGCTACTGAAGAGCGCAAAGCAGGAAACACCAAAGGCAGATCTGAGATCCTGTTTTGCAGCTTAATGAGTCTTGTGTCTTGGAATGAAGTGTCCCATTTGAGAAAATCTGATGTTCCACGACCAAGTCACAGTCAGACAGTCTAATAATTCTAGAGTTTGCTTGTTGATGTGGACCCTCTTAGCTTGATATAAATCCAGATGCGCACCCAATTGGCAGTTGAGGGTGTCCGCGATTGTCCGCGAAAGTCTCGAATCAGACCATCTCGCAAGGCTGTTGAGCCTGCAGAGGTGGAGGTGGGCTGTGGAGGAGTGTCTTGGCATCAAAGAGAACCTCCAAAAGCCCGTCTCACTTCCGGAAGCTGACTGCACACAAGCCAGTCTGCTTCTCGAAATCAGGTGGTCACGGAGAACTGCGAGCGGATCACCTGCAAAGTGAGGCCTCGCGAGCTGGGACACATGTAGAAGGGGTCAGGTGGCCAAAAGTTAATGGCTAGCGATGGCCTCCACCTAATAGCGATGGCCTCCACCTGATAGCGATGGCC
>CAXAMN010012336.1:58094-80624 GCA_963970005.1 Durusdinium trenchii
ATGGCCTCCACCTGATAGCGATGGCCTCCACCTGATAGCGATGGCCTTCACCTAATAGTGATGGCCTCTGCCTATTAGCGATGGCCTCCACCTGATAGCGATGGCCTCCACCTGATAGCGATGGCCTTCACCTAATAGCGTCCTTTGTCATCAAAAGTCAGACTCGTGAGGACCGGCTTTCCGCATGAGATCGCTCTTTGCTGTCAGGTGGGTCCCATCGAGACCTTTTCGTCAGGATCAGCCGACCGCCTACCGGGTGCTCAAGAGCGACCTCTTCAAGAGACTTGGTCTGAAAAAGGGAAAAGAAATTGAGACAGTTAAGGAGAAGGATAGGAAGGAGAAGGGGCCTTACCATCGTTTTGTTGTTTTATCCTGTTTGCCTCGGTGTTGACTTCGCTTGTTTTCTGACCCTGTGCGGAAGCGAAAGTCATGCCGAGGAAACCAAATGTCTCTGGGGCAGCTTGCCTGTGAAGTTGTCGTTCTGGACCAGAATTAAAGCGCTTCAGCCTTTAGCACCTTCATTTCAACTTCCATGCAGGTTTTGTACTTCAGAGGATGTTGGCTTGAAGCATGAAAGGGGCCGAGGGTCATCCTAAACCTTCCTGTGACAAACAATGCCCCTGATCCTACAAGCTTCCGTATTTCTTACTCTGGATAAACCTTTGATACATAGATAATAGATATTTGCAATCAATTTTGAGTGATAGGTCTTTTTCCATGCAGTGAATTTGCAAATGCAGAGACGTAGAAGTTCTTGACAGGTTGTTATGGAGTTTAGAACTGTTCTATGTCAAGAATCAATCTTCTCAAACAGACCAAAGCTGGGCAAACCAGGGCTCACACTGTCAAACACTTGTACAAGACCTAAAAGGTGTTTGCCACGCTGGAATAATGCGAACAATGCTGGAATAATGCGCATGATGTGTGCTTATCGCTGAGGCAACCCCTGCACCACCAATTTCTCATAATTCACGTTGCTCCCAGTCCACAACCAAGATGCTTTACACCAAGAAATCTGAAGGATTTGCTACAGTCGAGAGCAAGCCAAATCGAGCCTGCGAGAAGAAGGACCAGCGTCATTTCTGAAGCCCCTTCTCAAGCTTTACTTCTTGTTCTACTTCAGACCACGGCTCTTACCGTCCAAGGGGCCCAATGTCAACCCCCTCATTTCCTGCACCACGGCCTTTCCCGTATCCTCAAATGATAGCCTTTCCATCAATTTCTGCTGCCCAAATGTTGCCCCTTAAATCCTCTGCCCCACAGCCTTTTACCATCTATTTGTGCGTGCAGCGGATGGCCAACGTGACTTGGATAGCCTTAATAAATTCGAACTCTGTGTGGCTTTCTCCCCTACTAATTTCGAGCCTTTGTTTGGTTTATTCAGTCTCAAGTTCAATTCCCACACAGTTTGCTGTTGGGGTTCTTTCTTGGTCTCAGTTTAATTGCCCCTTCTTCTCCGCCCTTGTCCGGGTCTGTGTGTCTTGCTTGGCCCCGCTGTGGCCCTTTCTTCTCCCCTTGTCGGCGCCTTGTCCAGGGTTTGTCCGGCTTTGTGTGTCTTTCTGCAGGCCTTGTCCGGGTCTGTGTATCCATGCTTGGTCGCCTTGGGGCCCTTTTTGTTTACATGCTGTGCCCAAACAGTAGGAATATACTTGATTACAGAGCTTGCATCTTTTTCTTCGATTTTGCCTCCAGTCTGTATGTTTGGTTATTGGCAAGGGTGCAGAGTGGAGATTATCGTGTCCATCCCCGAGCCGATGCCTTGCGCCGGCATCTAATTGGCGTATTGTTCGATCCAGCATACATCAATTTGCCCGCGCTACTGGAAAGAGAGCGCTCTCCATGACAGTGGTCGCAGCTTCACATGTCAACGCAATCAACAAAGCCATCATTGGTTGTCAACCTTCATTGAAGTGCTTATATAAAATCCACTCAAAACTTGCATTTCGGAGAATGTGATGTCGCAAAATGTAGCACTCTTGCTTCACTGTGGCGAAGTGAGCATTTTCTGATACCACACTTAGATCCATGCTCGCAAGAGCTCTATCAGTTTGTGAACTCCAGCGCTACTGCAATTAGACCTTTACACGCGTTTGGACCTTGGCTGAAGGAACGGAAAGGTGACTGAGTCCGCGGCAACTGTATTGCTTGAACATAGACTCATTAGCACTTTACGGAAGAGTGGGGTAAACGGCTTGGTCAACTGCTCAACAAAGAGAGATTAAAAGTTGGCAGGTGCACAGGAGTGATCAGCTCCCGCTTCCTAGGACAGTGCAGAGAGCTTCGTTGGGCAGAGCTTTGCAAGTCCTCTCTGCCCCCCTGCTGGTTTGTACATCGAATTAAAGTTAGTGATTAGAAGTAGATACTGTGGTCGTGCTACGGAACTGAATGCCACATGCCACACGCCAGCCCAGGAAACCCAAATCCTGAAAGGTCCAGGAAAATCCTAAAGGGGCCTGGGGGTCTGCAAGAGGAAGTAGGTCCAAACGCTCAAGGCGAAAGCTGACCAACAGGGTGACGGCGTGTCGTGCGTGGCTGCATTAGCACTTTACCAAGGTTAAAAACTGATGCAGGTACGCTGGGATGATCAGTCCCAGTATGGTAGACTCTCTGCCTTGCTACCACCCCCTGCTCTAAACCCAAAGGTTCCCTGTGATTCCAAGGGTTACACACACACACACGCCTCCCCGAAGGGAGGCATGTGTGGCCTCCATCCTGCCCGGAAAGGAGGCAAAGCACATGTGCGCGCAAAAGAGACAGATGCAAATGAAAGAGACGAGACAGACAAAGGTGTGTGTGGTTGCCGATGAAGAACCAAGTGAAGAGGGACAACCGATGAACCAAACCTCATTGTAACAAACCTGGGCCACCTGAACCTCGTTGTAAGTAGAGTACGCGTGCGTGTATGTGTACAAACTAAGGTCCGGACGAAAGTACGCGCAAGAGAAAGAAAGGATGAGGATGAAGAGACATGAAGACAGAAAGACATGAAAGAAAAGAAGGAAAAACGTCTGTGGGGGCCGATGAAAGGGGAACCAAATGAACGGGGACAAACCGATGACAGTCCAAACCTCATTAAAAAACCTGTTGCAGAAGCCTAGTTTGCTTGTAAACACGCCGCGAGGAAAGAGGGGGGGAGGGGGAGTAAGAAAAGAGAGGGAAAGAAAGAAGGAAACAAAGGTGCTCCCAGCTACGACACAAGCGTCCAAGGACACACTCCCAGCTATGACGAAAGCATCCAGGGACACCCAAGGAAGAAGGAAGGTGAAGAGAGGAAAGAAAGAAAGAAAGAAGGAAGGAAGGAAGGAAGGAAAGAAAGAAAGACAGAAAGAAAGAAAGAAAGAAAGAAGGAAAGAAAGAAAGAAAGAAAAGAAAAGAAAAGAAACGATAAGATAAGATAAGATAAGACAGAAAGAAAGAAAGAGAGAGGGAGAGAAAGGGAGAGGAGAGAAAAGGAAAAAGGCAGGTGTTCCCAGCTACGAACAAGCGTCCAGGGACGACACACCATAGAAAGAGAGGGGTGATCCTGAGTATTCCATTCAGGAAAACCCCAGGAAGCAAAGAAAGAAAGGGGGAGGGAAGGGGGAGGAGGGGGGGCTCAGTTCTCCACAGGTTCCAATGAACCTTAAACTTGCTTTGACCGCTATGGTCACCTTGTGCCTTGCCAAAATGGCTGGCTGCTCTGACCGCTGCGGTCATGTAAAGTCATAAGCCAACTTGGAATTCCCAATTTGGACAAGCATCTGAGTTCTCTCGGCCTAGGCCACCTACGCTCGCTGCGAGCTGCTCTGTATCCGGGCAGGGGATACGTTCGACAAACCTTCGTTCGACGGGTCGAGGCTGGCCGAGGCCAGACACACTTATGGATATGCGTACGGAACTGAATGCCACATGCCACACGCCAGAATCCTGAAAGGTCCAGGAAAATCCTAAAGGGGCCTGGGGGTCTGCAAGAGGAAGTGGGGCCAAAAGCTCAAGGCGAAAGCGGACCGACAGGGTGACGGCGTGTCGTGCGTGACAGCAGCTGCATTAGCACTTTACCAAGGTCAAAAAATTGATGCAGGTGCGCTGGGATGATCAGTCCCAGTATCACCAAGGCTTAGAGAGTGTCTTCGTTGGTGGTAGACTCTTTGCCTTGCTACCAACTCCCTGCTCTAAACCCAAAGGCTCCCTGTGACTCCAAGGGTCACACACACACACCCAGCCGTATCGGCGCTCCCTTGACTAAAAAAGTTAACCTGACACCTACAAAGCCTTTAGTAATGAACGAAAACCTGGAACGAAACGAAAGAGCCTTGGAAAGGAAAGCAAGACCGTGCATGAGTTACTCAGTGTGAAGCGTACAAGTGAATACTTAGCATTTGACTAAAAGTTAACCTGAAACCTAAAAAACATCTAAGAACAAGAAAACAAAAAGGAACAACAAGAGAAAAAACAACAGCAAGATGAATACTTAGCTGCGTGACGTGATGATTACATTAGCAGCATGTCACTCTGTGGGAAAGACAGTGGGCCCTGTGGCATACATTCTGCAATCTCGAGCAGGTGGCTGATCAAGAGAGAATCAAGCAAGACGATGAAACACTGATGGATCCCTCTTAAGGTTCTCCTTTACACCGAAAGGTGACTGAGTCCGCGGCAACAGTATTGCTTGAACATAGACTCATTAGCACTTTACGGAAGAGTGGGGTAAACGGCTTGGTCAACTGCTCAACAAAGAGAGATTAAAAGTTGGCAGGTGCACAGGAGTGATCAGCTCCCGCTTCCTAGGACAGTGCAGAGAGGTTCGTTGGGCAGAGCTTTGCAAGTCCTCTCTGCCCCCCTGCTTGTTTGTACATCGAATTAAAGTTAGTGAGTTAGAAGTAGATACTGTGGTCCTGCTCCTTGGAGACAGGAGTTGACACACACACACACACACACGCACGCCTTGCAAACATTTTGCATCATTTTGCTATTTCGCTACAGCGACCGTGAACTCGACAAGTTCTAGTTTCCCCCATGTCTCTCTCTCTCTCTCCCTCTCTCTCTGTCTCTCTCAGCAGCGTCAGTGCTACTGCTTTTCCACTCACTGCATCAGATCTTTGCCGATTGGCCGGTTTTCCCATCTCCAACAGTGCCTTTGCAAGCGCTTGAACAGTTGAGGGTTGACGCCGCCAGCGGAAATCAACATCTGCGTGGAGGTGGGAATTGCCGACTTGCAACAGGCCCAAAATCCATCAACGGATCTTGTGTTCACATCTAGTGACGGTCGTGGACGCCCATTTTTTGACTACATTGAACTCACCTTTACTGTGGTTGCAAAAGAAACACACTATATAATCTGTACTGTCTGGCCAAGCACATCCAACCGAACGTAATTAACCCACCCAACCCCACACCCTCCATCTTCCAAAGCGTCTGTGCATGTAGCATGATTTTCCAACGTGTGTGTGCGCATGTGGCATCATCTTCCAAACACAACCAACGCGCTACCACCGACAAGTGCAGAAATTCCGAACTGCAAGGAAATTCGGTAAAACGAATGCAATAAGGAACTGTGAACAAGTATGAAGAAGAAAGAGGTTGCCGTGATTCAACATACCAAAATGCAGTGAACATATGCTCACTTTCGTGCCAAGTGCAACGACATCGGACAAATTATTTGTGGTTTGATAGACATTGCACGACTACTAGTGCAGCTCCGAGCTTGGTTTTTACTTAGGACAAAATCATCAAAATTTCAAGACCAGTGAGCTCTACCGCAGGGGTCTCAGACCACATCTAATTAAAGCCTTTTCAATTGATCGAACATCGCAAGGTTTTGTTGGATCTCCAACCTTGGAATCCGCGGAATCCCACCAACTGCCCATGGATCATCGTTTGTGTCCAGGTGCGCACCACTGGAGAGCTCTTTGTGGGCGCCAGTGGTGGCATTTGGGCAGAGCTGGACGTCACGGCTGGCGAGAAGAAAGGCCCGACCTTCTGATCTGATATGGCCTAGGTTGTTTCTTCGTTTCTGCTCGGATTCTCTTTATTGCACACATTTTTCTGTAGAGGCTGGATCTACGTGAAGGCCGGGCCAGTTGCAGCAAGCGGACATGCCGACTATGGCTCTGCAGATCATGTCAAGGGTCACATGTGACACGCTAGGGGTAAGCTGACAGTGAACGAGCAACCATCCAATCAATTAGAACGCTTGATCGCTTCAACGGCTAAGTGTCTCGTGACCATTGCCAAGCTGATATCCTGGTGATGTAACCTGTAAACGAACCATCAATAGCATGTTTAGAATACAGAGTGTGGGGCAACGCCGGCCACGCCCAACTCAAAACTGCTGCTGAGGGGCCTGGCTTTGGTGCCAGCAGCTGCAAGGTGACAAGCGAGTATCTCCAAGCGTAGAAAAAGAGCGAATAGCGAAAGGAAGATTTTGAGAGGATCGCAGGGCTTCAGATTGCTCTTCCTGGAAGAAATCCGCAGCCAGCCAAATCCCCCTGCATTCCCAAGGGCATGGCCCTGCTGCCCTGTGAGCAGCTTCTTTTGGCAAGGTATGTGGATGAGCGACCTGTCCCCATCGAGGACAGAGCACTCCAGATTGCATGCGGTTGAAATGACACCGATGGACAGAAACTCATGCTAGAATCTTTTTTCGGGAACAGCTAGCTGTCGGCAAGGACGGTGTGCATGTTTGAAGACGTGCTATGAAGAAGCCACAGTTAGTTTGAAGGACCTTGGCTGCTCCCGCAAGCCAATCCTGCAGTTCAACAGCTTCCAGTTTCTGCCAACACTTGTCGCAGGAGAGCTTCTGTGATGTTCTGAACCTTGACTCTTTGGATTGGCGGCCGTTGCCCAACTCCGCCTACCGCCACATATGCATTGATGAAGGACATTTGGGTTGCACTGAAGCAAGACATCAAGTAACGATTTGCATAGGGCCCCATTCCACTGAGTATTAGCCATTTGGCTTTAGATCCCAAGCAAACTCATATTTGTGTTGGAAGTCAGCTTGGGAACGGAACATGTCCGTTTTAGCTTGACAGCAGACTCTCCTTCCTCTGCTGAACTGTCCTAACATCCCAGCACCAAAGCATAGATTCGTGGTCACCAGTTCCTTAAGCAAATTGTGCTTTTTCCCTCAACCAGACATCTTGGACCACAGCGCCTTCTTTGGAGCTGCCTCGGTGTGGTCCCTCAGTCGTGGAGCTTGGGGTTGAAGACTAGGGTCAGAGGCTTTCACTGTTCACGCGTTAAGGATATAAATGAAAGCTTTCTGACTGTTTCGAAAGCTAGCTAGCTGGAGTTGCTCTTGATTTAGTAAGCTTTGGGCTGGCTGGAATTGCTACAGGCCCCGTTCGATTCCCTGCCTTTCTCATTTTGGCCCAGCTAGATTTCGTCTCGTGAACCAAGCAAACATTCTTAGGATGGTCCTAGTAGCGTCCTTGCTCCTAGTAGCGATGCCAGGAGCCCCTAGTAGCTTCTTGCTCCTAGTAGTACGGCCAGGAGCCCCTAGTAGCGTCCTTGTTTCTAGGGTTCCTAGATGTTTCTAGGGTTCCATGCTGAAGCAGAGGGATCTCAAAAATTGGATGCCGCAGCTGAGGTAAGCCGCCGCATCGTGGCACTCATGGGACATATGACGCTGGAGCCATGGTTGCACAGAACAGACAAAGTTGGAAGACCTTTTGGGCACCACAACATGATAAGTGACAACCAGAAAGCGAGCAGCATACGCTGCTCAATCAATACTCGAGGTTGGTTTCTAGATCCAAGACCTTGCGATCAATTTTGGTGTGGTGTTCTCGGCCTCCCCTTCCCACCTGGCTTGAAGCCTCAAGAACCAGAGTGCACAAGGAAGATGTAGATTTCCAGAGAGATCCAGTCAAGAGGGGGCTGACTTTCCCTGTCAGAAGATGTGGCTGAGCCTTGATGCCCAGGCCTACAATCCGACATTGCCTGAGGATGGGTGGCGGGCCGTGGTAGCCCCCCCTCGGAGATGTTGAGGCTGCATCGATTGCTAGATGTGTGATTCTAAGTCTATTTCTTTTTGGTTCCTTATGGTTGTGTCACCTGTGCAATGGAAAGGAACCTCATTGATAGGACTCGTGAATATCTGAATACGCGACTATATATAGCGGTAGAATGTCACGGTCATTTCGAAGACTCGGCGTCAGGTAGGTGCCTCCTCCTGCTGCGTTGCCTTGGGGGACGAGCTGATTGTTGCCTCTGGGCGCCCTCCGGCACTGGCTCGGAAGGCGAATTGCCTCCAGTCCTTTTGAGGTTCAGAAGTGATTTTTCAACAGAGGCCCACCTTTCTCAAGGCTTCTCAGGCATTTTGGTGATGTAAAGCCAAGAGTCCCTTCATGCCCACGCCCACTTTTGCACCGGCTGTCAAGTATCAAGGGGAGTGTTTTTGGATGTTTTTGGCGTTAATGCTGGCCCTTGTTGTGTGCTGGCGATCCCTTTGAACAGGGAGCCAAGATCTTCTCAGACCACCAAATTCTTTCCAAGTTTCAGAAGTGACTTAGCCAGGTGGCCGGCTTCCGCTTTGCCAAACCTCCGACAGACCCTTTGTGGCGTTTTGGCTTGATGGAGTCATGTCGAATAAGGCTTTCTGATGTACTTCTTTGGTGAAAGCACCAAAAACTTCCTCGCAGGACAGCCTTATGTTGAAGAAAGCAGGTGAAGAGGCCTTGAAACGCCACTCTATTCGGACCATTGAGCTTTCAAGTTGTGCTTGACTTTGAGGTTGGGAGCATCGGTTTGTGCTAGGTAGGCTAGGTGTATGACTGGGCTCTAATTGGAAACACCCGCAACTCTTTTGATTCGTGCAGAACTCATCAAAAGCATCAACATCTCTGGAGACTACAATGTACTCAAATAACAGGATGCCAAAAAGGTTTGAGGAGGGAACCGGCACTCTCCTTGCGTTCCCGCACCTCCGATTCCCTCCAAAGAACCAACAATGGCCTTGATCCTTGGTTGAATGAAAAGCCGTGCTGCACTTGGTGCTAGTGATGTATACATATACTGTTGCATTCCCAGCATCATTTAAGCACGTTTAAGCAAACGTACTCCTTGGTTCGAAACAAGTGGGCAGGATGCTGGGACAGACACAACCACCATACCTGCACAGTTGACCAGGCACAGCATCTTCTCAATCGTTCATCCAGCAACAGTTCAGGATCTATTTTCTAGGGCGGATTGTCTTTGCCCCTGCTTGGCTAAGGTTTCATGGCTCTTGGCGTCAGCTGCCAGACCTTGACAAAGCACGTGTGGGTGGTGCAATGGCTGTGGGGAGCTCAATGTGATTTGTTTGCTGTTCTCAAGATGGTGGAGCTGCTTTGCTGGAATACGCTAGGTGGTGGATGACTACTTGTACATCACTGGAGGCAAGTGCTTGTGTGTTGCCGAGCAAACATCTTTGAACAGCGTGGAGATGATATCCCGTCTTAGTATATACATACTAAATAATCTAAAATCTCTTGTAGAAGTTCACAACTTGTGCACTTGTACACAGGACATGAACTCTCATAATCGGACTTAGCACAGGTGTAGATGAGACGACCGGAGAATTCCACAACACAGCAGAGCGGCTGGCAGCAAGACCTCGGGATGTCGAAGATTGGCAGAGTGCCATGGCTTGCTCCAAAGGGACTGAGCGCTTCACTGGTCATGTGAATCAGGGACGCAATACGAGGCAAGCTGGCCTTGCAAGGAGTCCGTAACTGATCACTTGAAGTCCGTAGGGTTTCAAGCTTGCAGCTTCATGTTTAGGACCTCGCCCTTACTCAACTACCAACACCTATTTTACAGACAGAGTCAGACTCAAACAACAACGTGCGCTCTTGTAGCTTCTGCGACGAGGTGTTCCATGGTTTCAGATGCCCCGGGCGCTGCTTGGCGCAGTTTGGATCCCTGTAGCAAGCTCCGACTTGCTGGGTCAGAGCCTCCAGTTTTCTGGCACAACTGAAGAGAATCGCGTCCGGTCCAATTTGACCATTAAACGGATCTGAGGCTACATGCACATAATGCCTTTGCAATGCCTTACTTGGAATGAAGAGAGGACTGAAGTGCAAAATGTGGAGTGTGCAGAAGCTCGAAGCAGAAGCTCTTCAAGAACGTGATGGTGCTCTCCCACGGCCATCCACTTGTTAACCAGCGAAGCCAAGACTGCCCTGCAGAAGACTTCAACCTCAAGTGACTCGATTCGAGCCTTTTAGATGCTGCGCGACCTGGCGACGTCCTCCTGCAAATCCCGAGCGAAAAGCACGGCAGCCACTGGTCTGTGTACATCAGGATGTGATTGCAGACAAGTGTATTAGACCCTCATGACAGAGTCTTAGGTCAGCTGCTCACAGCGTTTTGATCAGAACCAATTTTGGGCCACATCCGCAGAGACACCTTTTTCTTGCCCGGCACCTTTTTCTTGCCCTTATCAGAAGCCTTCCCACGGCTTTGCGATCAAGCTACAGGAACAGATTGGTGATATGAGAAAGTAGCAATTTTTGATAGATCTGTTGTTTGCACACCTGCTGTTCTGCGATTCCAACCCGAAATCTGATGGGTTTCCATTTTTCCACCCTTCAGGATTTGACAGTGACAGCTGCATCGATTCAATCGCAATCTCCTGTCCACTACACCACTTTCCCACTGACAGGCCAAAACTGCTGGCACCTAGCTCTCGATTTCACATGGAAAAAAAAGCGCTGCGGGAAGGCCATTGAAGTCTTCAAGAGCACATGCAATCGGCTGGTCCGTTTGCCAGAAATTTCACTGACAATTAGTATTAGTGTCAGTTTTGACTTCTGCCGTATAATTGGATACTTTTGGACACTGATATAATATACGCGTGTGCTCAGAGTTTTCGTGGTTTGCCATTCTCTTCCAACCTTGGAGCGAGTCACATCGTGTCCGCCCCCTTGTCAAGATTAAAGGGATCTGTACAGCAGTGTAGCGTACAGACTCTATGGCACCAACACTATGGACCGACGCTCTCAAACCAGACCCCCCGACCTGGAGACACACCATCAAGCTGTCAGACTTTTTGCATGGGGCCTTTCTCGTTAATTGACTTCAGTGAGCATACACTAGCCAAACTTCTCTTGGCAATGACGGCGACCATTTGCTTGCAGGAGCGGGCCGTTGGTCTTGGATGGTTCAGCAATCTTTTTCTCAGGCTTCATGGGGCGATCTCCACATCGAAAGGCCTGAAACAAAAGCCCCGAGTCCTCAAAACCAATTTCGAAAGAGCGATTCCAATCCGCAAAGAACGATTCCAGGATACATAAAACATGTTTGAAGGAGATGGACATGTGAAATGTGTGTTCAAGCCATATTAACTTCACCAAAACATGGCTCTCCACATATGGTCCTCATATGGGGCCTATGGGGCACATATTTTTCAACACTTCATAGTGACACCGGCGGCTCCACCGTCGCACAAACGATGGGCCGGCATTGCTTTGACTCAGCTTACTTTGGCAATCACGTCTGTCCTATGCCGCCCCACTTCGGCGTGTCGGCTCTGGATGAGCTTGTGCTCGCTTGGTCTCAAATATTTGTTTGGGGTGGGCCCTTCAATTCCATAGGCGTCCTCCTAGGTGCTGGGTATTTTGTGACAGAATGGTTCCAAACTCCTGGTCAAGTGGCTTCACGTTGTCACTGTGCGCAATGCTCTGCATGCCCTCAACCTGGGCAAAAGTGCCCACTGGTGCACCTGCTCCAGACGAGTAGTGGTTGGTGCTACGAAAATGGCAGAGCCATCCTTCCAGGTCAGCTTTTGGCCGGAAGCTGAATCACTCACTTGCTACGTAGGGTCCATTTGCTTTCTGGTAATACCATTCAAGACACGCATGGGTGCATCACAGGACGCAGAGAGGATAATAATGCACAATATGTATATAGTTATACATCTATGCCAACATGCCAAAAATTATATAACACAAAAAAAGAACAACACATTTAAACAGAAACCAGATGCCTTTGCAGGTGCTCCCAGTTTTTGCAATGAACTTTCATGGAATTTCAGTTTTCGTGGCTGTCAGGAGCAGCTGAGCCTCGTTTTGGTCACGTCCCCGGTGCCATCCAACCCTTCCACAGAGTTGTTGGAGCACGTGCTGAATTCTTTCTTCGCAGCATATCAAGGAGCCGCTTGCCGTGGCGCGCAGTTGCGTGGACGCCAGGTCCCATCGATGTGGGCACTCCGTAGTATTGTGTTTCAGTAGTTACTTGTACGTGCAGGCCTTTCACAGACTGGGCAGGTTGGAGCAGCTGCATCAACTTCAATCAAGGAGTTTCCACGTCTTCAAGAGACACCACTTGACATCTTGCTCTATGTAGAGTCTTAGAGTACCGTACATCCAGTTGTGGATGAAGAGAGAATCCAAAGTTGGATCTGCAGAGGACTCAGAACCATGAAAAACAAACACATATAGTCAGGAAAGGGATCTCCTCACGAGGTCTGCTGAAGTTCTCATTTCCAGGGGGAGGTTTAGAATGTTAGAATTGATAGTTGCAAATGATCGAATTGATTTATCACTACAAAAGGGCTCCCCCCACCCCAACACTTTGCGTGATCGAACCAATTGGTACCCCCCTCCCTTAACGAATGTTTGAGTGATTGGAATACGTATTGGAACCAGCTTAACGAAGCAAAGCTTGTTCCAGATTAGTGTTGGATCATTTCTACGCAAGTCTTGTTGGTGACACTAGTAGAGTACACCATCGCCTGCATCGGTGGTCTTTCTCTTACTGCTGGTGGTGAAATGAGCAGAGTATTATCTCGCTTTCGTTCCCGCATATGCATGGGTTACGTATGCGGTTGTAAAAACGAAACGGACCCGAAACTCTTTCATCCGCAGTGTGTTTGGCTTCAGCAATGCCAGGAGGCCCCCCTGGACAGGGGGGGCCTCATCCTCCAGCGGATTGCAACTGCCCCTTGTGCGTTGTCTTCCGCAAAGTTGCATCCCTGGTATTTGGAGCCAATACATCACAGGCACTGAGGGATCGCTCTCGTCCATTTTTTGAGGGCTTGTGCACCCAATTGTTGGAGATCGCCCTGGAGGTTCAGGGTACTTCAGCTTCCCGTGCTGGTGAAGCTGATCCTGCCAGGGAAGCGAGGCCCGGAGGCCCACCGCTTCCCTCGTCGGCCCCTGAGCCGGCCGGAGGAAACCGAGGAGGAGGCGATCCTGGACAGACTGCTGCGGCTCCCGGAGGATCGGGAGTGAAAGAAGAGCAGGAGGAATCACCTGCGAGGAAGGCCGAAGAGAAGGTTGCAGAGACAGCCGCCCTGCCTGTTTCTACTGCTTCGGAGGGCCCCGACGGCGAAGGTGCTACCTCGGCTGGATCACGGCCGGAAGTTGAGACAGAGGAGAACGAAGAGCTCCAACCCAAGGGCAAGCGGCTGCCCCCACTCCCCCGGCAGAGGCGGGGGGGATACGACCGGGAGGACAGCTCGAGACGCAGAAGGAGGCGTGAAAGGTCTCGGAGGCGCAGGCGTGATCCTTCCCCCCCGTCCAGCCACCAGGAGCTGCATCCCAAGGCGGCGCCAAGCAGCAAGCGACCAAGGACACCATCCCGCAGTCCGCCCAGTGTCCATACCCCCGAGGACCAGTCTTCGAGCGCAGGCGAGTGCAGAAACCCCAACGATCGGTTTCGGGGAACATCCCTGGAGGTGGCTGAGGAGGAGGCAGACGACACTGCAGCCCATACACCCCCTGCAGGTGAGGAGACCGAGCAGGAGGAGGTTGAACTCCCGGAGGAGGAGCCCCAGTTGGAGGAGCAGGAGCCGAGCCCCCATCGTGCGAAGGGCAAGGGGCAAAAAGGAAAGGGCAAAGGCAAAGGATCCAAGGGCAAAAAAGGCAAGAAGTCAAAGCCCAAGAAGCGAAATCGAGGCCTCAAGAAAGTGCAGAGGAACATCGACTTTTACGACAACAAGCGCCGTGATCCCACATGGCGCCGAAGCGCGCAATGAGAAGACCAGCCCGGGCACCAGAGCGGCCTCGGGTGAGGAGAAGGCCGGCCGGTGCCGATCTTCCCGACGCAGATTGGGAGAAGGCCTCGGAAGTGAATATTCGGGAGTTGAACTCCTGGCCGGCGATATACATACAAGGGCTCTATTGGGACAACGATGCAGAGGTGATCGGAGAGATGAAGTCCCTGGCGGTCGGGGACGATGGAACAGTGTTGACCGTGAAGGCCCATGGGACGACTTCGGAGGAGCTCCTACGGCTGCTGTCAGGACGGGCTTCAAAGCTGTTGCAAATTCATCTTTGCGACGAACCGTGCAGCCACCTGGTTTGGAAAGAAGGCCTGATCCACGCGCAGCGGCTCAAGAAGTGCCAGTTCGAAGACCATCCATGGAGCCGGAACGCCGAAGTCAGCGTGCGAGAGGCAGAGCGGGACGAGATGGAAGTGCTCCGGAAAGAAGCGGCCGAGCGGGGCAAGGGTGTGGGCGCAGGCCCGGGAGCTCCTGGGGCAGCCGCGGAGGAGGCGGTGCGGGAGGCTCCCAAAGAAGAGAAGGAGTCATCAAGCAAAAAGAAAAAGAAAAAGAAGAAGAAAGCAAAGGAACGCATGATCCCTGTCAAGACCCTGGAGGCCATATTTGGTACAACAGGCCTAGATCCCAAGGAGGAGGTCCGCCGGAAGCTCCGGAAAAAGGCCAAGCGTCTGAGTCGCAAGGCCAGGGGTCGCAAGAGTTCGTCAAGCTCCAACTCGAGCGACTCTTCATCGGGCAGCTCAACGGTGGAGGAGGGCCCGGCCGAGGAGTTGTTCTCCCCGGTCTCAGCGCCGCAGAGGATTTGGAGGAGGTTTCCAGGCGTCCTTACATCGACGATGATACTCGAGGCTCAAAGAGTTATGCTTCTACAGCTAGGCGCCGGTCTCCACGAAGCCGAGACACAGAGCTTGCGGCCAATAGTGAGTCAATACTGTCGGCAACATCTCATGGCGAGCATGGCGCCACCCGTGGCCCGGGAAGCTTTGCATTGGTCAGCAGTCATCGACCTCATCTTGGAGGGTCGCGTGGCCAGTGCAATGGACGTCATGACTCAGCGTCTCAAAAGTTTGGAAGGGCTGAGCAAGTCTATGAGGCCAGATCTTCTTCGACAACTCGAGTTGCTGCCCCTGGACCGCGGGGGTTTGGCGACGTCATCGGAGGTCCAGATGGCGGGCCAGGCTGCGAATCACGAGGCGAAGGTCTTGCAGAAGTCGACCAACAGGCCGTGGGAAGAGAGGCCAAAAGGAAAAGACAAGGGGGAGAAAGGCAAATGGAAAGGCGGCAAGGCCGAGAACAAGCCCAACGAGTTCGACAAGAACAAGAAGGAGAAGGGGGACGGCAAGAAAAAGTCGTGACTTATGAGAGGAGCGGGAGTCCACGGGACGGCGGGAGCACCCTCCTGGTAGAGACTCCTGAAGTGTATGAGGAAGAGAAGTGCATGAGTTTGGCCCATTTCACTCCGCCCAGGGATGAACGGGGTCTCGAATTTGATAGCCCTGGAAAGGTGGCGACGCTGAACGATGGTGAGCCGCTGGACCTTACAGTATCCATTTCTCCGGCGGGAGATGCAAAGTCGATGGCAGAGGAAGCTGAACCTGGCGAAGATCATGTTTCAGAGGACTCTACAATACGTGGCATTTTCAAGAGGGCAGTTGAGGTGTTGAGACAGGACGGGCACCTACACACACGACGCTCCAGCACGGAGTTCGACCTTGGCTCACAGTGCCCACCGTTTCCACTACGGATCCGAACGGAGGGCTGGGGCAAGAGGTTGAACTTCCCTCACCTGCCCCACTTTGATGAGCTGGTGAATGGCACGATGGCGGCGCTCAATCATATGGCTGGATTCGAAGGCACCCTGACGCCATCACCGGATGACTCCACTTCGTCGGCAGCATCTCCTGAGACCAGCGTTCGATCGCTCGCGGAAAAAAGACTGGCGGCACTCGTCGTTCGCAATCACATGTGGGAGGTGCCTGAATCTTCGTTGTCTTTTAGTGATTTTTTCTCGAGGCGCAAGGTTGACTATTGTGGGGAGGAAGTAAAGTTGGCTCAAAGTGTTACATGGGCAGCTGTGAGTGAGTCGCTCCCGGAAGGAGTAGGGAGCTTGCCACTTTCAGATTTTTGCACTTTGGGCACAAAGGGTTATGTTGATGATTTCGAACGCTATTTGATGCCAGCAGACGCCCAGGTGAGGGTCAACCCCCCCCGGGTCATGATTGGAGAAGGAGAGTGGCACAACGTGTGCAGTGGACTGATTGAAAAGAGGGTGTGCGAGGTGTGGCCCATTTCTCAGCTCCACCATATTGATGGAGCGCCGCTGCTTAACGGAATGTTTGCAGTAGGTAAGGGCGAATTCAGGGCAGGAATTGAGACTCAGCGCCTTATTATGAATTTGGTGCCAGTCAACCAAATCTGTAAACCTCTACAAGGCGACGTGGGGACTCTTCCTGCGGTCTCTGGCCTTGGAGGGTTCCTCTTGGGATCGGGGGAGGTCGTCCTCCTATCTTCAGAGGACATCAAGTGCTTTTTCTACCTATTCTCTATTCCAACGCCCTGGAAGAAGTACATGGGTTTCAACAAGATCGTACCACCTGAGTTTGTTTCCCGTGAGCTGTCTGGACAGTCCTGTGTGTTGGTAGCACGGGTGTTGCCTATGGGGTTTCTGAACTCCGTCAGCATCGCCCAACACATCCATCGGAATGTGGTTCGGTGGTCAGCGATGGCAGGCAAGCCACCAGTGGGAGCAGAGGGAGAACTACGGAAGGATCGGGTCATGAGCTCAGCGGCGGAGACAGAGCTATTATGAGCAGGGCGTTCGAGCGGACGCCCCATAGGATAGATGCAAAGGGCATGTCGTTGTGCGCGCGGCCAAGGCTATATTGGACTACATGGGAGTGCTATGAGAGCCCGGGTGTCTCCTGGCAGGAGGGAGACGGTGACGGCTGGGAGGCCTTTGACAAAGCAGTACTAGAAGCTCGAGTGAACAGCAAAGCGTTGCTGCTTCCGGGCTGGAGTCTGAGGGAAGGCTGTCACTTGCCGACTTTTACCACCTCGAGGCCGAGGGATGCTCCTGGCCGAAGACCTGCGGGAGTTGAGCAGTGCGCTGAACATGAGCTGCAGCGGTGGTATGGTGACTTCTACAGGTTCCCCCCGTACCAGTACCGTGACAGCCACGGCCTCTGGGATAAAAAAGGCAACTGGAGGAGACCGTCGGCACAGGAACGGGAAGCCTGCGTGGGATTTCCCATCAATTATACTCGACATTGCGTGGTGAAGGCTGAACAGCAAGGTCAAGCTTATGAAGACGCCCGTATGACAATGGTTGGCAACAGTTGGCACGTTGGTGTTGTTTCAGTGCTGCTCAGTCCGCTTACTCAACCGCTCGGGTTGGGGCCAAAAATGTCTGTGCAGGACATCGTTGACGGTACCACTCCTGGTCAAGCACGGGAGTTTCCTTCTATGTTGATGAGGCCGCCCCATGAGGGCCGTCTGGCTGCAGCTGAACCGGGAGCAGAGCAGCGGTTAGTGGCCAAATGTTTGGGACTGGCTTCAAGCAAGGGTGAAGACCTGTTGGTACACGCAGCGAGTGATCCAGCACCACGATATTTCCGACTTCGTGCAAGCATACCTGGACGCCTTTGGCATTGGCGTGAGATCTCGGGCTGGAAGTGGAAGAAAGCGGGAGAACATATAAATCTCCTGGAGTTGCGTGCAATCTTCACAGGTATAAAATGGAAGGTGAGCAGGTCGAAGAAGTTGGGTGTGCGTTTTCTACACCTTACAGACAGTATGGTGTGCCTACATGCTCTGACTCGGGGTCGAAGCTCGAGTCGAAAGTTGCGACCGGTCCTTATGAGGCTCAATGCATTGCTGCTCGCGGCTGACCTTCACCCCCTGTGGGGTTACATACATACTTCGCAGAACCCGGCTGACCGGCCTAGCCGGCGGCCCGTGCGTCGACGATGGGGAAAGTAGGCAAGAAGGTCCTTGAAGGTCAGACAAAGCAGCAAAGGCAGTCGCAGAGGAAAGAGTTAGGCACACTTCGAAGTCTCACAGTTTCCAGCAAGACTAGTGTTAGATACGCATCAGCTCGCACGAAATTTTATGATTTTCTCCGAGAGAACTCACTCGAGATCCCCCGCCGACGGGAGCTGTTTGATGGCCTCCTGGCTGAATACATAGAGCATTTGTGGTCCGAGGGGGAAGGTCGAGGCCTGGCTGCGGATACGGTAGCTGGCCTACAGGACAGTGACCCAAAGTTGAAGGGCCAGGTCCAGCTGACTTGGAGACTTTTAAAGACATGGAATGTCAATGAAGTGCCAAATAGGGCACCACCCCTCACGGAAGCCGCGCTTGAGGCGATGGTCGGCTGGAGCTTTTTCCATGGCCATTTCGGATTCGGGGTATCACTCCTGGTGGGTTTCTATAGCATGCTTCGTACTGGCGAGCTGACGACCCTACGAAGCTCCCACATTTTCATGAAAGCTGCAAATGCCCCAGCCGTTCTTAGTCTCGGTCTCACGAAGAGTGGGAAACGTGTAGGAGCTGCTGAGTCGGTGACCCTAACGGTAGCAGTTGCCCTTCGATGGTTGTGGGCCTGGAAGCAAACTGCAAAACCACATGCCTTGTTCGTTTCATCAGCGTCAGCCTGGCGTAGGCTGTTCTCGGAATGCCTCAGTGCATTACAGTTGACCCTTTTTGAGTTTCGACCCTACTCTCTACGTAGGGGGGGGGCGACCTGGTGGTTCACCAAGCACAGTTCGTTCGATAAGCTGATGGTAGCTGGAAGGTGGCAAGCTGCCAAAACTGCCCGAATTTATTTGAACGAAAGCATGGCAGTGCTGGCGGACCTTAGACTCCCCCACAAATCCTTGTTGCCTTTTGCCCGAGTTTTTCACAATCAAGTTTCGCCTCCACACTTGAGCACGCGGGCGCGCCGCAGAAAAAGGGGGACGTGGAAGGGGGGTCTTTTTGTGCCACTTTTTTCGAAAAAAGCACCAGCTTGAAGGTTTCGGCTAGGCGAAATGCTTCAAGGGGGGCAAGGGGGGTTTTCCTTTCTCTCTGGTTAGGCGAGAGTTGGGAAAACTGAGCTCCTTTGGACCTTGGACAGGTCAAACCACGTCGGTTGAGGTCTGGAGAAAGACCACCTTGTGAGTTTTCCTCTTCTGTTTTTGTGATTAACTGCGGAGCGTTGTGAAAAGATTCGTCCGTGAGTTTTTGGGTTACGTATGCGGTTGTAAAAACGAAACGGACCCGAAACTCTTTCATCCGCAGTGTGTTTGGCTTCAGCCCCACCCCTCCCAGCCCAAGGCTGAAGGAAGGGGGGTCTTTTTGTGCCACTTTTTTCGAAAAAAGCACCAGCTTGAAGGTTTCGGCTAGGCGAAATGCTTCAAGGGGGGCAAGGGGGGATTTCCTTTCTCTCTGGTTAGGCGAGAGTTGGGAAAACTGAGCTCCTTTGGACCTTGGACAGGTCAAGCCACGTCGGTTGAGGTCTGGAGAAAGACCACCTTGTGAGTTTTCCTCTTCTGTTTTTGTGATTAACTGCGGAGCGTTGTGAAAAGATTCGTCCGTGAGTTTATATATATATATATACACATAATGACTAACTATGTATATATATATATATTATTATTACTATTTGTTTTAAAAAAATCAATGTATGTGAAAAAAAAATATATATATATATATTTAAACAAACTGGATTTGTCACATAAAAACTCATGGGGGCCAATTAGGTTGGAGGCCATCGCTGGTAGGTTGGAGGCCATCGCTATTAGGTACAAGACTTGAAGTCTCATTGAATTCTGCAGGACTTGCTGAGTGCGACGCCTGGGTGGTCTCTGATGGTTTCCGCGTGGCGGAGCCAGCCCAGCGGCCAAAGCCCAAAGCTGGCCGCATCGCTGAAGGGATGGTGGCGCCCTACGAGGAATTCAGGCTATAAGTGGCAGTTTTGAGTGTGGAGTGTATATACATATAGACACAAGTGTTGAGGTGACAATTTGAACTCAGGGCTGTGTCCAGTTGTCATTTTCCGCTCTCTACTCAGAATCACCGAACAAGAGTCTTAGTATCCTGTCCCTGTAACCCAAATCCGAGAGTATACAGAAGCCGCTGTCGTTTCGTTCTGCAAGATTCCCTTTGTGCCAGATCTCGACTGGATGCCTTGGCACATGTCCGTCACGTGAGAGCGCCAGAGCACAAGGGCTTTGCTGGGTGTCTACATATCGCGCTCCGGAAGGTGGGGAGGGCTTCTTTGGACTCCAGAAACTCCAGGAGGGTTGTGGTGGTTTTGGAAGTCTTCAAGCATCGCCTCGTTTCAATGGAGGCCCAGTGTGTTTCATGTCAACTTTATTCCTGTTGCGGCGTGATCACGAGAATGCAGTTTTTCTTATATCCAGCGGAGCAGACACGTGTATGCCAACGACAATAGCTGGATATCCGCGACATGATGCAGTTGCAAGGGGTCCTGCCAGTGCGGGAATACATTGCCTAATATGTACATCACTTGCCAATTCAATTTGGACATCACCAGAACATCAGAAGCTCAAATGCCGCCTCAAGAACGTCGATTCTTAATGAAGTAAGCTGGAAGCTTTCGGCATGTGGTGGCAGCTCTGCAGAAGCTCATGAAACAAAAGCTCATCCCAACATAAAGTAAGGTGCGACTATATAGTTTACCTTTGCTCAGCTTTGGGTATTCTTATGTGGGAGTTTTTTTCGTGCCGACCTGCACTTGCAAATGAACAAGATGTAACAAAGATCTTCAAGCAATACTAATACCAAGAAGCGCAACAGTTTCGTGCACCTTACCACTCACATGCTCCAATTTCCCTGCAAGTTGAACCAACACCACCACAAGTCATTATCTATTGCAACCTTACATAAAGAGAGCGTAAGGTAATGAATACAGATGTACCATGCAATTGATGGAACACAATCTCTAGATTTGATCGCTTTGCCTCGCAATATACCTTGAACTGAGTAAATTAAAAGATGCATGAGTGTCATGTGGGAATGTTATGCTGTGCAGTGGCATTCTAGGATCAGACAACGAGTACACTTGCACGTGTGAACACCTCACGACAGCAAATTCGCATCACTTCACGAGTGGCGAAGACATGGTACCACTACTACTAGCGATGCCTTTGTTACTAGTAGCTTCTTGTTCCTAGTAGTAATGCCAGGAGCTACTAGTAGCTTCTTGCTGTCACTTCGATTTCAGCGGCGAAAACAGCTTCAATGCTGTCAGAACTATACCACTTTTCCACGGACTTGGCACTTTCAATCTTTGCGCCGTGAAAACCCACGACCTACGGTTCACTGGCGGTTAAAACGTACCACTTCCAGCAGACAACACTTCACTCTTCACCAGGATCACCAGGGCTCACTTGTTTTCTAAGCCGGCTCCCCGCGCGCGTTCAGCCTAGGAGGTTACACATGTCAGGGCAAAGGTAAATTCGGTAAATTGGTAAAATGGGTAAATTCGATGCATTGGTAGACTTCTAAAATCGGTAAATTGGTACTGTTATTTTTTTTTACATTTACGGTTTTTATCCTTTTATCGCGCGCTATGGTGTCCTAGAGTGCATCAAAAATAGCAAAGGCAGAAACAGCCAGCAAATACAACAGAGCAGGATGCGCATGTACATTTCCTATGTAATCAAGCCTGTGTGCAAAACGCTACAAACAAGGAAACAGAGCAAAGACCGGCCGGCCCACATGGATTCGCAAAAAGAAGCAATAGAGCACCAAAATGCATCCGTGCATCACTCAAGCCATGTGTTTTCAGCTTTGCTCGACTCAGATTCAGGGCCTGTGCACCTTCTCGAAGAAGACTTTTAGATCTTAACCAAAGACAGATAGACTCTTGCTTCGAACAGCTTTGACTCCACTGTGGATGAATCAAGTTTGGCTCGCATTGTTATTTCGCAATGTCATGTGAGAGTTTTCTCACTCTATGAGTTTGGCTGACCTTCGGAAAATTGCGACATTTCCTGAATTCACCGTTCTTTCGTTTTACCGTGTTACTCGTCGTTCTGCCACCTCCGGATTTTACAATTTTATTGTTTTACCGTTTTATCGCGGGCCTTTGCAATGGAAACTCCGTGCCAGCACAGTTTTGTTCATGAAGATTCCTCCGAAGAAGCGGGGATCCGAAGCTACCAATGTCAGAGCATCCAGTTTTGTATCAAGTAAGTTGAGTCTCCCAAAGGCCTACACAGCTGACCAGACCACGCGGTTGATGTGTTTTTCACAAGCCCTTGGGAAGGGAGGCCACGCAGGTTGGCCAACGAAACGGCACAGGCGGCAAAGCATACATGAACCTACAGAAACGAGATGCTGCCTGCAGTGCCTGCAGGTCTTCACACCCTATGTGCTTGTGCTGCAGCATGACCGGCCGTGCCTGCGGGCCATTGACGCAACGAGCCTGCTGGAGGTGGTCCTTCCGCTGGTGGCGCTGGTCGACTGGGTGCTGGGACTGCGCACCGATTCTCGGGGATATCTTGTTACTAGTACTAGTAGCTTCTTGCTACTGGTAGTAATGCCCTTGTTACCAGTGG
>CAXAMN010012336.1:102055-116205 GCA_963970005.1 Durusdinium trenchii
TGGCTCTGTAGCTTCTGGGATAGCAGCAGATGCTTCTGCCTCAAAGGGGCGTGCGGCGACTAAGGAGTCAGTGACTTGGCAAAGTGGGGAGGCAAGATATTCCACCAATTTCTGTGATTGATTCCATGCAGCGATAATTTGCAAATGCAAGGCTTGTTGATACATGGTTTGGGTGCCCTCAGTGGTCATGCCCGACTGGCTCCATTCTGCTTCCTCCTTAGCTTGCTAGATGTCATCCTATACAAACATAATAGTATATATATATATATTTGTTTTCATATAATATAATATAGTATAATATAACATAATATAATATAGTATATTATATTGCATGTTATATATATTATACAATGTGCAATGTATTCAGGATGTACACATGCAAGGCAATTCGAAGCACCTAAAACTGCCTCGTCTGCTGCTATCCTAGGCTGGCTCTGTAGCTTCTGGGATAGCAGCACATGCTTCTGCCTCAAAGGGTCGTGCTGCGACTACGGAGTCTGCAACTTGACACCCAGGGAGTTAAGAGAGAGTTGGAATCAACATGATTCTTTTCTACCGGAATTCTTAGGAGTGATACAAGATCACAAGATCTGCACTTGCTTGGGGGGTTCCCAAGCTTGTAACCTTGTAGTAGTAGCTTCGACACGGTTGCTGCTCTGAGGATAATATTTACTTCATACCTATATGCAGATAGGTTTTTGCTTGGGGGTTTATCTTCAATGTTTTGACCTTACAACATGCATGTGGTCTGGCCTTCGTCCTAGAACTGCTGTTGCTCTAGACACAGCATGAACGCAAAGCAGATGTTTTCTCCCCCAGTGCAATCCTGAACATGGCAATTTCTTCCGTGGCTTTGGCTAGTCACCCGTACGCTGGAGGACCTGTCGTTCATAATCCCTTGGAACATCAACAAAGGCCTACAAGAGGCAGGGCTGTCATCTCTATATCTCACCAGTTAAGTTTTTCTAAAAATCTAGGAACCAAATCAAATCATTCGTGCGAGCGCTTCTTCAAGGAAGCTTCCCGGAGCTTCCTTGAAGAAGCGCAAGCTATCCTGTGTCCAGTAGATACTAGCTTAAGTAAGCTACTAGCTACCTCTAGCTACTACTATCGCGGCCTACCCCGCCGGGCTAAACAAACAAATATCCCGGCAACAGACCCAAACACTGTGTGTGAGTCTAGAGGTGCAGTAGCAGAAAGTCTAGAGGTCTAGACGCATTGGGGTCCAGAGAGGTGATGGTGGTGATGAAGGTGGAGATCGTGGTGATGGTGGCGGTGGTGAGTGCCTCGAAGAGCCTGCCACGAAATCTGCATTTCGATGTGAAGCCCTTGCACGCGTCACAATAAGTCAACTTTGGACAACCAAAGTTCCCTTGCGCCTGCCAGTGACCCGCCGCGGCCAAGCAGACTTTGCGAGCCTGCGCAGTCGAAGTGCACTTCGAGGATTTCGAGAGGCATGAGTGTACTGTAAATGCACACGCCGGCGCAACACCTCGTTTAGACACCGATCCTAAGCACTTACCGTAAGAACCCCTAGTGTGTCCACACTGTTTGGGGTATATTAAGGGAAGGAACAGTAGCGAGCGAGCTCACGGTAAGTCTTCATGTTCCGTTTTTTGTTTGGAACACGTCGGTGCTTTTGTGCGGCAAAGCTGGCGCTTCAGCAGCGGCCGATGACCCAGCTGAGCCTCTTCCAGTTCTGGCCTGTTAGGTGATGAAGCACATCCTATATACCACACCTGGTATGCATGGTACTTTCTTGTTTTGCACACACATGCGCGCATGCAAGGGAGTTTGAAAGACTTCACATTCTCTCAGCTGTGTGCGCCAAAAGAACCCTTTGTCCTCCGCTTTGCATGAATCTCCAAGGCGTCCGTTGTAGCCTTGGCAATAGCAGATACTTCTGTGCCGAAGGGCGCTCTCCCTACAGAATCTGTGGCTTGGCAAAGCTGAGAAACTGAATAGATAACTGTAAACTGGCAAGGCATATGGGCCTTTTTCGCAAGACAGCGAACGCTTGTGCCTTTAAAGCAGCGGCCGGCAGGGTCAACTGAGTGTCACGTTTACACTCGTCTTCTATACTATTGTTACTATTGACCCTGCCGGCTTCAGCTCCTTCAGCCGACCCCAGCACTCCTTGGTCTTTGGAATGACCTTCGTCAGATTATCTGACATCTGTGCGGAAGTGGGGAGCCAGCGTAGAGCCTTGCGGAAGATGGTCTTCTGTTCGAGCTGCCAGGTGGATTCCTCTTCTTGAATGATCTGGCGAATGGCAGAAAGATCGACCATCAACCGCTTCTCTGAAGGTGCTCTTGGCCCTCCGATTCGGTGGACCGAATCATAAAGCGACTTGCAGTCGGTCAGGGAGATGATGGGCGTCTTGCGCTCCAATCCCGGAAAACATCCTAAAAGGACAGCTCTAAATGCTATGGCGGACTCCCAGCCCTCAAGCGCCGCCATAGTTTCAGCCGCGAAGGTGCTTCGGCAAACTCGTGGACAGGCGTGGGACTTCCAGCATGCAACCAGTCCCTCACCAGTCTTGCCCTCAAGGATGTCCTTGTGGGCAATTAGTGTGATGTGCCCAAGTTGGGAGTAGATGCCAGTGTCCTTTCGTCCAAGTTCTCCTCATACTCAGGGACGTTGGCCCACGCTGCGTCGTGGTAGACCAGGAGGATCAGATCGGAGAAGTTCCCGAGCTTGGAGTAGCTCAGCTTTTCATCCTTGGCCTGTTGCGCCATGCGGGCCACCTGGTTAGTAGCCTTGATGTCCTCATAGGTCGGGCTCTTCTGTCTCCTCTGTGCCATTGACACCCCAGCTTGTAGGTCTGGCCTTGTCTGAGAGGCAAGCCAAGACAGTGCCCCGATAGTGGATTGATTGTCCAGTTTTGCGACTTTCCTTCCAGGTCAACTCCTTGGGGATGTCCACGGTTTGCAACCTGGTATTGACATAGTGCTCCTGGCTCAAGGAGATTTCGTTGGCAGACTGCTTGATGGGCACCCCACAATATTCTAGCCCATCTTTTGCATCATCCCATGTGTCGATAGGGAAGACGTCGGACAGGGCCTCTTCCATCTTGTGCCGGAGGTCCAACTGGGCAGAAATTGGATGTCGTCGACATGAGTAGCCAGTAGCCCATGGATCTCCTTCTCCTCGTTGATAAGAAGGAACAGGCAACTGTCCAGGTAGGGTTGTTCCAGGCTCAAGGTCGTCCCTTTATATTCAATCTTGATGTCTTTCAAAGTTCCTGCAAGCTTGTCCCACCATAGACGTCGCGAGGTTGAAAGACCGAAGACCCCTTTGACAATCTCGATGAGTGACCCCTCCTCAACTCCCTCCAATCCCGTTGAAGGTGGTTCAAAGTAGAGGTCTCGCCGAGCTTCAACTCCATTGAGGAATGCAGCCAGCGACCAGCCCAGCTGCACGGTGAGGGAGATCAGACATGTAATAGACACCTTGGTTGCTGTTGGTGCCTCAGTGTTTAGCTGGCCGGCTCTGAGATCAGGGTCTCGGTGTCCTCCAACACATAGTCGAGCTTTTGCCTTTGGAGGCACCGAAGGATCTTCTCTTCGTTTGGCACAGTTCTTGTCTCGGTAGGCAAATCGTGCTTTCAATATCCTTTCTTTGGGAACCCTTTTGCGAACTCCGGCCGCGATGTGAGCCGGGAGGATTTTGATGGCCTGGTACATGAGATGCTCGCCCCATTGTTTCTTCTCGGCTTCCTTGCGCAAGGCGATCTCATCCTCGGGTTTTTGGCTCCATTTCAACTCTTTGTCCGCTTGTTTCTGTAGTGCTCGTGGTACTCTGTCACTTGAAGCCATGTAGCAAAGTAGTTCATCGTCTTCAGGAACTGGGACATTGGCAGGGACCATTGGAGCATCTCCCTTCTGCCTCATTCTCTTGACTGGGACTAGCTTCTGTTCGGCTTCTCGTTTGTAAGCCCTTGTTCTCTCTTCTTCCTCATCTCCGGGAAGTCCGTCGCCTGGTTCGGTAGGAGTGTAGTCCATCTCGGGGTGTTCAGGTTGATGAGGTTCACTTTCTCCAGTGGCGTCCGCAAAGACCTCAGGATCGTCAACCTCCATCCCTTCGATCAATTGCGTTATAGGTCCTTCTTGACTGCGCGGGCTTGTAGTGCAGCGCCAAGTTCCTCGGACTCTGCTAACCTGAGGTGTTCGCGAGCACATAGAAGGCAGCGACCCCCTCTGGACACCCAGAAGTTCTTTCCTTCTTGACCCACCACAATGCCAGGTCCAATCCATTCTCCAACGTTTTGCCTCTTTTGAGCGACTCCGCCTGCGACCTTTGAAGTGCGGTAGATGTAGACATACTGTCCTTGCTGAAAATCACCATGCAAAACCCGGGGACGGCCATGCAGTGCTCGTTGAAGACTTTCAGTTGCTTGTAGTTGGATGTAGGCTTCACGAGCTGCTTGTCTTATATTGGCTCGTCTCTGCCAGTCCTCAGATGCTGCAGCATCATCGTCTCCATCAACTAGACCGATGCCGAGCTTAGGGGCTATCCCAAACAACCACTGAGCAGGTGAGTAGCCGTGCCGTCTCCTTAGGTAGTTCTTGGCTTCTCCAACGGCAGCGAGAACCCATTCCGTTTCGTGGTCTTGCATGGAAGTGTGCTCCTTCACCCGGTCGAACATTTGGCGGAACCATTCATTTTGTCGTTCGACATGACCATTTTGCCAGTGGGCTTGCCCGGCTGTGTATTGGACATTGATTCCACGTTTCCCCAACTGTGCTGGGAAGTCTTTCATGAGCCCCCGTTCTTGATCGACTAGAACGGTTGTAGGTGCGCCCGCCCAAGCCATCCATGCGTGTAGGAAACATCCCGCATTGTCCCCTCCTTTTCTCCCTGTCACTGGGTACACGAGGTGGAACCGTGACTTTGGTCCCTTTGCAAGTGTACAGGTGCATGGTGTCCACGGCGACCTCCTCATTGAAGTCGAGCGGTTTCACCACCTTGGCGGGTCTTCGGCTTCCTGCCGTAGTGGATCGGCAGCACGTTTGACACCGTAGTTGTTGGCAGGCCTTCACCACCTGTGTATCGGCTCCTGCAAGACGAAGGTGTCGAGCCAGATCCTCATTTGATGGGTGTCCCATGTTCTGGTGGACCCTCCTGAGAGCACTTGCGATGCTCTTTGGCACGTGGCTGGGGAATGAGATGGCCGAGGCGCCCTCATCGATCTTGACGACGGAGAGGTCCTCGCTAGGTCCTTTTAGTGGCCCATCTCCTGCTCGGCCGGGTAGCAGACAACTCTCGACTGCGAACGCATCCAGGATGGTTTGTCTCCTTTTTCTCATAGCCATGTGGCTTCTTACAACCGCTCTCGAGAACTGAGGGGTATATTGGGCCTCGTCCGTGATGTAGACAGTTGTCGGCTTCTTGAGCAGCTCACCATCAGTGACGGCCCTGAGGTCGAAACAGCACATGTCCAGCTTCACCTCATGGAAAAAAGGATCTTGTAGGAGATCTGGAATCGAGGGATCCTTCCACATGGCAGAGTTCCTCGGGTGCTCAAATTATCCAACATGGCGGCCTTGTTCAACTTGTTTGAGGGCAACCTTGACGGCGAAGCGAATCAGTCTTCGCTGTTTGGCTCGAAGTCGACGGAGTAGTTGTGGTCTATCCTTGTAGTTGATGTTCGTCCATGGTCCCCATACCGTGCAGGGTAGTGCAATCCAGACCAGTTCGGGCTTAAAGTAGTCCACCTCCTCCAGGATCTTTTCTTGTTGTTCGGGTTGGAAGAGGTCGTGTCCAAAGCGGAGATCTCGTGGCTCGAGGACATTCAGCTTGGCCTTGGCATACTCGAGAGTCAATTGAGCGTGGCCACAGAAAAGTTCCAGAAGGGCAACCGGTTCTCCTTCTCCGCCACGTAGGGAAGTAGGCCAGATTTTTGTTCTGCCCAAGACCTTAGCGGGTCAGTGGTTCGCTCAACCGTCTCCAGCGCCGTGGCAGAGAAGGCCAGGAGTGTTGTCATAAGGCAGCGCAATGTTTGTCTAGCCCAACCGCGAACCCCTTTCCTGGCGACCCTCTTCACTTTGTGGCTAGGCAATTGTCTGACCTGCTCATAGTCATCCGGATAGTGGAGGTTCACCTTGGGCACCAGATCCACGGTCTCATTCAAGTCCCCATCTGTCCTCGGACGAGACCTTATAACTTTCCTTTTCTCCAAATAGGTTGAAGATGCCGTAGGCGGTGTCCCCCTCATAGTGTGTCTCTTGAGTAGTCTCCCTGAGTTCATAGTGCCTCCACGATCGGTCCGAGCCCTCTTGGCCTTGATGGCCTCGTTCACTGCCGACCAGTAGGCTCTTGACTTGACGCGGCAAGCTGATCCTGGAGGGCCTTGACCGTCTTTTCCAGAGCCTCAGGTAGCTCCGCAGGAGGAGGTGCATTCACCGGTGGACTCCGGGTCCTTAGTAGCCCTGCGGCTTGTTCTTGGAGATGGCGTCGACCTTCTTGGACTTGTTCTCCTTGGCCCAATGCGCAAGCCGGATCAGGTCCGGCGAGCTGTTGTCGCCCGTCTCCGTGATCGCCCAATCCAAGTAGCTTGAGGGCACCTCGCAGTAGCGGTATCCCTTGTACCCGCCAAACGGTACCAGCTCCTCTGGGGTGGCTGGTACGTTGTCCCGGATCAACCGCATCAGCAGGCCTCGAGTGGGAATCTCTATTCCCGCCTTGCGGGCTTTGGTGATCAGCTGGTCGAGCTTCATGCTGGAGAGCCCCATGAGCTCGTTGTGATGCGGGTCCTCCTTCTGCTCGGAGATGATGGAGCCGGAACAGTCCATTCCTTGCGAACAGTGATGCCCATCTGGCTGGACGAGTGTCTCCACCAGCTCCGCCTTGTTCATTTTCCATGGCGAGATGGTCGGGGTCGAGGACATCCGAAGAAAGGCTGGGGTCGGAGGGCAAGACACCTGTTGATGTCTGCGACTTGAGTCGTCTTGGAAAACGGCTCCGTCCGACCCATAGAAATCTCCAAGATCCGGGGGCAGCGTCGCCCCACTGAAACAGATGTCATGAGAGTGCATGTGTTGTGCAAGGAATGGCAATGGTTTCACAATCTCCCTCTAGTTGTTCCAGCAGTTTGGTTTTCAACGTCTGGTTCGATGTAGTCCATGTCCGGGGATCAAAGGATGTTCTTCGGGGTGTGACGTGGATGCGGTACATGTATTCCGGGGTCTTGATCCAAAAGTCCCTATAGCAATCCTTCGATCTCCACCAATTCAAGAACGCTTCATGGTGCAACGGCTCAGCGATCAACATATCATGTACAGCTTCCGTCAACTTCTTTGGATAAAACAACTGCGACTTCGGCGGCTCACCATATATACCTCTTGCGACTGAGGTACAAAGATCTCAGTGAGACTCCAGTCAATCCGCTCCGGCCACAAAAGCAGAGCCGGCTTGGTGCCAGTCACAGAAATTTGTGGGTGGCCGGAGGAACTCATAATCAAAGACACCTGGCTGACGCCCAGTGTGCCGAAGTCAGCAAGGCCCTTGGCGATGTTGTAGTTCATCCCTATAGCTCACTCGTCTAAGGAGCAAGGGGACGTCGGCACTGACCACACTGATCTTGGCCAGGAACCATTTGTTCTTGAACGGCGAGCCATGTCACCACCGCCATCTTGGAGGGATAGAGTCTCTCCCCCCAAACTTGAAGATCTCCTCTTGTGGAAGCGCAAAGAAGGGAATGTGCTCGGCCTTCAGGTAACGTAGGAAGGAGGTCATCCATGTTTTGCCAGCCAACGTCCTGCTGCACGCACAGTCGGTGATGGCCAAGAAGCTTTGCCCCCCTTTTTCACCCTTCTTGTCCGTGAAGTAGACCATGTATAGATCTCGAAGACCAAGTTCCCCCGTCTCCACGAACTTGTTCACCTCGTCGTTCACGTCGTAGCGTTCCCCAATGTCCATGATCCCGAAGTCGATCTTGTCCTCGTGGGAGTCCATGATGTAGGCGCCCCCAACGTCCTCACCATCGGGGAAGTCAACCAAGTAGTTGCTGCTGTCAACCGAGGCGGTCATGTACACCACATGGGTGGTGTGTGCGGTCTGTCCAGCTTTTCCTTTATTGGCCGGACATTCTGGATCCTTGTGCCAGTGACCCTTCTTGTGGCAAACGGAGCAGTAGCTTCGCGCCTTGGCTGATTTGAGACGATCTTCTTTGGACTGGGAGAAACCTCGGTCCATTTGCTCTTGGCGTTCTGGAAAGCCACATAGGCCTCCTGGGTCGCCTCATCCCCCTCGAAGATGTCCATGTCCTCATCGTCCGTCAGGGTGTCCTCAGAGTCGTGGTCCTCCTCGTGGTTCTCGTCGACGAGAGGTTGGTGTTTCTTTTTGTCATCGGTCCTCCTGTCCCCGGAGCGTCTGTCTCCGTCTGGCCTCCTTTCCCACATCCTCCGGTTCATACGATCCTGAATGATCGCAGCGTCTTGAAGCTTGCTGAGGGTGTAGGATATCCATGCGCCTTGTCGACATACCACCATGCCAGACAGGCGTCCGGCAGTGCACATCCAACTTCTTTCAACCTGCTAACCTGTCGGTCGAACTCCTGGTTGAAGTCCCGGATGTCCTGCTGACTGAGTGTTCCGCTTGAGGACTTTGAAGAAGTCGGACATGTAGCGGCCGATCTTTGTCACCTCGCGGTCCATATAGTTGGACTTGATCCAACCCACAAACACCTCGACTTCGGAGTCGAGCAATCCAAGCTCGAGCTCTTCAGCATCACGCCATGCCCGACCTGTGAGGTTGTTGTAGAGCATCAGGGCCTGTTTGGGGCGCGTCAACCTGGTCACACGCCTCCAGGCCTCGATCTTTCGGATGTTCAAACCATCCCTATCATCTTCACCATTGTACTCGGGAACCTGAATCTTGTCTTGTCCTCCAGCTCCACCTCGACGGTCTTCGCGTCCTTGCCATGGATCTCCTTGGTTTCCCCACCAAGGATCGTGACCAATCTCCTGACTTGCCGTAGACGCCGCCGACGCTGTAGGTCCCAACGAAGATGCTGCCCTTGCACCATCTCCAGACCCAACCCCGGGATCTCCCGAGGGCGCGGACCAGGCGCAGTAAGCATTCCACCTTTTCCACTCCTGCTCACTCCAACCACCCCATGACCTTTCCGTCGGCGTCCCCGGCCTCATCTCCTCAGGACCAGCTGGAAGTGCTCCTTCATCATCCAGGTCGGCCTCCTGAACGCTGCCATCCTCGTCGGTCGTAGGCATGCCCACAGAGTAGCGACCCCTGCCACACTCACCGTGATCTCAACCACCTCTAACAGCCCTAGAAGTCCCCACGCACGGCGAAAGGAGTATGGCTCAACGCTACCAATGTAAACTGGCAAGGCATACGGGCCTTTTCACAAGACAGCGAACGCTTGTGCCTTTAAAGCAGCGGCCGGCAGGGTCAACTGAGTGTCACGTTTACAATAACCAATGGAACCCGGGTATTTTCCCCTAGGCGCCTTTTCCCGGAGAATTCACATTATGACCTCTCAATGGTGCCTCTTTGAAAACACAGAGAATTTAATAGAAGATTCGTCGGGAGCTGCAGGAGGATGGGTTCAACTGAGGAGATTGCACAAGAACGAACACTTTCGATTTCAGCTGCTCAAATAGTTGTAGGGTTCCCAACTGAGCCCGACGCCGGTTCCCAACTTGAGCAAGCCTGTGTGCCACATGACAAGTTGTTTCCTGCTTCACACTCTTGCGCCACAGCGCCCAGGCAGCTTCAGCAGCCCCTGAGAGAACAGCGGATGGTTCTGCATCGCGGGGTCGTGTTCTCACTATAGAGTCTGTGGCTGGGCAGAAAGCGTTGCTTTTGACTTTGATATGTAGGGATCCTGGAGGACGCAAGTCTTTTTGAAAGGCGCTGCAAGTGTCCCCTTCCGTTGGGTTGTTGAGCAATTCGCCTGTTTTTTCGATTTGCCTACTGTAGATCTTTGGACTTTTAATCAGACATGCATTGGCTTCTTGCTTTTGTGACTGGACTCCAGGCACGTTCACGCAAAAGGGAGGATTCCTGATTCTTGATACCCTCTGGTAAAACTTGCAGCACGGAATATTGAAAAGGGAACCGTTTTCACTGACAATGATGGATTCCACCTTGTCATGAAGGACGCTTATTTGTGTTTTCTGCGATCTCTGTGCCCAGGCACCTTTGCCAGCGCCCGCAGTAGCTGCTTGGAATAGATTTGGCTTCCAATACTTTCCAAGAGATGCCACTCCCATTTGGATGCCGAGTCGAGTTTTATTGTGTGTGGCTTCGGCATCTCATGGGCGAGTCGAGAATTTATCTGCAGCATCTCCACCTCAGTCATTGAGTATATTGAGTCGAGCCTGAGGCACCAGGGGCTGACGCTGAGGCTTTGGGGTTATGGACAGAATTCGGACCAGCCTGTGCTGTGACTCTCAAGTTCCCACGTGTAACAAGGATATGATATAGAAATGCCTTCCTTCAATCGATAATTGGTTCAGAGAACTTTATGCAGCATTAGGACCATAAGAGCAAAGCCGTTGCATGATAATTGCTTCAGATAGATTCATTGAACAAACACAAACAAGCAAAGGACTATGGACTGGTGCTTGTCAGCTTCTGAATCTGGCGATGCTTCCGGCGCAGCGAAGGCTCTGGATGCCCCCATCGTCAGCGCTGTGGAAATTGAGGTGAAGAGACCAGTCCCCGTGTCATGGCGGCACCTCCGAGGTCCTCAGCCGAGACACCGTGGCGGTCCGTTTTGGTCCGAGGTCTTGGCTCAGAACTTGAGCACTGCTCCGGGCCTACCATGGGTGAATCGGGCGATCTCGCACTTCCTTACACTTTGTACCACTGGCCACTGGTGTACATTCTTGTTGAGTCGTACAGCAAGCAATTTTGGTAAATCAGTGCTTTTTCAAGAACTTAATTACGAAAGCCAGACGATAGTAATAGGCGGTGTAGGGGGGTGGGGAGAGTAGAAAAAAGAGGCAGTCCAAAAGGTAGTGAACATGCATGTTTTTGAAGGTCTTCGTGATGCGAGTGATGCAAATGACACTGAGACGTGCATCACTAGCATCACAAAGTGCTCAGGAGAGCGCTTGACTTTCATTGCTCCAGTAGCTGAATTGAAATCGATGACTACAGGTGCTTGACATAGTTCCTTTTATGTAAGCAGATTGATTGGAAAAGTCCCCGCAGTCTAAGAATATGTTGGAGGTGCCTGTTTTTGGCGTGAAAAGGGACATTTGTACAAGAGCGTGGGGTCCTCCTATGACCAGTAATAGTGGATGGGGGTCAGTCAAGGCCTTGTATATTATAGGCTCTATCATATCGAGGTGCAATGTGAAACTTTGCATATCTCTGCCTTCTGCTTTCCCGTGGCCAAAAAACGGAAGAAGATGTAAGAAGTAAGTGCAGACTTCACCCTATAGGAACAACGATATTTTATTGACTTCTCAATCCCTACAGGGGCTGGCTTTCGACCCCTCCCTTGTCAGGTTATCTTAGTTATATTCATATTTATATCAGTTACTGTGGAATGGAACGACTTTCCCATGTTTGAATGCAGCGTGACTTTGAGGTAGCTGCATGCACCTTAAAAGGTTTGAAAGGATGGGCAACCACAGCAAGTTGGCTCCAATTTCAGCATGTTGCCTGAAATTGGGCCGGATGGAAGCTGCTTCTGCTTCTGGCTTTGCAAATGGTTCCCGACACACTTGTGATCCACCTTGGCGACAATGAAAGAATCAGTCGAACCAAAAGAAACACGAAAGTGACAGAACTGATTGAATTGGACCGACTAGAACTCTGAATCTGATGGATTGTGGAGTATCTCCGACGCAGTGAACATTTGTTCTGTGTTTTTTGGGTTCATGGGCAACGAAGGAGCTATTGACCCAACTGAAATCAAGACGATACTGAAATTCAAAAGCAACCAAATCCGAAGCCGTTCCCGGAAGCCGTCGATCGTATTGGAGGGTTTCAGAGGCACCCTGGACCTCCTGCACACACACAAATACAGATTCCCCACAAAACTACAAAGTTTGACCTTAATCTTCCTTTCACACGCGTTCAATATCATCCAATCCTTTGAGATTCCACAGACATTTTAATGCAGGGGTGACTCAACCCCAACATATTCTGTTTCCAGGACTCAGAAATTTATTCTTTGTAGCTTCCTTTTATCTGAGAAGGAACCTGGTCCGCAGCCTGTGTTTTTCAAGGCTAGCCAAATTGTTGCTAATGATGTAATGTGGTTGCTACGTACAATTTCTCGATTGACTTCCCGACACGCAACCTGCAAGAGCTGTACAAGCCTCCTCTCGCACCACTCATAATCGACAAGGTGGCTCTTGATGGGCTAGATCCTGTGCCTTGGAGAAGATGCTATGCGGGTGGGCTGATGGTGCAGTTCAATCATTGTTTCTGCGCAACAAGAGACACTATAGTCACTTTAGTTTTGAGCTTCGATAGGGAAGATTCAGAGGGTTTGCGTGGGTATTCTGGGCACACAACCCAAAGTGGCTCAGAGCACTTGCTGCAAGCCCCATGTTTGGATTTGCAGATGGTGAGCACACTTGGTGGGATTTGTGATTGATGCTTCTGAGTCTGCCCAATAGAATAATCTGGATCGTGTTCATCGGCTGATCTGGGCTGAGGCTTCATGTCGTGTCTTAAGTTCAGAATCGTCCTTAAGCTCGAGGAGTGGTGTGAAGCCAAAAGAAGCTCGGTCATAGAAGAATGTTGGAGGCCGAGACTCCTAGAAGAGAAACAATCAACTTCATCTCCAAAACGCTGTCTGAGGGACCATATGTTTCATGGGACAGACTTGACTAGAATGACCATAAACTCAGAAATTGGTGACATGAAGGCCACTTGCAAACGGATGAGGGCATTGGATTGGATAGAAAAAGACACTGTGCAGTTTGCCAACTTGTGACAGACGGACTATATCGATCTGCTTGAGCTGCTATTTGTGACAAAGGATATGTCCATCTTCATTTTTGCCTTGGAATGCTTTGGATCATCCCAATCTCCTCATAGAATTGTTGCGGGCTAAAACTTTCAGCGGCTGATCACAGTATTTCTTACTCCACAATGTTCTGAAGGCAGAGCATCCAAAGATATCCAACGGGTGAAGCTCCGTGTTTGGTTTCCAATCGGTTTGGGACTCCATGTGAAGCACTAGTTGGCTTGTTGGCTTGTTACATGTTGCTATGGATTGCGTCGACTCAGATGCCTGCCACTGTAGCCTCAGCTTCTACGGTGGCGGCCTCCAATGAGACCTCTCGGGAGAGCCAAGCCCAGGCAGTGCCTTGGGATATGGAGAGCCAAGACAATAGTAGCGTCCTGTTGTTACTAGTAGTAAGGCCAGGAGCCCCTAGTAGCCTCCTTGCTACTAGTAGCGATGCCCTTTGTTACTAGTAGCGTCTTTGTGACTAGGACGGGGGGATTGTGTCAAAGATGTTTGTTTTTGATTGTTTTGCACTAGGTGCCGGCTGGGGCCGTCGCAAGCGCCGGTTGCCCTGCACATCCCTGCTTCACCTAAAGAACTGCTTGTGCTGCGGTTCCCATGGTTCTGCCATGTACTGTATATACTTTCATATTCCTTTTCGTTCTTTCATTCATTATATGTTGAATATTGTCAACGACGCACAAAGGTTCCGACAGCAGCGCGTGAAGGAAACAGGAAAAGAAGAACGCAGAAGACTGGCTTTGTTGAACATGTAGCAAGTGAGAGGAAATTGTTGACAAGGTGCCAAATTTTGAAGTTCACTGGAGGAGAAGCAGAAGGCCAACCATCAACTAGAACAGCAACTGACATCAACCAAGTGAGCAAAAACGGCCAATGCAAACAATATGTTTGGGTTTGAGCGCAGTGGACTTCAGCAAGTGCTGGGAACATTGAATAAATATATACTTTACTTCGAGTGATCCCCACCATGACATTTCAAAACAACCACGTTGACATCACCCTCGTTGTGTATTTCAGCCCATAGCACAAGTCCTTCAGGGCCAAGTCTTACTGTTTTGTCCGAAGCGAATGCTTTCATCAGGAGACCTGTGCCCAACTAAAAATACAACTCAGATCATTCCGGGGCCCGAGCAGTAGTAGTAGTAGTAGTAGTAGTAGTAGTAGTAGTAGTAGTAGTAGTAGTAGTAGTAGT
>CAXAMN010012336.1:117815-134096 GCA_963970005.1 Durusdinium trenchii
GTCCGGCAGGGAACACTGGGCGTGGATGGTCGTGGTTGAGGTCCGGCAGGGAACACTGGGCGTGGATGGTCGAGGTTGAGGTCCGGCGGAGGAGGATGAGGAGGAGGAGAAGGAGGATGCGGGGGAGATGGGGCTGACATAAAATCTAACAACCCTCACCTGACAGGTGGGGAAAAAACCAACCATTATCTTTGTGCAAGCAAGTGTTCCGGGAATGTAGTTTTGTCGTCAAGTGCCGCGCGTGGCAGAACTATGCGTTCATTGCCAGCGTTCAGAGACTACGGAACAGAACACCGATGAACGGCTGGCCATCAGAGCTCGTGGAGCCGACTCATCAACCGAGGCAGCCATTTCGGTTTCGCAAGAAGAGGAGTGGGATGATGTGGCGCGTCAAAATGAAGAGCCCTCGAACGTGGATGCGGTTGTAGCCCTTTGTCTGCAAGATGTAGTCAACATTTGGGACGGGCTGGGAGTGCATGCCCCTCCCAACGAATACGTGCCGGAGCTTCGCGTGACAACACTAGTTTGGACTTGCTGTACTGTAACTGTCAATAATTCTACGTGAATTCCATGGAAAAAATATTACCACGTCGTGAGTTTGCGTCTGAGTCTCAATTTATATGCTCAGAGTTGCATTGGTAGAGAGTGTGTAGATGTTTTCGAAGTACAGTGGCATGACAAGGGCATCGTTTGGTGAAACAAAAACAATAGGTGAAGGAGTTTTGTGCTGGTTTGGTGATACTACATGATACTTCTGAATTTCTTTAGATAGAAAGAGAAAGAGAGAGAGAGAGAGAGAGTGACAAACAGACAAACCATGCCAGTTGCCAGCTTAAGGTTGATTCTGACTCTGACCTGGAGAAGGAATGGGAGGAGACCGCTCGTGACGGTGAGACGTGGAGTCATCCATCGAGGGCGTTGTCGAAAAGCGGAAAATCTCAAACCTTTCCCTAAGTCGCTATTAGGATGGAGGCCATCGCGAGTAGGTTGGAGGCCATCACTCTTGGGTTGGAGGCCATCACTCTTAGGTTGGAGGCCATTGCTAGTAGTTACTTAAGCATACTAAAACTACTATATATAGTTGTTTTGTTTGTTTCCCTAAGATGAGTTTTCTTCAAGTCTCGACGTGCGTCCCTTCTCAAAGCAAACATGAGAAAAATGTACGTCGAAATGCTCTGAAGCTCCGAACGCTTGGGTTCCCAGGTTGACATCGTTTTGGTTAACAGTGATTATATAACTTTGCAAGCAGCCCTTTCAGTTCTGCTTTACCCCCCCCCGTTCACTGGAACAAACATCCGTTTAACTTCTTTTGTGACATTGATAGTATACTTACCTTTGTAATTTCCATTTGTTGGGCATCAAAAAGAGCTACGTATACTTGACTGTTGACTATTTGATTTGAGTCAGCATGCTTTTTTTAGTATGCTTTTAATGTCTCGTCCATAGTGCGGCTCCGATCAGCTCACAGAGCGCACGTATGTAGGAGTTGGCCAAGATTGCTAAAGGTTTGTTTTGCTTTCCTTTCTTTGCTTCAGAGCTGAAGCCCACAGTCGTGCTTTACTGTCAGGAGATTGCCCAGAAGACTGAGGAATTGGCCAAGAACGCACGAGAAACACAGGGCGTTGTGGCTGCAGCTTGGCACAAATGGACTGAAGACTGGCGTTTGTACTTTTGCTACAACACTGTAGGCATGGTATGTAGGCCATGGTATGCTTCTTTGACACGTCAAAGGGATCCATAAGGCCCATTTGGTTGATGGGTTTCAGATCTTGGGTCTCAATGCTTGCTTTGACCTGGGGCCGCTTTGGTGCTTGCAAGATTCGAGGCCAAGCAAGACCTGCTGAGCACTCCAATCTCTTACAAAGAGGCCACTCGTTTGACAGTTCCAAGGGTGTATGAGCCCCTTCCATTTCTGTTGGCCATCAGGCCTCCTCGAACTGGGCTGTCAAACATGTTCCTGGAGAACCCTGGTGAAAGCCATTCTCACAGTGTCGCACGGACATTGCAAAGCCCTGTCCTTTGAACCTGAGAAGGGAGTGTTGCAGGGTGCCGGTTTGTGAGAATGTGCACATGTGTTGTTGTTTGCTTGGAAAGCTGAGGGAAAGAGTTCAAGCACCCAGCCCACAGTAGAATGAGGAATGATGGGTGTGTCACACAGCCCGACCAGGTGAACCAATGGCTGCTGCAAGTTGAGATTGACAAAGAAGCACTTAGAGAGTTCCGAGAGATGCCCAGCTTCATGAGCTTTGCAGGTTCAGAGATACATAAGTGTTGATTGAAATCGATATGCACACGACACTCAATAAGACAAGGATGGATGTATCCGTCTTGTTCAGCTTCATATGGTTTTTGCTCCACCAATGGGTGGCTACAGTGAGTGATCACCGAAAAGCTTCAGAGGGAGAATGGGAGAAAGAGTGAAACTTTGGAGATAGATGCCCAAGCGGAAAACTGCTTCGCTCAAGAGTTAAGTATAGTCAAACACTGACAACAAACAATCCTTTTTTGCTTCCAGCGGAAACGGTTATTTGGTACATGTTGGACACATGTCTATTCGCGGGATGCTTCACATTGATTTGTTCGCACACTAAAAAATATGAAGGAAAGAGCAACACTCTGGATCTTATGTTGGAAACATGTGAAAAGTGAGGACATGTACCCACAAACAAAGTGTGCTGTTCATTTGCTTGTTGTTAACAATAACCAAGCTCAGAGGATCTTGTGTAGCATCCATTTACTAGTTTGCTCGAGTTTGGGCACCCTGTCTTGGCACCTCGGAGGGATCTATGAACGAGTTTCATCGATTAACAGGTCACCATTTGCATACGATCATTTTCTGAAGCGTTTGAGTGCACTAAGCTGACTTCAGACGCTTTGGGGATGGGCTGATTTCGTGAAGCCACGTGTTGAGGATGGTGGAGGAGGATGATCTTGGCTGCGGCTGCCTGAAGCGACGGAGGCCTATGTCAGATGTGCCTGGCCTCGACAGGAAGCACCTTGGCCTTTCCCACGATTCAGTTTTAAGCGAAGACTGATTGGACCAGAAACTTCTTGCTGTGTTCTCGATGTATCCCTTGAGGTTGGCAGCTGAGAAAGACTTGGTGCTTTTCCTGAAAGTCACTCACTTCGCAGCTTGGCAGTCCTAATGGTCCGGCTGCTCTTTGCCGGCAGAGTGAAGGGCCAGAGATTGATTGATTGATGTATAGATTAGTGGCGACTGTCGCAAATAAGCACGAAACAGGTGGCATGTTTCGGAGAATCTTCCACGAGAGTTTAGACGTCTGAAGCGTTCTAGGACATGAAGTCTAGCAAACGAATTTCAGACAGCCCTTTCATTCCATTCTGTCATTTGGAGGACTGAAATTTCATCGATGACAACCATTGTCCAATGACTTCATTCATGTGCCGAGGATTTCAACATTACCACGCACCATCGTATGCTGCGGACAATTTACACAAAGCTGTCGAGAACGAAGGCGCCTTGGCTCTTGCTCAATAGCTATTGTGCAGAAATTGATTACCCTCGTTCTGTCTTCTCCCTCAGCGCGCCTAGCAAACTTTGAATGAGCGGTTTATGGCATGCATGCTACAGTAAAGAGGGAACTTGATATGTTTTCATTGGGATGAATTATGTTATGCAAAGCTGTGCAGTCTTGGGCCAATGTTCTTCGCTTCCCAGGTTTGTCCGAGCATCGGTCGTCACTGGGAAGTGCTTGGCTTCCAGGGTGGCGACCCGCGTACAGATTTAAACCGCTCTGGCGGCTTGCTGAATGTCTTGCAGCATGGCAACAAGCCCATCGGGAATGGTCTTGCAACACCCGAGTCACCCCAGTATGGCGTGGAGGCCCGAGGAATGTTCTTCTAGAAGGGTTACAGCATTCGAGCGCATGATCCGAGTCACGCACTGAACACAAGCTTTCAACAATCGCTTAGGGAAATGGTGAAAGACATTTCATCCATTACTCTTGGCCCAAACGCAAGTCTGGTCCCCTCCTTCGACAAGAATCTGACCTGGATATACTCGGATCCTTTGCAACCATTGCAACGACGGACAGATCGATGAGATGTTTCCAGTCTGAGCCGAGGCAAATGTTCTACTTCTTTTCCCACCACTTCGAGCTTTTAAAGTCTGCCTATTTGCTGGCCCAAGATGTAGAGCAGCGCCTCGAACTGCACAGTGAAAAGCCCAACATCAGAGAACACCGGTGGAAGTACCATTGGTCGTGGATATATATATATATATATATTTGTGTGCTGTGTGTCAAACCCCGTTTCCAGGGGCATTTAGGATTAATTTAGGAGGGGGGTGGTACACGACTGACAGGCACCACCCAACGAAGACGCTGTCAGCTCGTGGTGAAGCAATGTGGGACGCTATGTGCCTGCTTTATGAGAAGATGAATCACACTATATTGTTGTGGGCTCTTTCGCCTTGCTGTTTGCATATTACTGTTGACAGGATCAGGTCGTCTTGCACTAGTCTGGTATTGCGGTCACTAGATTGTAAAGAGTTAATGCATCTCTTGTACCACCCGGAGTTTCAACCTTACGAACGTTTTCTTCAAGTGTGTGTTTGCGTTTGTGTGTGGATGTGGATGTGTGTGTGTGCCCCTTGTAGTCACAGGGATTTTTTTGAATTGTTTTCTTTTGCCATGAGCAGGGGGGCACAGGAGGCCCATAGAGCTGTGCCCAACGAAGCTCTCTATGGTGACCTCAGGATATGCAGCCTGATCAGCTGCACGTACCTGCTGTTTGAAGTTTTGAACAAGCTTTGACTTCAATTTCCAGTAAAGTGCTAATGAGCTTGGCAGACATGAGCGTACGACGTCATCTCGACCTGCTCGTTGCTTTCGGTCTTGAGCTTTTGGCCCTTTCTCCTTTTGAAGACCTCCAGGCTCCATAGGGTTCTCCTGGACTTTTCAGGATTTGGTTTCTTAGGCTGGCTTCAGTTCCGTACACCGAATCATAAGTGTGTCTCTCCTAGTGAGAGCCCGGGATGAGCCCGCAGAGTGCCTCCCGTGGACCCGTCGAACGGGGGTTTGTCGTTATCTCCCCTGCCCGGAGATGTACGTGCCCAGAGCCGGCGGAGTAGGCTTATGCCAAAGTTATTTGCCAAGACTTGCTGGAGTATTGAATTCCAAGCTGGCTCATGCCTTTACGTGACCACAGCGGTCTAAGCAGCCAGCCATTTTGGCACGGCGTACGTGGCCGTAGCGGCCCAAGTCTCATTGGAGTCTGTCGCGACCTTAGCCCCCTTCCTCCTCCCCTCCCCTCCTCTCTCCCCCCTTTTTGTCATCTTGGGTGTTCCTGAATGTAATACTCAGGTTCACCCCTCTCTCTCACTGGTGTGTCCCTGGACGCTTGTGTGTAGCTGGGAACACCTGTCCTCTTCCTTCTCTTTTCCCTCTCTCTCTTTTCTCCTTCCTTTCCTTTCCCTCCTTCTTGTTTGGGTGTCCATGGATGCTTTCGTCATAGCTGGGAACCCTTCTCCTCTCTTTTTGGTGTGTCCTTGGACGCTTGTGTCGTAGCTGGGAACACCTTCTTCCCCCTTTCCTTTCTTCTCTTTCTCTTTCTCTTCTCCCTACCCCTCCCTCCCGTCGGGACCTTAGAGTGGATGCTTCTAGGGGCTCCTGGCCTTACTACTAGGTGCAAGGACGCCACTTTGACGCTACTGGGGGTTCCTGCCCTTTCTCCTTGGCGCAAGGACGCTCTACGGCAGAGATGCCTCCCCTTGGGGAGGCGTGTGTGTGTGTGTGTGCCCCTTGTAGTCACAGGGATTCTTTTGAATTGTTTTCTTTTACCATGAGCAGGGGGGCGCAGGAGGCCCATAGAGCTGTGCCCAACGAAGCTCTCTATGGTGACCTCAGGATATGCAGCCTGATCAGCTACACGTACCTGCTGTTTGAACTTTTGAACTAGCTTTGACTCCAATTTCCAGTAAAGTGCTAATGAGCTTGGCAGACATGAGCGCACGACGTCATCTCGACCTGCTCGTCGCTTTCGGTCTTGAGCTTTTGGCCCTTTCTCCTTTTGAAGGCCTCCAGGCTCCATAGGGGTCTCCTGGACTTTTCAGGACTTGGGTTCTTAGGCTGGCATTCAGTTCCGTACACCCAATCATAAGTGTGTGTGATGCATAGTGTCCAAGCTTCTTTTTTCCGGAAAGCAGCTAGGGAATTTGGGCCCTTTGGAGAAGCCCAAAAGCAGACGCACGCTCACGTGTTTGTCCTCCACCCACAGATCATTGTGTTTGGGCCAAGAGTCCACGAGTTGAGACCCGAGGAACTACCCTCTGGCTTGTGTCTCCATCAACATCACAAAGATGGTTATCGAGGCTTTGCTTGCAGGGCCACTTGGCGGATGCAACATTGACATTCATGCAAGACTTCCTGTGAGTCTGAGCCTGTTTGCCTCGCTTCAGAATGCGGGGTATGAGAATGTATGACCATGTGGGTTGAATGTGTATTTTGATTCGATGTATTTTGATGTATTTTGGCTATTTTGGCTATCACTGCCTCCGCTTGAAACATTCCCGCGCGCATGAGTTGTCGAGTATTGATTGTCCCAACACACTAGGGCGTGCAGTAGTTGTTTTGGACAAGTGTAGGTGAGTAGACCAGATTGGATTCCAACTTGTCGGTCTTAGTTGGTGCAGTTGGTCAACTCAATTCGAACATCTATAACGGAGGTGCCTTGTTTGCTTCCGTGCTTTCCCATTTGACATCATCTACTTTATATCAAACAACCAGAGGATGCATGGGATGGAGAACCTTAGACATGTACAACCAAGAGAACCAAACAACTGCAGAATGGTTAGGAGGTAGTCACAGATCAGATCATGTCATCTATCGAGAGGAACCCCGTCAAGGCGTATAGAAACCATCCAAGACGCACTCAAGTTATTCCCCTTCTTTTGCCTCAAGCGGAACCCTGCTATAGATGTACTGGAGATTCAACAATGTTGGTCCTTGAAATATTTGGTGACAACTTCAACACAACTTCATCAGGGGAACCCGCCACTTCCCATCAACCCCAGATGCAGAGAAGGAAACCATGGTCTGGCCGAGTACAGAAAGGTCTCCCCTGAACAGCTGTATCAGCTCAACCTTCGCTGAAGTGCGTGCGTGTTGCTGTCAGGAAATTGTCGAGGCTTTGCAACAAGACCAACAGCAAAGGCGTATTTGAGCTTTGGCTGCATGATTTGCAAACATATGTTGAGGCCTGCACAAGCATTCAAGCGTTACCCGTGTTGCTGTTGATCTTGCTGCTGTTGCTGTTGCCTTTGTTGTCGTCGTTGTCATTGTGATTGTCGCTGCTGTTGCCACCGCTCCTGTTGCTGTTGGTGTGGTTGTCGTTGCTGTCACTATCGGTCAGTGCTGCCTTGCCGGGCTATTCTTGTCGTTGCGAGCACAGGACACCACTTGCAGAATGCACAGTGCTGCATTGTACCATTGGTATTGGCGATGGCGGACACAGAAGCGCAAGATCGAACACACGGAGTTGACCTTCAACGAGGCGCAAGCCCATCGACCCAGAGAAATCCGGTCGAGGGCTCGTGGCCGGCCAGGTGCGTGCACTGCTTTTCCGGCGCCCGGACAAACTGCTTGAGATGTTGCTTGGCATCCAAGAGCGACGTTCCATTGAAAGCGCCAACTTTGGTTGAACCCCGATGACATATGATCAACACTTTGCGAAACAATAATGCAGCTTTTGCTGCAGAGTTGACTTTCTGTTCAGAGGTGGTTAGGTCAATGCCTCAGGAAATCTCGGATAAAAGGTCCAATCGGTTACAGTATATACAGTGAACAACGTGGCACTCGCCGCCAGGTTGGAGCAGGGTCTTGCAGAATGCAAGGCAAGATCTGATCCTTCTCGACTCGACTCTTGCACGATGCTTCATGAATTGATATTCATTGTATCGCTCCTCCCACAAGACATTCTGCAGGTAAATATCAGGACAAGCTGCCTGCATTTGCAAGTCTGGAACCTTTTCCGTATGTGCTCCTGAAACCTTTTACAGCCACTTGAAACTTCCGTCCAGGAGCAAGAACTTTGGATCCGGATGTGGTGTTTTCTCAGTTTCCTTCATAACACTCACCCTGCAGCCCCACTGAGGAGTTCACGGACCTCGACTTTGGTGCGGCGCGGCCCAAAGCAAAGGCCACCACGTCCTTACCAACAAGGCTCTGGCAGTATCAAGCCAAGGACGCCTGGCCAAAAAGTCATTCTCTTGGTTCTTGCTTTCCTGAATCACTAGACCCCTTGCCTTTCGGCATTGCAGGCATTGTAGGTGACGACGCGACCATCAGGTTTTGGGTGGCCCAGCCTTTGGGCATGTCCGCTCTTCCATCGGCATCTTAGGAATAGGAACGCAGAGGGAGTTGCAATGAGCCCGTGAGATGGCGCAGGCTACCCTATGTGCTTTTGACCTTGCAAGCTGCAAAGGTCCTCAGACATGCTTCCGCTTTTCCCTTAGAGAACTCTGGATGAGATCAACTGTTCTAGTGAATGAGTGCTGAGTACTGTATCAATTTGTACTTCGACATACATCATACCCACATGAAGAGGTGACCTCATCACACATGCTGTATATAGAACTTTTGAGCCTCGAACAGGGCCTGAGTTTCACTCTTTGAATGATGTCTCACCTTAGAACATAGAAAAAAACGTGAACCCACTATATACACCTGGCATTGGATCAAGAGCACCTACGCTTAGGGCTAGATCATCTAGAACACAGTCTAGTCATATCAAGCAGGCACTTGTTGAGTTATCTCTCCAAAATACTTCACTGGGGTCGTTCGAAGACGTTATGGAAGTTTTATGTCGCATTCAACCCCGCTTGACTTCTCCATTTGTGCTGCCTTGCAGGGCCAAAACATGACTTCTAGACAGCACCACGAAACTCACGCTGTAGGCAAAGTCCCGCGTGGGAGTTCCTTGCGACCTGATTTCGGCAAGGTGCGGCATGGACCAGCCATATTGTTAAGTCTGACACATTTGCGCAGATTTTCATTGCCTTGTATGATCTGTAAATTCTCAAACTTTCACAGCAGGTTTCCGTTTTTGCGAGTATGCAGAGGCCTGAAGGTTTCTTGAGTTTTGAGGCCTTGAAAGAAGATACAACTAGAGGGATGCAACTGACAGGTCCACAAGGGTGTTTACTGAACTCTAGCATAAAGCAAGGTCCGTGCTCAAAGCATTCGCAACACCTTGATGTTGCTGAGAAGAGCTTGAGCCCTACCCGCAGTGGACCTAGGGTCTCTGCACACCGTTGGCCGGGTGTGGGGCGCGTGGTGCGGGGCCGGCAATGCCTGGGCCCTCCTGGTTGGTGCTTGCCATGGCCATTGGGAGATTGAGGCCAACCCACCAGTGGTGGATGACAATGAGACGATGCGCTAACGTGCTCATTGGTCTCCCAATCCGTGGGGTTCCCGCCATGCGAGCAGGGGAGGCCGACTTGGACAGGATGTATTTGATGTGATGGCCTTGAACGTTCCACAATGGTCCGTCCAAACTTGTTGGCCCAAAACAGGGTGGATGTGTAGCTTTGACTTGCTACTTCGCCGGCCACGGTGGTGCGACAGGCTAACTGCAGACAGAGTGAGGTCAAAACCAATTTCTAATTACTACTAGCTTCTTGTTACCTACTAGTAAGGTACTTGTTACTAGAAGCGATGCACTTGTTACTACTAGCTTCTTGTTACTACTAGTAAGGCACTTGCTACTAGAAGCGATGCACTTGTTCCTAGTAGCTTCTTGTTTCGCAAGGCCATCGTGATTTGATTCACAGGCCATCCATCAACCTCCGACACGTGTTGACAGGATATTTTCAGCGATTCTGAGGAGGCTGGCAGCGCAAGGCTCAAGGTGCTCGCAGTTTAAAAAGCTTTGGCCCAGTTTGGCTGCTACTAGTACTTGGAAGTTTTGGTGGTGCATTGCGACACACATACTGCGCACTTGAAGCTCCTAGCGGCCGAAGCCAGGGCGTGTTTATTCAGTTTCATCACCGGTAGAACCGGACCACTTCACAACAGGCCAGGTAGTCAAACACCTCAGCAGTTAAAACACGTAACTCTTCACTACCAGGGGACACATGCGGTTTCGCCGGACAAAACGTACCACTTCACCAGCATAGGCTCCGCACAAACAACGGTCCACTTCACCAGTCGAGACATAGCCATGGTGTCCAGACTACACTGGCACTAGAAATCTCTATATTAGATAATTGTCTCTAACATCCCCAGTTTTGGATCTTTGGGCAGCCCTGATCAACAAGATGTTCTGAACTTTCATTCCATTCCTCATGGAACGATTCTAACCCTCTGCTCACAATGTCGTCAGAATATTCGGTTTCATGTTCGCATGGAACTCCCACCCCCTGCCACCCGACAATGATAGCTGAGTTTTCCGATTCCATTCCACCGGACTGCCTGGCAGACTCTGACTCTCTATCAACCTTCCGCAGCCTTGACGATGCCTTGCTCAAAAGGAAGTATGTATATATATATATATATGTATCTATGTATATATATATATGTAGACGTGCCATGCCAGCAGATAGTGTGCAAGATAGTTTGTTCACTACTCACATAGGCCATCTCAACTTCAATCTTTTGGTCCAGCATTTGGACCAAATGGGCCTTCCACACGAGATGCTTCTGGCGTCAGAAACCTTCTTTTTCAGCCTAAACCATAGCCATATGACTGGGGCCTCAAACTGCCGTGAACATCTCTGTGGCCTTTGGATCAAGCCGAAGCCCCGGAGCGCCCGGGCGCTGCCGCTCCAACGCCGCTCAGCCCGTGGCGTTCCGCGGAACGCGGGGAGCGCGAGGAACCGATGCTTGGAGCGTCCGCACGACGCGTCCGCCATTCTTGTTGTGTCTACTAGTAATGCCCTTAGCTACTAGTAATGCACCTTGTTACTAGTAGCTTCTTGTTGCTAGTGACTGTGCTTTTATTTTGTGTTTTGATCAAGCGGAAGATTTCACAGAACTCCAGATACTGGATTGAAGAAAGGCACAATCATGTGCTGCATGACTGCATGACTCTATGAGTATCTTCAGGTTGCAGAGAGTCTGATACCAAAAGGATCCAAAAGGTATGGAGCACTTTCCAGCTGCTTATTTACGGTGGCAAGAAGCTTTGGACGGACATCATACGTGGATGTAGCAGTTCGTCAGAATCTCTCCCAGCTCTTACTCCAAGGACAGGGCGACAGCTCTGCAGCTGTGCGACTGTGCGAGCATGGCGATTGGACTCGTACACCTCTTTGAGGCCGGGATTATCATGGCCATTGGCCAGCGGCGCTACCGAGGTGTTGTGGTATTGTCCTCCCACAGCCCACAGCGATGAGTTGCGTTGGCTTTGTTTGCGAGTAGAATGGACATTCGCAATACCAAGTCTCGGCAATTGTTGGCAACATGATTACTGTACTTGAAGCCAGTTTTGTTTGCGTATTCAGTGTTTGGAGTTTTCCTTCCACTTTCGAGAGAGCTAGAACATGTACTGTATATATATATATATATATACACCAACGGGAGTTGCAAACTTTAGCACATTGTTGTGTGGCTATGATAGAACCGACGGTTTAACTTCTCTGTCATAAATATATATTGTGAACAGGCCCTCCGTTAGTTGCCTCAACAATAGGCTGGATTACTTCTGATGAATGCAGCCGCCATCTTGAATGAGAAGAGATTTTTGTGGGGCCCTCAGGGGTTATCAAAAGGAGATGTGCTGAAGGACTAGACATCTTACCAGATGTTCGTTTGACCTCTGTTGCTCCGACACGTTCTGCTCTGTAAGTGTGAGACCACACAAAGCTGCGGCGCAAATGAATGAAGCTGGTGAAAACAATGAAGACATATGAAGACAGCGTCACTTGAGAGCCACACATGTATTTATATAAGTATCACAGTTTGCATCATTGGGTTGGCTGCAGAGATTTAACGTTCGACTGCCACTACTCGTCGTTTTCCGCCTTCCATATTGTCATGTTGCGAAGAGCCGTACTGGTGTTGTTTCCTGGCATTGGGTTCTGGACAGATAGCCAGTCAGGCAAGCATGTGTCGTTTGCCAAAGTTGAGAGATGTGCAATCGAATTCCAAGACCTGGCAATCTCAATTCAACAGAATGGCCACAAACAGCCGTCGGCACGCACAAAGAGAGAGAGAGAGAGACGACTGGATGCGGTTCAATCGTTGTGCGCCTCGGTGTAGGCGAAAATACGGCTTGGACAGCGCCGTGGTGGGCGAGAACTTGGGGCCCAAGAATCAGGTGGGAGTGAGGGTGGGCCTGGCGAACTCGGCCCGTGGACGGCCCGGGCTGGGCACGAGTTGAGAGGAGTCTCGATCGAAAAAAGTGATGTGTGATGTCAATCGTGAATCGTGACGTTTGGGTTTGATTTGAAAGACGAGTTGATTGGATTTGGCAGGATGGTCTTTGTATACTGCTAGTACCGCTTTCAATGAGAGGTTTGTCCAAGTTGAGGGCTCAAGCTTTCTGATCGATCTAGGCATAATATCACCCAGTCATGATGTTGATTTAGGCACGCTCTGCTTGATGCGATAAACTGCAAAAGCAACCTTGCTGATGTTCAATTCTGCAACTTTGCCTTCTTCCAGCGACAGAAGAAGTTCGATTGCTTTTAGCGTAATTAGCTATTTGCAGCCTGCAGCATTTGTCCGTTGAACACGGCTATTTTGCTACCTAGCGAGGATCTGAATGCAAAGATTCCCTCAGAGCAGGTGTATTGGAAAGTATATCTTGGTCACATGTGCTCAGGTCGCAAGCTTTCTGCATGCGATGCGAACCTTTATGCGATATCCCTTGGTGGCCATGAATGTTTTGGTAACTTGATCTAAATTTGCAGACGCACAAGGGAGCTTCTGCTCCATTTTGTACAGCATTCTAATTGGGCCTTTCAAGTGTGATCGGCAAACGGCAGCTCAGGTGATCATCTATGAGATGATACTTGGGTGACTAAGCTTGAAGCATCCAGCCTTTTTATTTGGGCTGACTAAAACCCTTAACTGCTGCTTTGACAACTTTCGCTGCGACAGCTTTTTCTTCAAACTCCATTTGCTCAGGTAACACTGGCCGGGACTGACGTCCCGCAAAGGCCAGTGCTTGCTTCCTGAATCTAAGGGAACCCAGCTGCAGAGCAACCGATGCTCCAAAGATCAGCGAAATTGGTGACTTTTCGCTTGGAACCACCAGCCGACCCCAGTTCTGTGCATACGGGGAAATCCCCAATGAGCTGGCAAGCACCCCCAGCTAGTGAGCTCGCACCGGAGTTTTCAAACTCCCGAAGCTGGCCTTGGTTGGAGTAAATGCCAATGTAGGGAGCTTCTTGAGTTGCTTAAAGTTGCTTACATCAGTCATATAAGGATAAGCTTGGCATAAAACATCTCTCTAATATTGAGCATAGAAGATTGGCTCCAACCAGGTCTCCAGATGTCAGCGCACAGATGGACCAAAAGCACCGACAAAGATTTTGAAGCACCGACAAAGATATGATGATAAGAACAGGCACACGGCATAATAAGACAAACCTTTTTCTATCCTTTTATACTGTATCCTTTTCTCATCTCGTTTTCAGCCAATGGAAAGCATGACTTAGGTAGAGTTGGCAAGATTTGCAAGTTTCCAGAACTATGCTGCATACATAACTATACTACATACTGCACAGCCACTGGCAGCCACTAGACACAGACTTGTTGGTTTCCTGCAGACCCAGCTCGCTATTTCCGTTGGATTCTTTTTTGCATCCTCAGCAGCATCAGGGAGAGGTCAGCTGGAGTTTTCTATTCTCAGGGTTCCAGTCTGTTCTAGATAAGACGCTACCTGGGTTGCTCGCCCACCACCATCCTGCCTGAAATGCAGCCCCTCATCTCCGCAAAGACGCAACCACCCCATGAAAGGCCCTGCTTTCTCTTTGTCACACGTCAGCCGCTTCGGGCTCTTAGCATGCAGTGTTCAAACTAGAAACCATTCAACAAGGCTTCTCAGACTGTGGTATATCAACTATCCAAACTGCAGGAATGATAGATCCGAAAAGCAAGAACACGCATGTGCATGATGTCTCTCTTTTTTTGCGCAACATCAGAACCGTTTTCTTCAACGGACACCAAGAACACGGCAACTGCCGGCCTTCAGCCATTTCCATTGGATTGGATGGTAAATGAGTGTGAAGGACCCGAACCCGAGCGTGCCAGCTGCTGAGTCCCTCTTTCCGAAGCAACAGTACTGACAACATGTGTTATCAAGTACTGCTTTATAGGTCCTGCAACAAGTCAATCAGCAAGTTCTTTTCTGGCCATAGTTGCAACTTCTAAAGCCTTGTTGCAGGTTTTCCATCCATTTGGCCTCTCCTCTTTGGTCTTGGATGCTTTTTTGGGAGTCACTCTGCCCTTCTAGGTGGACGGGACAATGACTCAAATTGCCTGTTGACAGCATAAACCCACTAACTAATTCGTGAAGACACGTGAAACTATCAAGTCCGTACATACTCACCTTTGAAGACACAAAGCATCATACGCAGGCATTCCGAGCCCTGTTTTCTGGTCATGTCACTTCACAGGTTTCGTTACGGAACGTCACCATCACCTCCCAGGCACGCACGGAAGAGCATGTGCCGCTGGCCTGGTCACCAGGCATCGAAAAGCCATTGCAAGAGATCGAGGCAGAGCTGTGGAGCTTCACAAACGAGCAGCGTGGACTTTTCCCAAAACGGAACAGCCCGAACTGCGTGGAGATTCCTACACACTAACAGCCCAGAAGTCCTTGCTCAGTTCTTGAAAGCATGAGACGTTTGAGATTGGATGGTTGCACCACCTGAAGTGTCTTGCAGTCCACACAGACGGTTCCAGTCCTGGACTTGTGACCAGGTGCTGCTGCTTCTCGATGAGTTCTTGTGCGCCGTGGGTTCTGGGGAGGGCTCGATCAAGCTGTATATACGATGCATTCCGATGCATTACATTCATGGGACAGAAAACGACAGTGGATGAGTCATTCTTCGTTTTTTCGTGTTTTGTGGGTCTAGTGGATGCGCCGAATTTGTTCAAGACTGTCAGCTCGCTTGGGGTGGTCCTTTCTGCGGTGTACGATGATTGTTGGCTTTGAGCAAAGTTGGAAGCACATAAAGCGCGCCACCCTGGAGGTACCGGGGTGAGGTTGCAAGCCTCAGGATATTTTTTTCAATTTTTTCCGAAGAAATTTATCAAAGCCAAGTTTTCTCCCAAAGGGGGTGCTGCGGGTTCCGTTAAGAATGGGACAACAGGATTCCGCTGTTTGAGTGGCAAACAAATGGCCATCCACTTCTGAGGTTCATGACCTGACAATAGCGCTCGGAGCTTGGAGGATGTTAGGAGTTTATCCAATCGAAGGACTTTGGCACATTATTCTAAAGTATCGCAGCAATCTTCTCCAACTCTTTTTCCGTTGCAAGTGAGTTGTTAAGAATGGTGTTCAGTGTTAACGATACGACGAGATGATGCCGATGCGCGAGTGTTTTCAGAGATCCTTGGACATTTGGTCATCAAAGTTAATGCGGCAGACCGTTCATGATCCATAAATGATCGTGTTGACTAAGTGCACTTTCATGGAACAGTCTGACTGTCAATATAGTTATAGAAAGAGAGGCCCTTCTTTCCACAATAAGACACTGACATGGTAGAAAAGAATTGCTTGAAAGCTGTCCCACAATCAAGAACTGCGATCGCTTTTTCAGCCATGGGGCAAGCCATTGTGACATATCGCTTCTACATGTACGGGCGGAAGCACTTTACCCAAACGGGATGGCAAGCCCATTCGGCGACCTATGGGCGTGGACAAGATCTTCAATCAAAGAATTTGCGTGGGCGGGTTCATGTTGTGACAGGTGCGAACTCAGGAATCGGTCGGGAGGTATGCGAGTATTTGGTTCGCCAGGGTGGCCGTGTCTACATGGTTTGCCGAAATGCTGATAGAGGGAAGAAAGCTAGAGAAGAAATCGTGGAAAAAGCAGGTAACGACGATGTGCACTTGATGGTGGCGGATTGTGGCTTAGCAGCTGACATTCGTCGAATTGCAGCTGAATTGAAAGAAAAGGAAGCGGAGGGCATCAGCTGCTTGGTGTGTAATGCAGGTGCCATGACTCCAAAAAGAACTCTCACGTCCAAAGCTCAGTCACTTCGCTGGGTCTCATTGGCAGCATCTCCAGAGTCTCGCTTCCAGGTTGGAGGCCATTGCTTCTAGGTTGGAGGCCTCGCTATTAGTTTAGGCCATCGCTTCTAGGTTGGA
>CAXAMN010012336.1:134106-157817 GCA_963970005.1 Durusdinium trenchii
AGGCCATCGCTTCTAGGTTGGAGGCCATTGCTTCTAGGTTGGAGGCCATCGCTTCTAGGTTGGAGGCCATGGCTTCTAGGTTGGAGGCCTCGCTATTAGTTTGAGGCCATTGCTTCTAGGTTGGAGGCCATGGCTTCTAGGTTGGAGGCCATTGCTTCTAGGCTGGAGGCCATTGCTTCTAGGTTGGAGGCTTCTTGGTTGGAGGCCTCGCTACTGTATTAGTTTGAGGCCATTGCTTCTAGGTTGGAGGCCATTGCTTCAAGGAGGCCATTCCTTCTAGGTTGGAGGCCTCGCTATTAGTTTTAAGCCATTGCTTCTAGGATGGAGGCCATTGCTTCTAGATTGCTTCTACTATATAGTAGGTTGGAGGCCTCGCTATTTGTTAGAGGCCATCGTTTCTGGGTTAGGCTGGAGGCCATTGCTTCTAGGTTGGAGGCCATCGCTTCTAGGGTTGAGGCCTCGCTATTAGTTGGAGGCCATCGCTTCTAGGTTGGAGGCCATTTCTTCTAGGTTGGAGGCCTCGCTATTAGTTTGAGGCCATCGCTTCTAGGTCCTAGGTTGGAGGCCATTGCTTCTAGGTTGGAGGCCATTGCTTCTAGGTTGGAGGCCATCGCTTCTGGGGTTGAGGCCTCGCTATTAGTTGGATGCCATCGCTTCTAGGTTGGAGGCCATCGCCGCTATTAGTTTGAGGCCAATTTTTCGATGGAACCAGGCACTTCTGAGGCACTTGAGGACGGGACTTTGTTGGGCATGGCATTGTGGAAGAACCTTGTAAGCCAGAGAAAGAAGCCTTTGCAGAGAAGGCTAACGTGGCAAGAGGTCTTGAAAAGACATTTCAATTTCAAACTTATCAAATGCAACAACATACAAGAACAATACGTCGAGGATTACACCACCCCAGTACCTCCTGATGTGCAAATGCAATCCGCATGCAAGGCACATGACTGTCCCGCACCCATCTCAGTTAGGACTCTTCATCAAGCCAACATGCTCATAGAGCGAGCAGCAACTAGCAGCGCTTTCTCAAGGAACAACAAATATGTAAAATAGTCCTCCTGCACCATAGTGTCATCCTGAAGGGCGGCGGTTGGCGTCGGCTGAGGTCGGAGGGGCACGAGGTCACTTTTGCCACGCATTTCCTTCACGGAACCTACTTGCTGGCAGAAGAGCTACGACCATTGCTGCAAAAGAAGACGGATGCACGCGTGGTGGCAGTGAGTTCGGGTGGAATGCTGAATGTGAAGTATGACCATGCCTATGCCACTGGCACCAAGGGGTCCTATGACCGACAACTGTCCTATGCTTATGCAAAGAGGGGCCAAGTGCTGCTTTGCGAGTACTTGGCAAATCAGCCTGGAGAGCAAATTACTTTCGTCAGTTGTCACCCCGGCTGGACTGACACTCCTGGTGTCGAGTTCGCATACGGCTCAGCCAAGAAATGGTTGCAGCCCATGCGGACGTTGTGGGAAGGAGCTGAGGGGATTTGCTGGCTTTGTGTGGCACCGACTGAGGACATCACTGCAGGAGCCTTCTACTTGGATCGTCAGCCTCAAAAGACACAACTTGCATCGTGGACAGCAAATAACCAAAAGGACGTTGAGCAAATGATGAAAGCACTCCGTGCAGCAACCAGTTCATGAGGCCCAGAGCAGATTATTTTTTGTTCAACCACTTTTGAATTCCAATCTTCGTGCCAGTTCCATCACAAGGTTTTGAGCACCCTAATGATGTTTCACAAACTTGAAAGATCCGGCCGACTCATGCCATCGTTCGCAAAGAGACACAAACAGGTGAATGGACAGACTGCTTAGATTGCAGAGACTGCTCGAATTCTTGCTCGCGTGACCACAGCGGGACCAAAGCGAGAGGACTGAGGATCCCACGGTCGGTCTTTCAGATCCAGGCACCAAAGCTTCGATCGCATTGCTGCATCTCTGGGAGCAGAGGACTGGTCTGCTAAACAGCTAGCGGCCCTGCGCCTAGCGGCCTAACATCTTGCTGGAAATTGCACTTCTCGAGAAAATCACACAAAATGAGTCCAAATGAAAGAAACATCCTCGCGGAGCTGTTTGGGTCTAGGTCTGAAACCTTTATGTGAAGGAGGTTTAGATCTTTCTGCTTCAGAGGATCTCGATGCCATTGTTCCACCGTGCCTGGAGGCAACCTGGACTTGGAATCGGTTTCATAAGGGACGCAGAACTGAGGGACATGGTGCATGGTTGCTGTGCATAAATGCTCATGAATGTTCACAATGCAAGGATGATAAGGATGCAGGTTGGCTCAGGTTGGCGAGTTGCTGTTTTCTCACTCCTTATTCACATGCCTTGCCATGCCGTTTGACAACATCAGACCGCACGTCTTCTGCCTCGGACCGTGTGGAGGTCTTGGAGTTTGCAAATCGCTACATCCGCAATGACACCCTGCCGCTTGGACACATGATCGCCAGCCAGGGTGAACTCGGGGTTCTCGGTGGATCGGCTGCTTTTGCTCCTTTTGTGACCAGGCTTGTGTGGCTGATAAAACAGCTTGGGGCCTGGGGCACGATTGGACTTTGTGACATTTTGGGATATTTTTGAGCAAACAGCAACTTGCTGGGAAGAGAATAGGACACACTATGGAAAGTCTTGGCAGGGTTCTGCTGTGTTGGGTCACGTTGCTTGTCAAAATCTTGTGCAGCCAAGAATCGGTTTTAACATGTTTTAACATGTTGTCCCACAGTAATTAGATACGATATGGCCTACGACATTTTTCAGTCATGTTGTTAGAATTCCAATAGTTCCTTCCCCTCAGACTCCTTTACTGTACTGCTTTGTCTTGCGTGTAAGATGCGTATACAGAGACCTGAGGCTTTGTCTACTGCACGTTTCCATGGGATGTATGACCCCCGATGTCCGCGGCCCAGACAGTGTTCCTCTATAGACCCATATATCATATATGATATCGTATATACTCTATATATCTATACATACAATACATGTATTTCTGGTTTCCAGCGTCTTTTGGATCAAAGATCTAATCACTGCAGATTTGATTTAGCAGCGTTCCGGGGTCTCCAAATCTTCTTGTTGGATATGTTGGATGGCCTGTCACTTTCCAAAAGCCAAGACTTGACTGACGCTCTTCAAGAGAGAAGTCTACTGGAACACTGTACCCACAGATCCTATGCATTGGGACTCATGCATTCCTGACATGGCTTTGGTGGCTTTGAGACATGGGCCAATGGGGGGCTGGACTTTCCTGAAACAGAACTGAGAAGCATTGGAAGTGGACTGACTCAAGGATAGGTGGGCGTGTTGACCGCCAAACAATGCTCGGAACATCTCGGGACCCTTTCCATCCTTTCCCTCTAGTTGCCATCGTGAACTTTGCTTGAATCCCAAACTTTGGACCAACACGTACTGATGTTGTTTGTGTAAAACAGTTTGAGAAGGGACCCTTCAGGATGCTTTGGCTCAAAACTTTGCTTCGAATGGAGGAGGTTCCAAGGCTCTAGGGCAGTCAGCCCAGTTTCACGGATGTGCTGAGGCGCCTCTGGAAGAACGTGGTTTGGCGATGCGGCGCCATGCTGCCCTGCTAGTCACAAAGCTTAGCACTGATTTCACAACCGCTCAGCTGCTTAGCACTGCTTTACGGAACATACATGACACATGCACAGCTCCTCGGTGTTTCATGGGCGTTGCTGACGCACAGAAGGTTTTGCGCGTTTCCTCTTGCTAGTTCACTATCGCATTTTCATATCATAGAGATGAACTCGCTTTTTCCTCGAAGGCAGGCGACAAAAAGGCAAGCTCACTCCTTCAGCCGTATCGGTCCAAGAAGAGCCAATAGGCATTTGCCCACGTGGCGCACGACTCCAACAGTTGCTTGGTCAAATTGTGTTCAATCTTGAAGTTAGAAGGAAGAGTCGAGGTGCTCAAATAGAAGCTCAGAGAGTTCAAACGACTGCTTTCTGGTTGTGTAGTCTATCCACTGCCTTGATGCAGAGAGTACACCTTCAGTATGTATGAGTATACATTCTTGAGTATTCAGTATATCAAGGTTTGTCCGATAATCCAGCAGATATTGACAGACGGGTTGGGGCACTGCCTGAAAAAGCGCCAATAAGGTCATGGTGAAGGTGACCGTCGGCAAGGCTGAGGATCCCTGGTGTGAGATTGAGCTCACCGAAGAGGACGTGGAGGAGACCCGAGAAAAAGAGACATGTTTCTGGGCATTCGTCGATGTCAATGTTTTGTTGATTTCCCATGCTGATCCAAGAGGAGCTTGGGCAAACTTTTTGTTTCCTCCTTCTTTAATTCTTTCTAGTTCGAGTACTTTTGACCTTTTTTGGGACCAACTCTTTTGAGGCCTTCGCATAGCTCAGCAAGCAAGTTTACAGTGCTTTTGTTGACAACGAAACACCTAGATTTCATCGGTCAACCCGCAAGGACTGGAAGAAGGGTGTGGACATCACTGAGGAGAAATTCAAAGAGGTTGCTCGAGACGGTGCAATTAACAATTCAAATTCGATCAAATTTGGATGTGGGGCTCGTCAAAAAGCTTGTAGCCATTCTTCTGCAGCACAGCAGGTGATTCAGCTGCCCCCAATCACCTTGGAGAATTGCCATGAGCGTGAAGACGGAGACTTACAGCCTCTTGGAGAAAGGTGCTTGTCTTTGTGACTGAACCAAGAACAACGTGAGGTAAAGGCTTAACGGCTTAAAAGATCATCAAGGTTTCTGTGCATTTTTCTTCGATCCAGATGACTCTCTTCAGTGTTCATTCCCTTTACTGTTGTGTGACGCATAACACCACCCGGTTAGACAGACTGGACGCTCAGTGCCACGGTTGGCGACCTGCCAAGGTGGGATGAGATCACCTTTGAAGAGGAGGTGAATGGCAAGTACTGGCGGGGACCCCAGGGGGGACTCCACGAGTTTGACGAGTTTCGGTTTCGTCCATCTTCGAGTAGCAGGTTTCGTGAAAAATGTCGAAGTCAGCTACATAATGCCCCACAATTGAAGCAGATATTGAGAGCCACTCAGTATGCCAACTGGTACTATCAACATCGATCAACAACAAAACGTTTGGACCTGAACACTGTTCTCAAACGTTTGCGGACTTGGGCTGGTATAGATCTTGAAGACTTGGGCGGTTTGGGAATGGATCAGTGTCGCCTGCGAACGCCTGCACGATCTTTGAACAGGTCCGCCCCTGTTTCGTATTACTCTCAGAGAAGTCGAAGGTCCCCGCCGCACCGCCTTTGGTTTGAGCATTTTGACTGACTAAGTCCCCTGACTATCCAAAGATCCAATTCCAATTGCTCTATTCCTTGTGAAGGCACGCCGTGATTATGGCCTTGCACCGGATCCGAGAGGATTTTGTGAAGAAGCAGTGACTTTGGCCTGAGAAGAGCAGGGTGAAACTGTGATTCTGGCAATCGCCCGCAAATAATTTGCAATAACCTGAACCCAAGCTGACAGTTTGGGCTTTGACTCCATCCTTACATATGTTAGACTGTTGGATGTCAAAGATTCACGAAGGGGCTTATCACTTGCACTTCGACCGTTTCTTTGCCTCGAGATCGCGCTTTCGCGCTTTCAGGCGAAAGATGAAGCACCTGGACTGGTATATGACTATGAAGAAGACCAGTGACTGGGCTGACTGGGCTGACTGGGCTGACTGGGCTGGGACAAACACCGGAAGATCGGAGATACTTGGAGTCCAGATCCAGCTACGCCACGTCGCCGGAATTCTGGGAGCCATTTTCTAGGGTGAAAGGTATCCTTGCAGGTCCTTGCAGTCTTCATGAGGAAAGAGCTGTGTGAGCTCTAGTCCCCCATCCATTCAGCAAGCATTCAACGCCCTTTGGCCTGTCGTGGTTGACCAATTGCATCATGCCATCTTGAGGTGACAAGAGGAATGCCAAGTACTATGCTCCTTGGCTGTAAAGACTGGATGCTCCAAGTTTAGGCCTTGAGTGTTTGAATGAACTGGATACTCCAGGCATCTCCAGGCTATGCTTGATATTCTTCAATCAACGTTTGATATTATGATATTCTTTCATCAAAGTTTGATTTCTTAGATGCTGGTTTCGTTATGTTGCTTCCAAAAGGTCATCACATAACAAGTGAAACTTGCGGGTGCATTGTGGCCGCTGGCACACACACTGAATCCCATCCAAGGTTTGAAGCTACCAGGCCGAGTCTCCTGGGCATTTTGGCGATGTCAGCGTCATGGTTTGTCGCCTGAAGTGAAATGATCCATTTCTTCTACAAACACAAGTGAAACGGTCTCCTTGGCCTCCCTGCTTTCAAGTGCTGCCATTGCTTTTCTTCACGGGCAACTCGGCTCCTGAATGTCTCCATACCCTCCGACAAGCTAGGAGTCTTCACGGACCATACCAACCTCTTCCCGGAGGGTAGGCCACATTGGGCAAAACCCTTCTCTGAGACTAAACCTGGATTGGCAGGGCCTTGCCGATTCGCGGCAACTGAGTCTGGGCAGTCGAGTGCTTGTGAGCTCTTTTGGTGAGCTGGAATCGAACTGGTTCTTTCTCTTGTTGTCTTGTCACTCATGCTTTTGGCAGAGCCCAGCAAGAGACATACTTATATAATAATGTACATATATGGGTCAATGAACATATCGCGGCAGATCTGCACTCTCCCAGCGCACCTGAGACGAACACGGCTCTCAGATAAGAAAGGTAGTCTATAGTGGCCCAGTGAGCAAGTTGTGTCTACACACAATTTGAGCAACACAAGAACAACCTGAACACTTTTCTGCCAATGGACAATCATGGCCCTTTGTATTGTACTTGATCTTGTGCTCTCTTCCAGAGAAAGGTTGCTGCCTGTCAAGGGACATTCGAATATAAGAAGCGTCCAATTCAAATGGACATGATTGGCACCTGCGGCCTTGCGAAAAGCGTGCTGCAACGCTGCCTCAGGTCTTATATGTCATTCACCGATGTGCATTTTTGAGCTTGCTTGAGATTCGAGATACCAAGATATCCCAAAGGGGAAAGAGGATTGTCCAATCCATGGAATGTTGAGATGGATCTGCATTTTGTAACAAGGTGGTAGGCAGCCGTAGGCATGAAACCATTTCACCATGTTGCATGACTTCAATGAAGCAGTGGTCCTCCATTTACAGTAACTCTTCTTTGTCACTTAGTATACTCTTGCTCCGACTTGCTCCAAACATAAGGCGTTACACAACTCATCCCATGTATGCAAATCAAATCTCTATAACAGCCACCAGTCTGAGACTTACCAAAGAGTCTCAGCATTGAATGATAAGCCTGTCAGCGACTGTTTGATACACTCCCATGCCAAGGCCAAGCACGAAGCTATGCCGATGCTGGCGGGGGAGCCATGTGCCCGTTTGATTTGAACCACAAGTCACATGTTAGCTCTAATTATCTGAGCGGCCGAACACAGCAAAGTTGTACCCAGATGTTTGATGATGCTTGCTTAGCAGATGAAGAGCTTTCACAGTTTTTTTGATATCGGTGAAGATAGACCAACCATAGAAACCTGCAGCTGTTGTGGTGACACAACGTTGTTGATCCTTGCATCCTTCTTTTGTTGATCACTCCCCTGAGAATGCTTTGCTGAAACTTTGGAACAACATGATGCAACTTCTGTAAGTAGTCTAGGCCAGTCCTCCGGGAAGCTGCGCCGCTGTGCTGCTACGTTGCTTTGTTCGGGGAGCACTGACGGACCACGTCGACGTGCAAAGCTTGAGGTCAGAGCTCTCGATCATCTCCTGGGCCTGGGCACTGAAGAGCGAGACCAAGAGGACACATTCGGCTTTGCTAACGAGGGTTGCCGACCTCGGGCACCTTAGAGCGGGCTTAGGTCTCGTTCCATGAGGGTCCTCAAAGAACTGGGTTGGATAGATGCTGGTGACTTGTTTCAGATCGATGAGGACCCTGGTACCCCTTCAAACTCCTTGTTCGAAAGGGTGCGCTTGAAGGGCGAGAATCGAGAATGCTTTGCTTCAGGGCATGTAAAATAGAGCGTGAACGCCTTGCTGTGGGTTGCATCAGATTGCCTTGAGGGAAAGTGATTGTTGTACACCTTGCTCCTCGAACGCTTGAATGCTGGATAGATCCACTTTCTTCACTGGATTGGATCAGAAGCGTTTCTACCTTTTTTGTAGGTTTGTGCGCTTCACTGTGGCCAGAACAACTCTCCGCACTGATATCGGGCTTGTGCCAGGGCTTGGTTTTGCAAACTTGCACGACCATTCTTGACATTTTTGGTCCTTGCTACATCACTCCTCCGGAGTTCGGTTGGCAACAGCGCCGTCAGACCCAGGTTGAACAACCCTCCCGCCACTGACAGGATCTGACAGGCTTCATGCCCTCCAAGCCCTGTTTTCTTGCACGCCCACTCTGGCTTTGCTTTCCGTCGATCCGGAATTGCTATCGCTCCACACCGAGATGTCCCGCATCACCATGATGCGCTGCGCCCGGCTTTATTGGTCCGAGGCCACTGCGTTTGGAATCGTTTAGACATACCCCCACAGTGCCCTCAAACCATGGAATTCAGCGCAACTTTGGAAACCCCACTGGCCAGGCAATGACTGAAATGCCTCATGCGTCACGGTCCGGGATGCTTCATGGTCTGTGGCGATATGACTGCGTTGATTCCTTTGTGTCAGTATCCGTTGGACGCAACATTCACAAGGGTGGACAGTACAAAGCTCAAATTGGTTCGACACAGCAAGCGTTGCGCAACCGCTACGCCGCTACGCATTGTTGGAGAACTGGATTATTTTACTGAGAACCCAACAACTTGAAACAGTGAATGCTCGATGGCGGCTGTAGTATACCTTGTGCGCATATTGTGGACTCGCACCTTATGCGAACGGCTTTCCATGAGCATTTCTATACATGTGTTTGTGTTACATGATTACATGAGTGCCGAGAAATTGAAGAGGAGTATCCAACAGGTGGCACTGCACTACCAGCAGTTGAGCAGCCTATTATACAATCTTGCTACGATCGTTTCTACCCACCAGTGGCCACAGTGGTCACCCCCTGAAAGCTCTGTTCTTCTGCGAAGCTGGAGCTCTTATGGCAAGCCACGTTGTCCCCTGGACTCACCTGAATACTCAGCTGCAATTGCCACCTCGTGCTTGTTTTTATGGTCGCAGGGAGTGTGATACTGTTGAGTTAGCTATGCCATCCGTCTTTCACATAATTTGCGCATTGTCGGTTTCACCTTCGTGTCTACTCCACTAAACCCAAGCCTCCTCTCTGGTGTCCATCAGCTGCAAAGCGCACTTTAAGCGAAGCTTTACAACCTTTTCCGCTTCGGCTTGGCATCCCGCCTCTCTGATGAACGGCCACAATCTATTTGCATTTGAGTCAGAGTCCCTGTCCATCTTCAGATCTGGGAGCAAAGGGTGACTGGCAAAACCCGGAGAGCAAACCCAGAGGCGGAAGAAAACACAACAGCTGGGCGATGTGTCGCCGCCAGACGTAAAAGCATCTGAAGCCTGAAGCTGTTGAAACTCGCCTTTTCATGTCTTCGGCTTGGAGTCTGAAGCTCAGCAGCGCCTGGAGTCCCAAAATGGACCCGGAAGCGATACGTATCACCACCTCACTGCACTATACCGCACTATAACTGGCCGCCTCATCATAGCAATTATATTGTAATCGTTACAGTCGACCGCTGGCGGACGACGCGGAGGTTGTGACATTCCACCAGATGCGGTTGACGAAGCAAAGTAAATGCTTCCTGAAGGCATCCACTCATAAGCTGTCCAGGGAGCCCTGCCCCGCGCCGGTGCAAGTGGAGCGTATCGATCTCTATGGCGAGGAGCCTAGGGGCCTTCCTGCCTGGCTCCATTTGTCATGGCCAGTGTCGTCCTCGTGGTGGGAGCGTTGGGGCGGCACCTTCCTATCCTTCCCTTGCTGCTGAACCCCGGATGTCTTGTGGCGGACGGGCGGTGGCTTCCCCAGAGCCTCCTGCGCCCCTGTGGGGAAGCCTGCTGTGCCCATGACACCAACATCAACGCCTCCCCCTCCGAGACGGTGCCGTCACGGAAACGACGCCGTGGATCGCAGGCCCCTCGACCGTCATGTCAGTGCCTCCGGGCTGCAAACGCTGTGGGTGGTGTCGTGCACTAGTTGGACATGCAGCCCAATGTGTATGCAATGACCTGTTCACAGGATTTCGGGTATGTGGTGATAGGCCACACGCCGTCATAATTGGTTTCGATTTGCATTCGGACACATACTCCTGCTGACATACTTCAGCTCCAGTCAAGCTGCATGGCTCATGGACTTGGGCCATTTTTTGGGTTGGCACTTGCGGGGCTTTGCGGCGCCATGCGTTTCACTTGACTGATGTGACCGTGTATTGTTTCTTTTCCGATGCTGTTGCTAGTTGCGGTGTCAATTCGTTGCGGCCTTTCTCCTGAGTTGGCACTGTTTTTCCAACACTAGGGATGCATGGAAACCGATGATTCGGACTCCAGTGTGGAAGACGACTGAGAGATTTGTAGCTTTCCTTTGTTGTGACATGATGTCTTATCTCGAGTCTTGTAGGGCTAGGGCTAGGACCGTGCCATGCGACTCAACCTCTTTCTTGCCAGGTTTGGTCCTCAAACGCTGAAGGACGAACGACCGCCCGGCGTGAGGGCACCTCCTCCTGGAAACACATTCTCGTGAGTGTTACAAACTACAACGTAGCGGAGGGTGGACAGTGTAACACTTCTTCAATTTCTTTGTGTTTGGGAAGTACTCGCTGCATCATCGGAGGCCCAACCCAGTAGAGAAGGCCCATTTCAGGTCGCCCGTCGCAACGCAAGGGTTGAGGAGTAATCATCGCGACGCCAGCCAGGTGATCAGGTGGCAGTGTGGTATCCAGATGCTGATGTACCTCACACACCTCACTGCGAACAATGATGTGGAAGATTGTGGAAGGTAAGTGTGGTTCTGCCATGTGTACTCCCCCTACACCTTTATTGGCAGTATGCCGTGGGGGCTTTATCCAGAAGAGAGGATGGGTCAGAGGTGCAGGATCCGAAGCGGCGCCATTCTCTGCCAGGACGGCTGAGTACAGCTTGTGAGAGTGGGAAGCGAGAAATTTCATGAGGCGAGACGGCGGAGCGCTTAAAAGCGCAGCCAACCCGCACAACCAGGAGAGGAATTGGCAGCCGCACGCCCGCTTAATGCAACAGAAGTGTGTGCACTTGAGGAGGCGCCGGAAGGATTTGTGTGGCTGCGTGTTCCTACGCTAGGTGAGGCTGACACTACCGAAGAACTTTTGACGTGAGGAAAGGAATGGGAGTCCAAGCAGGCCGCGGCACGAATTATACAACGCCTATATGAATGTACAATTGATGAAGGTTGAAGATTCCCCTAGCATCTTCGCATTGTAGGGCAAAAGCCCATCCAGTGAAGGAGGGCGTGAAGGCTGAGGAGGAAGAACTCCGTGGACGGGATGCGCGGGCGGTTGATTGCAATTTAGAAGGCCCATGCCTTTCTCTATTGTTACAGTTGTGGAGGAGATTCAGATGTATGGAATGTTGAGCGGGTGATTGTGGCCCAGCCAATCGTGGACGCGTATGCAGCAAAAAGCGCATAGGCAATCTTCACTGACTTTCAGCGTGGCCTATCTCCGTTAATAACAAGGGAACAGAAGACGCGATTGCCTAGAAGAAGGGTGGGGTTTGACTCGCCCAGTTCTAGGGCCAAGAGCGGGGGCGGCAGTTGCATCCCCTGACCCCAGTCAATGTCTGAGGGATTGGCCGCGCTCATTTGGACATCAGCCAAGAAAAACATTTTGCAGAGCCGTGCGCAGGCTCATTCTTGAGAGAACTTCTCCTACCGGGGCTGTGGTGTTGCAACAGTTGTTCAATGTTGAGCGTGTTGTCGCTAACATTGTTTGACCACCAGTTGTGCATGGATACATTGAGCAAGCAAGATTGTTCGGTTGAAAGGGTTGTCGCACGGTGAGCTTGTTTCAAAGTTCGAACCAACATCGACATCGAAGGCACGGCCTTCAGGCGAAGAAGAGGCAGTCGCGAAAGTGTCTTTTGGATCAAAAACAAGGGAGGAATCCAACAAAATTCTTTGGTTTTGTGCAGTTGGACGCTGGTGGGAGCTTTTGGTTCAATGCTTCGAAAGCAAAAAGGAAAAAATCTTGTGGAAGATGCCACTGTCATGGCTGCCCAAATGTTTCACGAGGTCTTGGTTCGAGTGATGCGTCGGTGTTGAAAAACTGGCGGCGTTCGCGTTTCAACGGTTGACGTACAGCGTTCAGCAGCTCTTGGACAGCGGTCGACATGTTGAACACGTTGAGCCGCATGTTGAATTAGAGTGCGACGGTTGGCCAGATAACCACTGCGGTCTTGCAAGGAAATTGTACGCAAGTGTGACTTTATAATTGAAGGGAAGCTGTTTGTCAACTGAGAGCAGCGAACAAGGCGAGGAGCGCAAGGGGTTTAAGCTTGAGATGGCGTTCGCAAACTTCCTAACGATAGAGGTTGGGAAGGTGGCTGGACAAATTGCTGGATGAGGGGCCTTAGTGGGCACTTTGCGATATTTTGCGCACAGAAGCATTTGATTGAAACAATTTTCTTGAAGTGTTGCTTCGGACTTGTCCCGACAGTAATTCGACAACATTTGACTTTGACGTTTGCAGCTAGCGACGGAACACCGGACAAGGAGAGAACATTTTGAGGTATGTGAGGTCCACAGACGCGTTGAAGAACTTGGCGCGGATTTCGAGTCATTCTGTGGGAGGCCGATGCCGGAGGACGGCGCCAATGGAGGTTGACTATGAGGCATTGAAAGGCAAAAGGAAAGTCGAAGGTAAAGGCCGGGTTTCAAGGATGGAAACCAGAGGTGAGGTTGCGCCATCATGTGGGCTTGCGGACGCTCAAAGCCACTCCTTGCAGACTGCGCAGACCGGGCGTCCAACGCAAAGTTCCGCGGTCATTCCCTTGAACCTTCCCAAATCGAAGTTTGAAAAGGAACGCGTTTTGGAAAAGTATAAAAGTGGTTCCACATGTGAGGAACCCTTCATTTTTTTAGGCTGGTTTTTGGAAAGGTGGTTTGGAGCTGGGTGAAAAAAGGGTGCAAACGTATGACAGGAACTCTGAATGGAACATGTGCAGGTATTTGATAGCGTTGGACAAAGAATGTTGACAACACTGACCCTACAATCCGGAACTATGAAAGTGCTTGCGGGGGGCGAGAAGGGCTGAAGGCGGCAGTTTGATTTTTTGATTTTGGGGGCAATTTGGAGGAAGTGGTTGCCATCATGAATTTCAGAGGTGGTGACATGTTTTGTTAGATTTCGTGATCGAAGTTCGGAGATCAACGCGGCTTCTTGCTTCGAAAAAGCTGGGGGAACCCTATCACAAGGGATTGAACGTCAGGATGTCACTCCATGAGAATATTTGGATGGTCACATGAAAAAGGGCATTTCACGGGTGTGCGAGTCGTGGATTCATTCTAGACTGGTACCAGAGCGCTGCGTCGCTCCAGGGACTGCTGGTCCCGTTTTTCATTCACGGTCTGACGGAATGTGCGACGCATAGCGCTTTTGGATACGGTTCGCTGTGTGAAGTTCACCAAAGCATCCCTAGGCTCAATGGTGAACCCACTCGCCTCGGTGAGCACGCGTGCATGGAGAGTCAGGGCACGAGTCGGAAACCCGCAAATCAGGCCATTTTGGGCTGCGCATCATCGAGGGGTTCACCGGACCTGCCCTGAGGGTAGCCAACCCACCCAGTGCTGGCGGCCAAGGACGGCCTGGACAAGTTCTTGGAGAACTTGGCCATGTTTTCGCCCAACGGGTTCGGCGAAGGCGGGGTACTTCCCGTCAGTCGCGACATTTTTGGTCACGCGCCACGCTTGGTATCAGGTCCCCAACCGACCTCGAGAAGGAACTGACCCTTCCAGAGGTGATCCTGGCCGAGCAAACGCTCATCAACACTGGCCGGACGGAAAAAATCACCGTGGTCATCGAGCCGAGAACACTGCACAGAAGATGGACGACTGTGAGGCCGAACATGGAGGTGGAGACCGAACTGGTCATGGCCGTGGTTGAGATGCACAACAACAAGCGCGTCCTCACGAACGGGCAAAAGAAACAATTCACGAAAGAATTGCAAGATGTAAAGGCACGGGGGCAACACCTTTGGGGAGTTTTGCGCTCCACGAAGCAGCAAGCAAGACCTTGATCTCACTGTCACCTTATGTGGTCCGTGGTGTCTGTGGCAGGAACTCAACATGAGCAAGTCGATCGAGGCCGAGAGGAAGATTATGGAAACGATCGGCATCCGGTCATGAAGTGGATAGCCAAGCTGATCAGGAGTCGAGTGGCCAGGGGAAGACAAATCTTGCTTGAGCAACCCTGGTTGTCTAAGATGTGGGGCTGTTTTGAGCGCAACATGCGAACTTTTCTCGCGTGGATACGCATGAGCCGCGTTGTAACTTCCTCGTGCCATTTTGAGTGAGGGACCGGTATAAAACTGTGTCGAGCTTTGGGCAGGTTTGGGTGCACAGTCTTCATTACATTTGGTACACTGTCCATTTTGGCTCAAGCCAAAAGTGGGACAGTGGAGTTTCTGTTCTGCTAATTTTTGCGGTGTGTGCTGTGGATGACTTCACAGCCTATCGTCGGTGTGCATGTCGCCATGTTCACGGCTGCTGAGGTGCTTTCGTCCGCCGCGTTCATCGAGTTCCGTCGCCAGGTCGATGCCCTTTTGGCCCGGGGGGACCGGGCAGGCGCGATGCGGCTTTGGAGCTCGGTGGTTCTATTCGAGCACATGCCTCCGTCTTCACGCCCGGGGGACGGGCCAGCTGGTTTCCCCCCCATGCGGATCTCAGTGTGTCCTAAGAGTGCCTGCCCACGGTGCGATCAGGGGCGAGGGGGCTATGTTTTCCCGTGGGTCGGGATTTGGAACCGGCGCGGGACGATCGTGCCATCCGGGTTCACTCCTCAGCAGGCCTGGGATAGGCATGCTCTGTTGGACGCCAACATGGACCTCCTCTTGTTGCAGCCCTACCGTACCCCGTACTCTGCCGAAAATTTTGTGCCCTCCTACCTGTGGGAGTTCCAGCAGAAGGTTCCTGGGGATTTTGACCTCTTGCCCCTGCAAACATTTCAATCTGAAGTTCTCTATTATATGCGACACTGGATCCTGGGATCACCACATGGGTTGTGGTCCAACCCCTTTCGTGCCCCACTGCCAGATCTTGAGCATCTGCCGCGCCACCTGGACGCTCTTCACCCGAAGATTCGTGCCCATCGAGCCCTTCGTGGATGGTTGGGGTCCTCAATCAACGGAGAGTCGGAGTTTCCTCCAGCGTGTTGCGGCTGTGGTGATCCCACTTATCGGCAGTGCCTTGGTTGTATCAAAGGGGTGTGTTCCGCCTGTTTCCCAGTGCTCCAAATCTGTCCGGTCTGCCGCGAACTTTCGTCGTCTGATGACGATAGTGGGTAGTTCAGCGGGTGCGCAAGCCATGGTGTACCGTGCCCAAGTCGCTGGAGCGGTGGACGCTCCGCCGGACGAACCGGCTTCGTCCTCTGGTTGGCGAGCCGAAGACAGCCTTGCTCGGGTGGCAGGGGCCCGTGCCATCACATGGCGCCGGGAACGGGGCTATGAGAAAGATGAGGACTTCGCCTTTGCCTTCTCTACCTGGGAGGAAGCTGTGGCCGTGGGAGGCCGTTTCTTGGCGGACGCTTGGCTCGCAGTCCGGGTTGCCCAGCAGGATGAGCTTCTCCCGGCGGCGGCGCGCTTGCTTGAGGGGGGTCCCCGGCTGCCGGATACACGTCCTCCACTGGTTCGCAAGCGGAAGGAAGTTCCACTAGAGGCGGGGGTACGCCTTCATGAGCGGGTGCAGGATCAGCCCGAGTCCATCCAGCGCCAAGTGTTGGCCCTGCAGAAGGTGTTCCTGACCGTGGGGGCGTTGAAGCCGGTTGGCCTATTGACTGAGGCCCTGAAGCGGGATTGGCAGGCCTCCGTCCTTCGCTTGGCCCAGACCAAAGTGGCGGAGTCTGAGTCGGTGACGATTCAGAATGCTCTCCGCACCTATGGGGAGCTCCACGCCTTTTTGCTCCACCGCGGGAGGTCGTTCCCTCCGGACTTTGTGGACATGGACAACTTCCTGCATCAGGGGACGATGGCCCCTACCCGCGCGCTCAATGCGCTTCGTTGGCTGTGCAAGCATTCTGGAGCTCCTTGGGAAGTGGCCCGGCTTCGTATCTCTCCGGAGCTGAAGAAGAAGGCCACTTCTACGAAGAGCCAAGCCCTTGTTGTGGAGCCTGGCATGCTGCAGCTGTTGGAGGAACGCATTGAGAGCATGTGCCGTGGGGGGGGGACCCGCGTTGGACATGTCTTCTCGGCTCTTGGCTGGTAGCTACAGGTTGCTTGCGATACCAGCATCTTCGCCGCTCAACCGTTCGTCGCATCAGCCCACTCGTGTTCCACGGCCACTGTCGCAAAGGCAAGCAGCGTCATGCTCGTGGCGGCTTTGATTGGTGTGCTCCAGCCGAGTTTGCCTCCACCTTCAACTGGACTGTGGAGTGGCTCAAAGCCTGGAAGGCTCTTTCTCCGGTGGCCCAGAAGAGTGCAGGGATTTGCTTTGACGGGCGTGGGACGCCTTGGAACATCGCTGAGGTTCAGCACCTATGCCAGTCGATCTTTGCCGAGTTCTTGGACAATACAGAGCAGTTGACCACCTACTCTTGGCGACGAATGCTTCCCACAGTGGGCCATATTCTGAATTTGTCATCGTCTGATCTTTGCTCCCTCGGCGATTGGCAGGACAAATCCAAAGAGCCGGCCGAAGCAGGGATGGCATTGCACTATTCGTCAGCTCGGTATGCCCAGTCCCTTCGCAACAAGATCCTGGCCACTTCAGTGGCCCACAGCTGTGAGGGTCACAGCTTTTGGGAGGAGGTGCTTCCTGCCGATTTGGATGGTTTCCGTGAAGTGGCCAAAGACGCGCTTGCCATGGCCATCGCAAAGGACAAGGAGACGAGGTACGCGGCTCAGCCAACCAAGGAGTTGCTGAAGACGCACCTCCAATTCTCCAGGGCCCGAGTCGCTAAGGCAGCGGCCAACAAAATTCGAGGAAGCACCTCGCGCCAGACGGTATCCATGCGTGCTGACGGCTTTCTTGAAGAATGGGCGTCGCCTTTGCGGGGCTTTCCAGATGCCCGAGGCGTGCGCAGAAGGAGAGGAGGTTTGCGGGAACGCTCACCTCTGCGCTGTTCTTTTGGCCCGGGGGCGGGCTTGTGGCGGGAGCCACGGTGCATTTATTTGCACCGAAAAGAAGTACTTGCCGTCCACGACGCCAGTTCCAGTTCGTGCGGCGGCGGCATCAGCTTCTTCTACCACGTCCTCAAAGGCCAAACCCTCCTCGAGAGCCAAACGCCGGCGAGCGGAATCGCCCCAGCCAAGTGCTCGGCCTGATGCAGCAGAGGCCCTCTCTCCAAGGCCCAAGACGCCTCCGAAGGCACCTCCATCCAAGGCGGTTCCGCCCAAGTTGATTGCAACGTCGGCCAAGAAGAAGCCGCGAGGTCCGCGGGATCCCTCGCCTCCACCGCTGGCCAGAACGCCTCCTTGGCGACAGTCTTCAGACCCAGCACCGAGCACCCTGCCTATTCCAGCTGTGTCGCCAGGACCTCAGCAATCTCACTGGGACCGGTTGGCCACCTCAGAAGGGCGTGACACTCTCGCCCCAACCCTGATCATGACAACTCGGTCAGGCGGCCAGCTGTGGCTTTCCGGTATTCCAATCGCTGAGACAGTGCAACATTTCCCGAAGGCTCACCTCCAGATCGCTTGTCTACCACAATACCCCGAGGGTCGGGGGGGCGTGTCGTTGCCGGAGGCATGCGTCATGAAGGTGCAGATGGGCAGCAAGCGCATGGATCAGGAGTTCAAAGCGGCATGGCCTCTCATCCACCAGAGCCTTCACTGTGGTGATTCAGTGCTCGTGCATTGTATGGCGGGCAAGCATCGGGCTCCTGCCTGCACAGCCCTCATCTATGCGCTCATGATGGGCACCTCCGTGGATGAAGCAGCCGAGAAGATCACCAAGATGCGGCCTTGTGTGGAGTTCCACAAGTTCTGCAGGGATCGCACGGCGGCACAGTGGCTTTATACGACGAGGCGCACTCTGTCGTTGCCACCCGTACACCCAAAGCCTGCTGGATATCTTGCTTCTGAACGTTCCAACATCCATCTGTGCACGGAGGGCCGCATCGCTCTGTGCCACTTCAAGCAAGGCGAAGCTCGAGTTCAGCAACGGCTCAAAGACGCCCACTTCTGCAGCAGCTTCATGGAAGCAAGTACGTTTGCCCGTCCGGTGTGCGGACCTTGCTGGAGCAAAGCCCCAGCTTCCTGGCAAGCGCGACACTGAGCTGCTGAGCAGCCGTCCAGCCTAGTGATCGCCGGACGGTTGCGCCCCATAAGAGCAGGCGGCCTCCGTAGATGCCCCTTTTTGTAGACTACGTCACGTGTAGACTACCGAGGCGACCGGAGAGCGCGCCACCAGCGGAAAGAAACCTGAGTGTCAGTGACTCTTCTGCTGTGCAGTTTGCCTTTTGGGGGGTCATCCCCAAGTCAGCAGGAGTGCTGTGTGGCCCGGAGGTTCCAGGCCTTTGCCACTAGATCGTAACGGCAACGCAGCGTCCGTGATTTGAGTTTCATTTTCGTTCATGTGCACCTAGGATCTCCGCCTCGCCAGCTCCTTTTGGCCGACAGAGGCGAGGTGGGTCCTCGTGGTACCACTTTGTGAGGTGGGTCCTCACTTTCCGTAGGGAGGGTCCCTGTGTCCCCACATGGCGTCTAGCTTGCAACTCGTGCCGAGTGACGGTGCGGATGCTGCGGCTACTTTCCGCCAGTTGGGGATTAACTTCAGCATAGCTGAAGCCGTGACCGATGCCTTGGTCAAAGCCCGGCTCCAGAACCTGGAGGAGTTTCGCTTCTTTTTCGAGAGTGAGGACAAGGTTCAACCCTGGTTGGCCAAACTCTCCCTGGGCGAGGATGCCGGTCTTCAGGGGGCGAGGGTTCGTCGGGCGTGGGCCGCCGTATCGCTCTACTTCAAACAATCCGAACAAGATCGGTCTCGCATCTCGGCATCTGATCTAGATGCATTGTTGGGCGACTCCGAACTTCGGGATTTGAAGAGTGCCTTTTGGCGTCGCTACAAGCTGCGCTTTCCCCCTGAAGTTCACCCGGCCGATGCCACGATTTCTCGGGTTACACGAGAACTCACCAAACGAATGTTGTGTGTGTACAACATTTGGCGCGTGAAATCCCTCCAATTTCAACAGGCCACCACTCAGAGGAAACGAAAGATCGCTGATTCGTTGTATGTTGAGGAGGCTGAGGAAGATGAGCCGGCCAATCGCGATGCCAACTCCTATTTGGACAAGTTGTGGACCTTGTTGTTGGCCTACGCCATGGCGGGGTCCGCCTCCTGTACCACCGCCCCCGGTGTGGCTGAGAGCTTGGGGTCCAACTCCGTGGAGTATGTTGAAGTCCCAGTTGATGTCATTCAACAATACTTTTATCGCGCCAAACGGAGTGCCTCCCTCATCCCGTACAATCATCGTCTCGAGTGGCTCCAACAGAGGGACAATGACGAACGGTCGGAGTGGGTTTCCCGTTTTCGGGACAGTCAGAAGAGCCTAGGCCGTGTGATCCAAGAAGTTTATGCCATGCGCGATGCCCACTGGTCAGTCCCGGTTACCACAAGCGGAATCCCCTCGAGTCGTTCCACACCAGAGCCAGTCACCCCAGTGAAGCCCGACTCCAATCGATGGACCCTGGGGAATCCAATCAATGGGCGCCAGGTGGCCAAGATCCTCAAAGATGGCACACGCCTCTGCCAGGCGTTCCAACATGGCCAGTGCAAGGCCAAAGCCAACTGTGCCAATGGCCAGCACCGTTGTGGGTTGGTCCTGCGCAAGGAGCGCGCCTGTGGCGCCCCGGGGCACGGCGCTGCCGCCTGTCGGGGCGGGAAGAAGTGATGGGGCCCCGAGGGGGAGGATGGGACGGACTCCCCCTTAGGGGACATCGATGCTCCCCGTCCCTTGGTTGCTGACCTGTTCTGCGGGCCCAACCTGCCACTATCCAAGGCTTTCCTTTGGTGCGGGTGGCGCACCCTGTCAGTTGACTGGATGTTGGACAAGTCTCATGACCTTTCTAATCCACTACGCCAACAGTCCCTACATGAGCAGCTCTCGGAGGTTGACTTTATATGCGCAGCTTTTGACTGCTCTACCAAGAGTCGAGCCAGGGAAATTCCTCGCCGGTTTGAGGACGGCCGCCCATGTCCAGCACCGTTGCGCTCTGAGGAACATCCAGATGGACTGCCGACTCTGCAGGGTCGTGACCTTCAGCGAGTTCGCACGGACAACCAGGCCTGCGAGTTCATCCTCGAGGAGATTCGTCTGCTCGCCGAGCGTGGCGGCGGGTCAATCCGTGAGAATCCCTGGCGTAGCCTACATTGGTGGGGGTCCACCGAGCGCGCTATGATGGCCACATGGCCGCTGGAAAGACAAGCGGTATGATGCATGCTGTCTGGGGGGAGCTCGTTGCAAGGCGCAGTGTTTGCGTCACAACATTCATGAGATTGAGCAATGGCCGCCGCTTACCTGCCACCATTCTCATGCGCCACACGAATGGACTCCTTACCTTCAGGATGGCAAGACAATCTACCCATCCAGAGAGGAGGCCGAGTACACAGCTGTCTTGGCCTTTGCTATTGCGGTCGCAGCCTCGTGGTGGGCCGGGCGCGTGGGTCGCGCTAAACTGCATGTGCCACGGCTGCCGCAATTCGAGTGTGTCGGAGCCCGCGAACATTGGCTAGATCTGGATCCCAGGGCACTCAGGGAATGGGCGATGGCGCCACTTGCCCTGGGCATTGGCTTGTATCCCCCAGATCCCAGTGAGGCCGCCCGAATCCCTCGTCGAGCTAGGTAGATGACGTCCTCATCGAGAAGGGCAAGTTGCCGCACGATCATGTCTACGTGGGCCAGGGCCGTGGTTCGCATCGTCTTGCCAAAACCAAATGGGCCTCCCCAGTCATTCCTGGGCTGAACAGTCAGGCTAATGATTGGTTGTGGTACTATGTTGCCTACCTCTACGAGTCCGGGCTGGTGACCCAACTGCAAGAGCTGCAAGGCAAAGTGCTGGTCTGCGACTGCCCTTTCTGCGACCCTTGTGAGGCTGATGTGCTTGCAGGCCTTTGTTTCGAGGTGAGCCATCCACAGGGCCGTCAGTCGATGCATCGCTTCAGTCGGGGGGGACCCCTCCAGCTCGCCAAGTTCTCCTAGCGAGTATGGCCAGCACGGTCCAGGGTATCCCAACGAGTCCGACACGTTGGTGGAGCCAAGAGGCCCTCGTTCTCGCCTTTCGCAAACTATATCCAGCTCACTTCTTCATGAACTTCCAGTTCCCCATGATTGAGGACATCATCAACGCTGCCCCGTTCAATGCTTTCCCGGTGTGGCTGCACAATAGGCACTACGAGACTGATGGCCCCCTGGGCCCGCACCTGGCTGATGCCAACGTTCGCCAGACCCTCCGAACGGCCGAGGGCCAGCAAGTGGGCGCATTGAATCAGCGAGCAGCCCTACCCCCCTTGCTGTCTTATGATCTCAGTCCTGACGAACACTTCGCCCAAGCGCTGGCACGGGGTCGCGACTTGCTACCTACCGAGCTACCAGCCGTGCTGGACCTGGACCTGGCTTTTGCAGCCGATTGCCACACTCAGTACCGAGGTCGTCTCCGAGACCTTCGCCGTGCAGCCGTGGGAGCTCTTCGAGAACTTCATCGGCGTTGGTGTGCAGTAGGACGCCATCTACGGCAGTTTCAACCTGTCGCCTTGCAGGCGACCACAGCCACCCGTGACCTCGGCTTTGTCGCGCTGTTGATCTTGCTGACGTCATGGCCTGATGTTACATATCCCTTTGGGCTCATCGAAGGCCTGCCGGCAGTCGGTTATGCACCCTGCTACGGCGTCTTTCCATCTCAGCCTGCCGAACGTATTACTCTTACAGAGGTCCTGGCCGGATGCGAAGCACACAACCATCAGATCTTGTCTACCCTCAAGCCGGGTAAAGATGACCTGTTCCTGTTGGAGCAGTCTACAAAGGACGCGGCGCGAGGGTTCTGTACCCCTCCCTTGACGCTGGCACAGTTGCGTCAGCAGCTGCAGGGGCAGCCGTACCGCCTGATCCCACGCTGTGTGATCACACAGTCTTCAGGCAAGCAGCGGATCATCGACAACGCTGATGCAGGAGGACAAACCTTACGCTCGGCCGATGCCAACAAGTTGGTGCTTTGCTCACCCCTACGACCGGCTCAGCACATTAGCCAAGTCCTGCGCCAGATGAGCCCCTCCGAGCGAGCCCAGGCAGCCGCCACCGATACCTGGGAGACAGGTGGAGAAGACTGGCCGGATGCCTATCGCCACAGCCCCATGGGAGCCAACGAAACGCGGGGATGCGTTGTGACGTTTTGGCATCATGAATGGGCTGCTCCGGCTTTTCAAGTCTACGCCGGTCTACTATTTGGTCTTCCTCTGGCCGTTACATCCTTCAATCGGTACAGCCGTCTTGTAGAGGCCCTGGGACGCCGCCTGTGCTATGTCCTGGTTTCGCTTTACTTCGATGATGCATCTATTCAGGACTGGTCTTCGAGCCGGGGTTCGGCTCAATGGGCATTCGGAGCCTTGAATCAGCTTCTGGGCACCCCTTTTGCAGCAGAGAAACGCCAGGCTATGCGCCCCAAGGGGTTGTTTCTAGGCCTTGACCATGACCTTTCGTCCGCACTATCTGGTGGCTTTGTCTCCTTTTGGGCGAGGGAACGCCTGGAAACCAAGTTGAAGGCCATTATCCATGAATGCCGTGCAACTCAAACTCTCAAGCCCGGTGTTGCAGCTAAGCTGTACGGACTGGCTAACTTCTTCGAGCAGGGCGTCTACGGCAGGATAGGATGTGGAGGTCTCCATGCCATTAAGGAGCGTCAGCTTGTCCGAGGTGATCAACTGACTCCAGCTATCGAACAATGCTTTCAAATTCTCGAAGCAGTGCTCTCTATCCATCCAGAGCGTGAACTTGATGTCTGGCCGAGACACCATGAGCGCTTTGTGGCAGCGTCTGATGCTGCATTGGAGACCCCCGGTGAAGGGACAGGTGGTTTTCTCCTCGTCTTCTTCCACGAGGACACCGAGAGCCGGCTTGGATTTGTTTCCTATCTCCCACCGTCCATCTACGTTCTTTGGACCCCAGGAGAGGCTAAGATCGCACAACTAGAACTTTTGCAGGTCCTCATGGCATTGACTACCACACCTGAGCGATTTCGCAATCGCCGCGGCACATGGTACATAGACAACACCGCTGCCTTGATGGCGCTCATCAAGGGCAGGTCAGACAGCCCTGACCTCGAGCACATGAGTCATATGATTCACATTCTATTGTTTTCACTTAGATGTTGGATTTACTTTGAGTGGATCCCCTCCAAATCCAATTGGAGTGACGCCATTTCCCGTGAGGGACATGCGGATCGTTGGTACCACGACCAGGGTTTCACTAGTCGGGAAGCCACATTTTTCGAACCACTCTGGTATTTTCCCTTTTCCGTCACTCTGCGAGTCGGTCTCTTTCTTTGAAGTGCGTTGGGAGAAATGCATTGGGTAGATACATCGCTATGGATACGTCTGGGTGGACGAGTCTCCA
>CAXAMN010012336.1:157827-252356 GCA_963970005.1 Durusdinium trenchii
TGAATTCTGGGAGGTACTCTGAACAGTAGTGATGTACACATGTAATGAAGAATCAATGCACAATGATTTCAGCTGATGTGGGTAAGGTTTTCGTAGGACTTGGCGTATATAGCAGAGCACGGTACCGCAGGGTTGAAGTCGTTTGCTTTCAATCCATCGACGGCAAGCCTTAGATGAATTTAGATTACAGGGAAACGGTCGTCCTTAGATCATAGACGATCATAGAGAGTTGTGTGTGTCGGTTGTGCACAGATGTAAGATGTGATGATGTGGCCACGTGCAAATCAGTCGTTTAGATCCCACCGCGCCCCTCATAGATGCAAATCTTAGATCACGAAGGGATGGCAATGCGTAGATGATAACTGTGTGTGTGTGTATGAGGCGCGTGATGTTATAGCCATCGGATCCTGGTGTGTGTTACCACTATGAAATCAAGAGGGCGTGTTGCAGATTTATAGAAATAAGCTTCCCAGAAAGTGACTACTATAAATTCACAAGCATAGATTCAGGCATTGAATAGCATGAACTTTTGGAAGAGAGCACAAGAGACAATGAATTGACGTCTATGATTCTATAGCAATCACATTGTTTGTAGAAATTGTGGCGCAGACCAAACACCAACATAATTCAATAGAGAGACCTGTGCCTGTGTGCCACAGAGACTGCAACTTTATAGTGAAATGATTTCATGGCAAAAAAACTAATCTTCATCAATGTCTCTGAAATCATAGTGCAAATTGATGGAGAAAATATACAACATTGATTAAACAACCAAAAAAATCGTATAACAATTTTGACATGTTCTTTTTTGATTCTATATTTTTGACCGATTTTTTGACTGAATCAACAATTGCTATAGAATCTGAGCACGACTTGCTCTCCGGACTAATTTCTATAAAAACTTGGGGGACATCAGGTGGTTTTGTCTGTGCACCCCATTTTATATTGTGTTTTTGGGCATCTGCTCAATATCTTTGTCTACCTCCTGGTCCTTAGTAGAGTTGATTCTATATTGATGTTCCTGTATGATAGTAAGTCAGGCATTTGAATTTTATAGTGCTAAGATACCCCAGGCAGACATGCACCCACCGATTTATAGCTATAAAATGGGGTGGACAAGTCACGAAAGCTAGCGAAGCTAGCTGGAGTTACTCTTGCGATAGCAAGGTTTCTTTCGACGGGGTGCAAATCCTAACCCCTGATTTTTCAGGTCGAAGACCCCCCCCTCCCCCTCCTCCCCTCTTCCCTCTCCCCTCTCCCCACCCCACCTCCCCTCTCCTCCTCCTTGTCTTCCTCCCACCTTCCCTCCCTCCCTCCCTCCTCCCTCTTCGCAAGTTCGACTCCGTCCTGTCGTCGCTCTTTGGCATGCGGTTAGCGTTGCGTATCTTGCGGCCGCACTCGCTCACTCTCACTCTCACTCTCACTGTCTCACTGTCTCACTGTCTCACTGTCTCACTGTCTCACTGTCTCACTGTCTCTCTCTCTCTCATCTCTCTCATCTCTCTCATCTCTCTCATCTCTCTCATCTCTCTCATCTCTCTCATCTCATCTCTCTCTCCTCTCTCTCTCTCTCCTCTGTGTCTCTCGTCTTTCCGTCTCTCTTCTCTCTCTTCTCTCGCAGGAGGATCCGGGCAAAGAGCCACATATAAAGGACTCTTCACCCCTGCCTCCAAAAAGAGTGCCGTGTTTTTTCCTACCTCGCTGCCCTCCACTTTCCCATTCTGGAGCGCTAGCTTTCGCCCTCTCCCTTGGCCTCAAGTAGCTATGGGAACACAAGGGGGTGCCATCGGTGCGTCCGTGACCCACTTTTTTCCATGTGTATGTGACCCCTCCGATGCGTACGTGCCTTCCGATGCGCAAGTGACCCCAAACCGATGCGCAAGTGGCTCCCCTGGGACAGCTGGATGCCGCACAAGACGAGGGGTTCGCCACCTCGAGCCATAAGGCCTACGTCCTCTTGGACTTTCCCCGTGGTTGGGGTCGGCCGTGCACGGGGGGCGTCGGTCAGGTGTAATCCTGTTTCACTTCCTGTCGACCGCCCGGACGGGAAAAAAACAACACGTTTCGACCGGCAGGGGCCACCTGAAGAAGAAAGGGTCGCGCGCGCACTTGGCATGATGACAGGGTGGCGCAAAATAGGTCAAAATAGGATACGCGTGGCGGAAGGGAGTGACGCTAATGGGAATGATGATGCATGATTTCCTGGCCCGGAAATGATTCTGCGTCTTCCCCCATTTTTTCGGCAGAAACTCTGTTTCAGCCATTTGTGGCCCTTTTCGATCTAGCAAGGGTGGCTCTCCCAGCCTTCGCAACCGCATATGCCAGCATCAAGTAAAACCGTCGGTGCCGAAAAAAGAGCGGGCACCGTCAAACTGCCTTGACGGGTGGGGGTGGTTTGGCAGACTTGACATGAAAATTGTTCCACCTCCCCATGAACGATGCCAATTTCATGCAGCATTCCGTGCAGGATTCCCTGGCAGAACTGCCTTGGCCATTGTTGTGCTGCTCCCTTGGCTAACGTAAGGACATGTCTTCCCTGGCTGTCAGAATCATCAAGAGGCATGACTGCAGATGGTTTGGCCCGGTGCTCTTTGGAAGGGGTGTTGTTCACTTGTCATGACCGTCACATTCCCACTCCGTGACAATAGTGCACATGACCCTCGTGTTCCATGTCCTATGGCCTTGCATGACGTTGCCTTGGCCCTGCCCAAGCTTTCACAGTCGGCGCTCGAGCAACTGCTTTTGCCATCCCCGACGTGGCTGCGTTTTCACTGGCATGGTTCGCAGGTGGGCTCGCAGGTGTGTATGGGATGACAAGAGGGCCTACTCGTTGTGTGTGGGTCATGGTCCGGGCCGGGCTCGTCGTTTAAGCGCCCAGCCTGGGCAGGGCCTTTCCACCTGTGGCCAGGGCCTGTGCAAACTTTATGGTGCCGTTCGCTCATCTAAACCAAATGCCACGCAGGCCGAAATTGAGCGCCCTGGCACCGTGTGTGCTGGCAGACGTTTTTGAGTTCTCCCGCTTTGAACGCTTGTTGGGTTTACAGTTTTGATTGTGAGGGCGGTGGCAAAACCAACCTGTTTTGGGTGACGATGTCCCAGGACGGTGGCATGTATGAACGCGAGTTGCGGCTGATTTTGAATTGCATTCTTTTGCAACTGCTTTTCAATGTCGGGGCCTCAGGCATGCATGCCGGCGCATTGGATTACCAGTTTTGAGCCAGCGCGGGTTTTGCATATTGCAGCTGCCAAGCCCGATGCCAACTGAACATAGTGCAAGGTTGTTTCCGCACAGATTGGGTAGGAGAAGACAAATACGTTTTTTTGAAGTAATGCGTTTGACATGATGGATTTGTCAATTGGAAAGGAACGCTTCATTTCATTTCAGGTTGTTGGAACCATGTGCCACGAATCCAAGTGGACATGAATCCTGAATTGCGCGCCCAAGATGTCAACGATGCATGTGGTTTCAGACTGGGATGCAAGGGACGGATTCCGACCCGTTATTTCCCCAATAGCACTAATTTGCGGTTGTACACTCCTTAGGCTGGGCGCCGTGGGGTCCCCGGCCTCGTTGTGTCCCAGTTATGTTATCGCCGTGTCTCAGGCTCGGTCGTGTGTCTGTGATTTGTGCCGCTGGTGCGATGTGCGCGCGCTGAGACATCATATTGCACGCGATCATATTGCACGCGAATGTGAACAATTTCCGCTACGTGTAAAAACGTGAGCTGGCGAACAATCATTGTCCTGCCTATTCTTGAGCACCTTCGGCCTTTGCACTTGCATGTCCAAACGCGCAGCTTCTGTGGGGCGAATACAGAAATTAAGTTTCCTTGGAAAACTGGACCAAAAAATTGGATTCATTACATACGTCGTGTATTTAAGGCACCCGTCCTTGAAAATACATGTGCGTGTTCCTTTGGTAGTGCTATATTGTCATTGTTGTCATATGTTCATACATGTTCATACTGGTCCCTTGGGAGGTCCTTTCAATGTCATTCTTTGTCCGTGTGGAGGTTGTGTGCGCCCATGTCTAAATATCGTGTTTGGCGCGATTTTTTTGGTGTATGCTTTCAGCTGGCACTTGACTAATTCTTTTTGGCGAGTATGTTTTTCGAATGCAAGAATCGTGCACGGGCACTTGAGCATAGATGTCGGCCATCGGCAAGCATTACGTAAGTGCGTCGTGGTTAAAAAGAAAAAACTACATGTTAGTTGTTCGTATAGTGAACTCGTTTTAGTAGCTTGTTGTTTAAACGTTGGGATTGCATTTCAATTTTTTCTGGTGTTGGTGGTGAATCTTTAGCGACATGTAAAAAACTGTTTGCTTGAGACTGGTGTCGTCCGTGTATGAGTCGTGCGTTGGCACATGTGCTTACAGTCATTGCTTCGATGTATGCTTCCGGCTTATGGTCGTAAGATATGATATCAATTTTTGTCATTCGCTTGGTTCGCGCACTTTTGCAAAAGAATTCCTGCGTGTCCAAGAGTGTGTTTTCGATGGCACCAATACTCAAAGTATGTCCTCTCTGGCTACTGTGTTCCTTGCACCTTTCGTGTATATTTTTTTCTTTCGTCCTTCAATACATTTTTTCTTTGGTGGTAATATTTTTTGTCATTTGTGTGACATTATGTCCGGATCCGTCCTTGTCCGAGTACGAAATGCACCTACAACTGTGTGGTTTGGTGATAAAACATTTGTGATCATTGGACCTCTGTCATATCTTGTTCATTGTCAAAATACAATTTGCGCTCATATACACCCCTCCCTGTTGCGAATCTTTTGGTGTGATGTATTAAAATGTTTCTTCAGATGCGCCGCGCGCAGGCAATTGAACACTTGAGTATACAATTCGGCCATCGGCAGAGGTTTCTGAAGATCTTCGTGGTCTTAAGGAACATACATACTTCTTGGATAAGGAACTCGTTTGTGTAACTTTACTTTGTCTAAATTTTGTTGGTGGAAGATTGTCGTCGACATGTAAAAACTGCCTTGTTGACATTGTTTTTTTGGTGCATGGTTAATATATAAGTCACGCGTTGGCACATGTTCATACATCCATTGTTTGGGTGTTTTTTCTTTACTTGTGAACATTTGCGCGTTTGCGTGTCCACACGTGTATTTTGCCTGGTGCCAACAACGGAATTTTGTTGTATGCCTGAAAAAGTGCCTGAAGATGATCGCCACAAGAAAACGAACCATGTCTAGAATCAAAAGCATTACCCCTTCAAACCTGAAACCTCTATATAGAGTCATAGGGCCTGAACTTAAAAATAAACATTTATTTCTTTTCATGTCTTTCTTTAAAATATCAGGTGGTCCAACCTTCAATTATGTTTCCACACCCTCCACCCTCGTGTTTAAGAATTGAGTGCCAGACTACCCTTTTAAGATTGCAAACAGCAGAGTATAAGCACGCCCGATTTCAGACAGGTTATTTGCAGAATGATTTATCGTGTATAAACAATACGTCCGTTCTTAACTGCATTTTCTGTGTGGTTTGGTGATGAAAATTTGTGATCATTGGTATTGACATATATATATATATATTATTCTTGTTTGTGTATATGTATATATGCTGCTCATTCTTTGTCGGAATGCAACTTGCGCGCATACACACCCCCCCCCTGGTGCGAATTTTTGGTTGTGTTGTATTGAAATGGTTCTTCAGACATATGCAGCATGCGCAGACACTTGAAAACTTTTATGTTCATCGGCCATCGGTAAACATTTCTGAAACGTTTCGTGGGCTATGGAACATACAGTTTTCTGGATATTGAATTTGTTCGTGTAGTTTTGTGTAGAATTTGTGGATTGCATTTGATTCATTATTCTTTTAAAGATTGTCCTCGATATTCGATATGTGAAAAACAGTGCAAACCAACAGTGCACGCAGAAAGAATCCGCCAGATCTTGGAGGATGCTCTGCCACTGGGGTTACTGTAACGTTAGCAACCACAGTACAATCCGAATACGGATGGCAGCGCCCTTGAAATGCGAAACCATTGTTGCATGACATGTTCCTTGCGCTTGGCGCAAGAACTCTTGTGCATTGTAATTTTCAACGTTAGCCCGTTACCCCCTAATAGGTATGGGTTGACACCATGCTGGTGCAGTTTACCCGTTTGCACTTTGCAACCCGTGGTTTCCCCGCACCATATCTTCCACTGACAAGCTGGACGTGAACAACTGGATTTTGTTCTAAGGAACATGATCCTGAATTCGCTCAATCCTTAGACAAGGGCGGGTACCTCAGCAAGTCATCGCTTGTCGAAAAAATAAAGACCGCCCTCCTTTTCAACGATTCAACAGGGCATTGTTGCAACGCAGGCTGTGGTCGGATGGGCGCATCCCTTCCGTCCTTGCTCTTGGACGTGTTGCCAACGTTGTTGATGTGCAAACTTGGGAGACATGTGTGTTTTGACCAGTTGTGGTGATTTTCCTTTCTGAATCATTCTGAATCAATACGGTGCACAGTTTGGCGCAAAACGACCAGCCGCATCATGGGACATGTCCATCTCGATTTTTGCATGGCGAACTTCATGCCAGGCAGCGATGACATGCTTGGTAACAGAGAAAGTGTTACCCATCAAAAAGGCGGGGGGACCAAATGGGCAAACACAGAAAAAATATACAGATGATTATAGATGTAAGCTGCTCAAAACCCCTGTGGAGATTCCACGGTCTGTTCGTTTGCCCAAGATTGTCCTTCTGTTGCTGCGGGTGCTGCAGCGCATGCTCTCTATCCCAGACAAGGCTGGTTGAAGGTTGAAAACGTAGAAACTAGCTGCTCATTCGTGGTCACCACTGTTTTTGTCGCTTCCCTTTTCTGAACTTTGAGTGGCAGGTATTGTATCCTGTCTCTGAAAGGCGGCAAGGCAGCTTTGCACCTTGCAAAGTCGCAATTTCTCGATCGTATGGGCATGCATGACAATGTCGAGGGGGTGTGGACGAATGATGTTGTGCATAACCTCATAATGAACAACCATGAACAAACTAAGCAGTTACCTCCCATCATTTGTGTGAAACCGTTAGTACGTAACCAGCCCTCGTGCATCCAGGCGAGACGTTAGCCTGCCAGCGTGGTCACCTCAGAAAATTTGCGGTGCCTGTAGTCACTGTTTTTGCCCTAGTCCCTGTAGTCACTGTAATTCACATTTTTTAACGTGCGAATGGTCAGGCCCTCGAGTCATGGACTTTCAAGCGTTCACCTCTCTGCACCTTCACCGAAGGCAAGATGTAGAATGTAGAACATGTAAAACCCAGACAGGCTTGCCATGTGAAAGCAAGCGGGGAAGTACCAAGTGGAACACCAGCAACCCACATAAAGCACAGGCATGTCCACTTCAAACTTTGTGAACACATGTGTTTAAATCAAGGATGTAGCAGGTAATCAAGACAGATGACAATTGTTTGTTCCCTGTTCATCTCACCAGCCTTTCTTTAGTTAAACTCGGTGGATTAGCATGCATGGCAAGGTCCCCAGACAAAGACTGAAACAATGAGAGACTGTCAACAGCAGGCAAATACGATCCAAGTATGGCGGCAGTACCGAGCTTGGCCGCGAGTTGCGTTGTGATGTTGTCCTTCTGAGAGGAGGTGCCACTGGGCCCCGTCAATTTTAGATATGTCTGAGAGTCTGTAAGGCAGTCTTCCGCCAAAAAAGGAACGCTACCATACGGATTCTGCGGAAAGTACGTAAATCCGGAACTGAGGTGGTTACCCTGCGGCGGTTGAGGAAGGTTTGAAGCTGGCAGCCCAGTACGAGGATGGGGTCTCTACTGGGCTGATTCTTTATTCAACACCGCCGTATTATTGTATCGTATTAAGTCGCTGCAACAGCCTCAAACTAGTGCTGCATTTACATGGCAGGGTCACAGCGTTCTTCAAAGAATTTCCAAACTCAGAACGTGGTAAATACCTACTGTATATATGTACACATGTATACAGCTTGAAGCTTGCAACCACTGTATATACACGCAAAAAATCTGGCGTGGACAGCCTACAATGACAAGGCGTTGTTGCCTGTTGGAAGCAAGCACTTTCCGTTTGTGCCTGCGCTAGGATGAATTCTTGGCAGCGTATGCGCAAGACTCCAAGATGATTTCAGTATAACAAGCACCTGGTTCTATATTGTCTATATTGGACAATGCGGAGAATCGGCACAGCGAGAGAGGGAGGATGGTGGCATTGTCGGCATCCCGCCTTACTGTACCGATGAGGTTCCACCCTAGCGAGTTGGATTTCATGAAGGATTCCCCTGCCGGGGTGCTCAACGTTTGCCCAGGGTCAGCTGCTGAATCGGACCTATGATCAGACCTGCGGGGTGCCCTTTACAGATTGATGTTGGACAATAGTTGATTGTTCTTTAGATAGAGAAGTTCATGAAGGATTCTCTTTCACCTTTTCTATAAACACCGATGTTTGTTTTTTGTATAGTTTGCGAGTTTGACATTCAGCATGCAGCATTCAAAAAAGACAATTTGAAGCATATTCCATTAAATTCCAAGGGTTTTTTGGTGCTGTACACATTAGTCATGGGTCGACATTTGAAAAATGAAGTCGAGGTTATTTGCTACCACAATAGTCCAAGGTCATTATTTTTCCAACCGTAGTTATTTCCACATATGCCAAGGATTGTCAAGGACACCCCAAATAAGATATTGTCCCAAGGTAGCCATTTAGTTGCTGCGTTTTGGGCGTCCGTGCGCACTTACTAGATTTGCACGACAAATGACCAGCCACAGCCAAGACTCATCGAGTGCTTGACGGAGACCGCTGTGGTCCTTTGATTCTCCCACCTGGCCGCAGGCCCTGAGGGATGCATACCTCAGATACGAGGCTGGATGGTGTTAGTGGGTAGCCTAAGCTTTCCGGCGTCAAAGGCCTTTGAATCGCCACTCACAACACCTCAGTTCTCCGTGAAGCATCGGCAAGTTTGCCTTTGCCCAGCCCAAGATTTGGGCAGGAACTTCGTGCAATGCCTGGTTCACGCGGCTGTGGGCGGTCGGTGCCACCAAGTGGACGCTTGGAGTTGGGGGGAAACACTAGACTGAGTGTTTCCATGGTGCACCATGGTACCAATCAAGGACTCATTCAGATCCGCCCTTGCTATTGAAAGCGTGAACCAAGGATAATCCAGGTACGTAGTAAAAGCAGCCCAAGGAGCATGACCACGTTCAAATGAGCAGCATTTGGTAGCAGGATGTAGCAGGTTTTCTCGCACCTTTGATTCCGAGCTGGAAAGCTGTGCTTGGACTGACGTAGGCTGCCAATGACTGCCACAGTTATCACCACCACATATCTCCTCATTGCACCGTTGTGCAGCCTAAGTTGTGCGTGTTCATTGTGTGTCAGTATGTGGAACCTGCTGAATCCAGCAACGCCAAGGCTACTACCGCGTGCAGCTCGAAAAGCAAGACAGAACTTGTCCAGGACCTCAATCTTGTGGCAATTGAAACGATTCGGAACCATCTTCGCCCTTCTGAACCAGCTTTTCTATGTTTTTCTCTCAATCGGATTCCAAACCACCGACATGCACGGCACACTTGGGTAGCAATGCGCCCACTACCATGATAAAGAGGGCTCTTGTTTGCTTTCATTTCGCTTCCCTTTTGCTCTGGACTGCTGTGGTGCACTCGTATGGATTCCCCTTGAGGGCTGCATGCTCTGAGGCCCCGTCCTGGTGAACTGCTACCGGCTGTGACGCTCTCAGCCAATGGCTAGCAGTTTGTTGAAAGTTTGACTCATTTGGAGTAAGGTAGTCACAGGAAAGCATGCAGTATTGTTGTCAGTGGACTGAGTCCGAACATTTTTCATTTATCCTGACGTGTGGGGTTATTGTTTTTAGTGCTGTATCCGCTCCCCTCTCCTCCTCCCGCCCTCCCGCCCAACCAACAAACAACCAACAACCAACAACCAACCCACCAAGCACCAACCAACCACCAACCAACAACCCAGCAACCCACCAACCACCAACAACCACACACCAACCACCAACCAACCACCAACCACCAACCAACAATCCACCAACCAACCAACAACCAACCAACCAACAACCACCACCAGCCACCAACTACCAAGCACCAACCACAAAACAACCACCACCAACCACCAACCACCAACCACCAACCACCACCCACCAACCAACAACCCACCAACCACCACCAACAACCCACCAACCAACAACCCACCAACCAACAACCCACCAACCACCACCACCAACAACAACACCAACAACCAACAACCAACAACCAACAACCAACAACCAACAACCAACAACAACAACAACAACAACAGCAAAACAAAACAAAAACACAAACAAAGACAACAACAAGAACAAGAACAAGAATCAAGAATCAAGAATCAAGAACAAGAAGAACAACAAGAACAAGAAGAACAACAAGAACAACAACAACAGCAGCAGCAGCAGCAGCAACCACCACCACCACCACCGCCACCACAACCACCACAACCACCACAACCACCAACCACCACCTACCACCCACCACCCACCACCCACCAACCACCAACCACCAACCACCAACCAACAAGCAACCACCAACCACCAACCAACAAGCAACCGCCAACCACCAACAACCACCAACCACCAACCAACCACCAACACCAACCGGTTTGATTTGCGCGGCAGCAGCAGCACTTGGTGCTCTCCAAGGGGTCGGATGCACGCCCTGGCGTCGCCCTGGTGCTCCTAGGTCGCCGCCGCTCTGCCGGTGTGATTTGCGTAGCAGGCGCAGCATTTGGTGCTCAATGTGCGCCTGGCGTCGATCTGGTGCTCCTGGGTCGCCGCCACTTGATTTGCGTGGCAGGCGCAGCACTCCAGGGGGTCGGATGTACGCTCTGGCGTCGCCCTGGTGCCCCTTGGTCGACCTTGGAAAGGTGTATGTACAGCTTGTTGCATGTTCACGCAATTGCGTGCGCGTACCAAGAAGGTTGGACTTTGGACATTTTGGGCTCCACCACTTCAGAAGTTGTTGTCCAAAAAGGGTGCTTTTTTGATCCGAACTGGGCGGGGATATAAAGAGGGTTTGACTTTGGACGTTTTCGGTTCCAGCAAGTCTGGCGGCTCTCATGATATTGATCTGTTGCCCTTGGCCATCCTCACTGCCTTTGCAACGTACTCGGAGAGAAGCAGTGCTCCCTGGAAAGGTCTACAGCTTGTTGCGTGTTCACTCTAGTCTTTGTGCTAATAAGTTGCTATTCAAAAGGGTGCTTTTTTGATAGCAATTTTGTGCGGGTACAGAGAGTGTTGGACTTTGGACATTTTGGGTTCACCACTGATCTTGAGCAGGACACCGCGAGCTGCCGACTTCAAGCTACAGGACATTAAGCTACAGGACATTTGTGTCCTGTACAAGCACACGTGGTCCATCACTTGCGCGCTCCACCACCATGCACACGCACACGCACACAAGCATACACACGCAGGCACAGCCAGACACACCATCAACGCTCGCTCACTCTCATCCTTCCTCCACCCCTCTTTTCTAACCGCGTTTCTTCTTCTTCTTCTTTTTCTTCTTCTTCTTCCTACAGGGACTGTGTCTGGTGAAGTTCTTAACATGTGGGGTTATCCGGTCCTATACTTTTGTGCAGCGAACATTATATAATGAGTCTGCAAGGTGTGCCCTGAATCACTGGAAAGTCATCATGCTGGAGGCGCTTGATGAATAATGTGGCAAACACGGTGTTCTGAACAGTCTTGGGCTGCCAATGTGGTGGCTTTTTGGTGGTATGGGCCAATGGGTGGGTTCATGTTTCGAACCTCCCAGCCGTGGAACTGCTTGACGAAGCCCGTGTGTCAATTGAGCCGAGCGAGCTGCACACATGCCAGGCTCACATGGTGAACAATACGCGGGTATAGGTAGAAGATCTGTTGGAGAAGAGTTTCAAGCAAATCTTGGGCAGGGCAGGGCCTTGAAAGTGCTTGCTCAGCAGCGTGCAGTGTGCCACATTAAGTCTAAAGAACAGTCACACAATGTGTGTTTTGTTAAGTTGAAGAGCGGCAGGAACATGCGTAGCCAGCTAGAAAGGCCCTTCGGTCACTGTCCAGGCCTTGACATGCCGAGTGCATCATCGAGAGAGTCTAGCCGATAGCCAAAGGGAAGGAAGGGGGCCCATGTGATAGACGTGTGCGGACATGTTCACAGCATCCCTTTTTGTCCAAATAGTTGCTCCTGACATTCACTGGGCCCGATCCTGAAATCATTTCTGGAAGCTGGCCAGCTTAGGCCTCTCTGACTCAGTGCGATCTCAACTATCCGTGGCCTCCGCTGTGACAGAGGCTAAGACTATGTGCCGCAAATCTGACCGTGAAATTAGAAACAGTTAAATATAGGATGTTAAATGGTGTACAGTATAATTTGCTATCAGTTGCTCTTGCATCGCGAGTGCGAGCCTAGCAGGTGCCCTTGGAGTTCGACGTGGCAAGAGGAGATTTAAAGGCCGATTCCTGAGAATGAGCCCCAAGCCAGGAGTAGAACTTTGTTTCACAGCCTGCTCATAGAGCACCTGGTGACCTAGTGCGGCGCGGGCAGCGACTTAGGCCACGCCGGTTGCTAGAGGCTTGTGTTAATTTGTGTTCTTGTTTGCGGTGACTGGCTTCTTGGAGTTTTGCATAGTTTGAAGTTGCTTGCTCTTTCACGAGGCCACACTAGATGATTCAGAGACCTCATGTTTGACCAACAACGACTGAACAGCTTGTGTCAATTGCAAGACAACAGGGCTCACACCATCAGGGCTCACTCCATCGTGTGCAGGGATTTGCCCACCAAGATGTGCTGCCTTTTGTTCTTTTTTGGACGCTATGGTAGGGTATATATATATATATGCGCTTGAAACTTTTGGCTCTACTGGGTGCTTTCACACATGCCTGGGATCTGTCAACTGCTTTGTTTCCATTGGCCTCTCATGATTTGGGCGTGATTTTTGACGTGTAGTTCAGGCGCCAGACGGTGGTTTGTCAGGTTCCATTTTGTGCGGTTCGCTGAACTTGTTGAACCTTGATCCCACACTGTACACAACTCTGGGCTGAGACGTCAGCAACTTGCATCTCTCTCCCTTTCTCTCTTTTGCTCTGTCCTTTTTTTGCACTCTTTGCTCCCTTCGTTCCTCTCTCTCCCTTCTCTTCTCTTTTTGCTCCATGTTTCTTTTCCTCTCTCTGCTCTCTCTCTCTCTCTCTCTCTCTCTGTCCCTCCCTCCATCCATCCTCTCTTTTCTCTTCTCTTCTGTTCTCTTTGCTCCGGGTATGCGACCAGTGCAGAGTTTCGGCATCGTGGGAGTCATTCTAGCACGTTTGGACGCTGTTTCTGACTCTCAGCCATAGGCGGTGACAAGCTGGACTCAGATGAGTCCTCTGCAGCAATTTGGCACAGGCAGGCTCTACAGAAAGCTGGTTCAACTCATTATATAGTTTGCTTGATCAAGGCAAAAATGTATGGACCGGTCTTGAAACACCAGCTTGCATCAGATTGAACATGCTCACACTTGCTCACCACTTGTCACTTGTGGGTGGATTCGAGTTTGTGGCCTATAGCCTATGGAGACTGAAGCTGGTAAAGCAACTTCATGTAGCGCAGCTCGCCCTGTTTTGGCGTTGAGGGAATTTTGATCTCCTGAAAATGGGAGGCTCTATGCTTCAATGTTGCCTCGCTTAACGGAGTTGGTGGTGCTTCTCCTACGGCTTTTGCTCACCTCTTGTGGGGCCGCTGAGACAAACATTGCATTTCTCCTGATTCTTTTCTTCCCAACTTTCTTCCCGCCAAAGCACATCATCACCTTTAGGTCTGTGGATGAGTATTGATCAATCTCCGGATTTCAGCGGATGGCTCTGTAAATGTCCACTTGGGCTCAAAACGAATCGCTGCCATCACAGTTCCTATTTTGCTGCCATCGCCGTCATGATTTGGGAGATGTAGATTGATGTGAAGATCAAACGATTTCCACGTTTCATCGTTTCAGGTTCCAATGTGGACACCTACTCGGGCATTGTGGACTTTGCTCGCGAGCGAAAGGCAGCCGAGCATGCCCAGGCGAACCTATTTGCTGGTTGCAGTCAGGCGAATCAACAGCACTACCAGTAGCTGTTCAACACCAACCCTGTATTCCATCCGGTGGCGAGCGGATTAGTCGGATTGCGGATCGTGTGTTCCATGGAGCTATTGTGAGACACCCAAACCATCGGGAGAGGGATAAAAAAACACACAAATAGGGATGAAGTAAAAAACAAATAGGGATCAACCAAAAAACAATCAGGGATCAATAAAAACACAAACATACATCAAGAAACAATACTTGGAAGAGACAAGCAAGAAAGAAAGACAGAACAAAAGAAAGACAGACAGACAGAAATAAATAAAGAAAGAAAGACAGATAAATTCAGAGAAAGACAGAGAGAGAAAGAAAGAAAGAGAGAGAGAGATAAAGAGAAAGACAGAGAGAGAGAGAGAGAGAGAGAAAGAAAGAAAGAAAGAAAGAAAGAAAGAAAGAAGTTGGCTCAAGATTTCGGCTCAAATAACAGGTGGCTCAAGCCGGGTTACCTGTCACGGAGCTGGACGGTGGCACTGGCACTTCCTCCTTGTGTTTGAGTTCGTCCAATCCTACCTGATTGGTGGCCGTGCCTTTGCTAGCTATCGAGATTGAAGGTGGCCTGACAGAGGTTCATGATGGTGTATGGATGGGAGTCTCCCAAGAAGAAAGCGAGGGCCTACTGCGTTTGCCATGGGTGCAACGAGTCATGGATCTGGAGAGATAGGATTTCCAGCACCAGATGGAACTGTGACAAATGCGGCACCGCATGGCCCTATGGACATCAGGGTTCCTATGGCTGGACACCCGGCCCACGGGCACAGAAGCCACGAGGAAGAGGCCGGCAGCAGGTTGAGCCTCCACCAGGGCTGATGGGGAAGGCTAAGTGTCCCAATGTTGTTAAGACGACCTTGAAGAAGGCTTGGACATCCTTGCCCTCCGAATGCCAAGCTGCCCTGAAAGGATTGGGTCTTGACTACACGCCGGAACCGGAACCTCAGCCACTTGAAGAACTTCTCAAAGCTCACCTGGCTTCCCTTCCAAAGGAAGTCAAAGATGTGGTTGAAGGACTTTTGGCCCCTGCTCCTATGACCAATGTTGATGTCACTGGTCAATTGAAAGCGACAGTGGGCGAGTTGCGGCAGCTGGCCACCAAGAAACAGTCTCTTCAGAAGAGAGTTGATCAGGCCAAGGAGCAGTACAAGAATTTGTTGGATGAGCTCAAGCAAGTGCAGGCGGCTTTGGACAAAGAGCATAAGACACTTGGTGACCAGTCAGAAGCCTATGCCAAGCAGCTCAAGGACGAAGCCTTGCCAGACACGCCGCCTGCTGAGCATGTGATGGACCCAGACACCACTGAGCATGTGATGAAAGCAATGGGTCAAGCTGGAATCATCTTCACTCTAGAGCAGCAAAAGGAGTTGGAGAGGAACCTTGCTGAGACACTTGCCAAGAGGCGCAAGACGGCAGCTGAGATCCCATTGAGTGGGTAACCCCAGCTGTGGCACTTTTCCTGGCAGGAAAAAGGGGATGATGCGGCCAATGGTGAAGGGGTCCTGTTGGCAGCGACAAATGAATGCTGATCATGTTAGCAGACTTGGGTCGTCAAACGATTGGGAATGTTTGACAGTTTGGGGTGCACACTCTCACATTGCAGGGGACAATGATGTGGGAGACTGCTTGGATGCATGGATGAGCATGGCCTCTGGACAAGGGCAATCACCTTGTGATTTGGTGCATGTGCCGCATCAAGGAATGCAGCCGTATGTGCATCATGAGCAAGATTTTGACAATCCATTTCCTTGTGTCCCGGACCAGGGGTGTTTTGACATTGACCTTGGTGTTGATGTTCAATTTTCTCATGCTTTAGCTCCTCGGGCGGCCATGTCGGGGAGCTGAGTGGGCCAACTATGGAAGAAGTCACACAGAGACAAGGGTCTCCTGGGCAAAAGGACAGCAGCAGCACGGTTGAGCAGCAGGAAGTTAGGTTTTCCGGCCCTCCGAGACAAAGATGTTGGAGGATAGATGGGGACATCTTTCTGCTCACACAGCCCAAGCGGAGACCTGATTGGAGCACCGAGTTCTACCAGCACAGAGCGGCCGGGGACACCTGGACCTGCTTCCATCGGGACTCTAAATCTGGGTCTTCCTATGGGAGACGGAACAAAGGAGAGTAATGCCGGAGACAAGGTGGCCTTCTTGGGTGGAGGCAAGCGTGCTAGGCAGGATGAAGTTTGGATAGATGAAGATGAGCACGATCCGACGGAGCTTACCAGCCCTGGCATTTTACAGCAGTGGTTGATGGTCCTGCAGGAGCGAGCCTTGGATGCCATCAAAGCATTGCCGGCTGCTTGTCGAGAGGATAGGGACTTTGACATGGTTGAGACCAGGGTCTGGGGTCTTGAAGCCCTAAAGCACATCCTCCGTAGTCGATTGGCGCTTCAAAGCAGCTTGATGTTGTGCAGACCGGTGGATCATCAGCCTGAGATTCCACCAGCGGCTGAACTCTTGGCGACCAATTTGACCCTCACCATTCAGAACAAAGGCAACAGGTGTTTCGCCAATGCTGTGTTGAGGATGTGGTGTTGGATGGGGGCACACCATCCAAACCCTGCTGAATTTTGGGGGCCGTCCACGAAGTTGTGCATGCAGATTTTGCAGCAGGATGACATACCTGACATTTTCTGGGCGTCTGAACTGCAGCCGGCCATAGCCCGGCTGGAAAACCCGCAACAACAACACGATGCTTCAGAGTTTCTGGTTCATCTGTGGGAGTTGTGGGGTCAATGTGGTCTTCAAGGCTGTTGGTTCTCACATTTTGGGGGTCGATGGCATGAATTTGACACCATTCCGTTGTTCATCAGGATGCCGCCTGAAGCTGGGACTGAGGTGCAATTTGAAGACCTGCTGGCTGAATGGGCCAATGAGGCCAATGGTCAAATGTTGGGACCGGATGTGGAACATATTGTTTTCCACATTGGGAGGTATTCCCTATGTCAGCAGACAAAGACTTGGCAGAAGCATCAGAACTTGTTGCATACCCCTTCCACCTTTCGGTGCCCACAGAGGACTCAGTCCGGGCATGGAGGACACTCCACGTTTGTTCTGCGTGGCATCATAGCACACCAAGGGGAAGAACTCATCTCTGGGCATTATGTAACTCTGTTGGTTGAAGGAGAAGCAGTTTGGCTGGCGGATGATGGCAAACGTCCTGAAGTGCACAAAGTTGTGCCGGAGCTGATCAAACAAGGTGCAGTCATGATTTGGGCCTCCCGAGCAGAGCAGTCGAACTTTTGGTCCACCACGGTTGGCAGTTTTGAACCGCCCTCCAAAAAGGGCAGGCATCCGAATCAGGAGATTGACATTTGCTATGCCAACATCACCCAATGAACCAAGGATGCCAAAGAATGGATGATACAGCAAGATCATTCCATTGTCATGATGGTCGAAACCCATCTGAATGGAGTCAAAATTGAAGCCGCCCACAATGACCTGTGCAGGCACCGATGGCAGCCAACCCTGCTTGAAGCATGTGATACTGGCCAAGGAGGCAACAGTGGAGGTCAATTGTTCACTGTCAGAGAAGGTCAATCTGCCTACAAGCTACACTCATTTGATCTCCATGGCAATGGGTTCTTGGCGAATGTCCTTCAACGCCAACACATGGAATTGGTCTTGGTCACGCTGTATCTGAAATGTGGGGAAGATTTGAATTCCCAGGCCAATGCCACGGTCTTGGGACAGCTAGCGGCTTTTCTGCAAGAGTTGGCTTCGCCCTGGATAGTTGCAGGTGACTTTCAAGTGCCACCATTGCAGTGGGAAGGACATAACTTGCTCAATGTCCTGAAGGCAGAAGTTGTGTGTGCTGGGCAGCCAACGATGATCAGTGGGGCGGAAATTGACTACGTCCTGGCAAGCAGATCTCTGGCGCCATTCATCAGCATTAAGGTGAACTGGGATGTGCCCTGGAAACCTCATGCGGCGTTGAACATCAAGCTGGATCAGGAGGCACCACGGCTGGTGCTGCCGCAGTTGACTCAGTACATGGCTGTGCCCAAGCTTGATGACCAAGTTCACAACTGGGAAGATTTTCAGGCGGCTCCGAAAGTTTTCTGGTTGGGCAGGCCAACAGGGCCTAAAGAAATCCAATATGCTGAGTGGTGTCACCAGGCAGAGCAATTTGGTTTACAACGGTTGCATGAGCCCAAGTTTGGACGTGGGTGGTACCTGGCCATTGAACACAAGCCTCTTCCCATGTCTAAGCCTTTGAGCCCTTGGAAGAAAGGTGATCTGGCATATTGGGGACAGTTCTGCTCATTGCTTTACCACATTGCTGCAAAGCCTTGCATTGGAGCCAGAACCCTGGCGCACTTGCGAGCCAAAACCGCTGACCTGGCTGTGCGGTGGCAAGATGTTCATGGGCACCAGGAGTTTCAGTTGGGTGTGGAAGCCCTGATTGCTGGAGATCCCTCGCCAGTCACTCTTCTCATCAAGGGAGCTGAGTGCAATCGAGATTTTGCCAAGAAGACAGCATTCGAGCAGCAAGCCAGTGACTTTCAGCAGTGGCTCTCGCAGGCCAAGCTTCGTGGTCATAGTGGCATCTACAAATGTTTGAAGGCCCCGGACAATGTCCATGTGCGACCCTTTCGTGATGTGCCGGTTCAGCAGAGGCAGTTCATGAGGGAGCAACAATGGCATGGACGATGGGGAGTTTTGCCTAAACCGCTGGAAAGTGGTGAAAGAGAACGCCTCAGGTGGGAGGCAATTGTCCAGGCACGCAGTTGGGAAGATCTTGATCCCCATGAGGTGATGAAGAAGCTCCGCAAACTTCCACAGAAAGCATGCGGGCCGGATGGCATTAGTTATGCTCTGCTGAAGAACTTGCCCATTGAAGGGGTCATTGAGATGTGCCACATGTTCAGAAGGTGGGAATTGGCTGGTCGGCTGCCTGATCAAGTGTGCACCACGGTGGTCCTGTTGCTTCCCAAGAAAGCAGATATTGAGAGACCCATATCGTTGACGAGTGTGATGTACCGCACTTGGTGCCGCCTCAGATGGGACAAGCTGAGACAGTGGCAGACCACCATTGGTCAGCGGCTTCCTTGGGAACGTAGCCTGCCTGGGTCTCAGGTACTGCAGGTCGCACTGATGAGACTGCTCAAATGTGAAGTTGGGCGTGCCACAGATCGTCACATCATTTCTCTGCTTATTGACCTGCAGTGTTTTTACGATTCTGTTGAACTCACCCAGCTTTTGGCGCTTTGGGAACCGCTGGACTTCCCGCCCACCTTTATGAATATGATCTATGAAGTGTATAGCGGGCCCAGGCTGCTGCAGGCGGAAGGGGTTACCTCATCCCCAGTTCACTGTCAGAAAGGGATGTTGGCCGGCTGCCCAGCAGCCCCGCTTGTAGCCAAGTTGGTTTTGGCTCCGGTGATGCAGGAGTTTCAACAGCGGCATCCAAAGGCCTCGGTGGATGTGTGGGTTGATGACATTTCCATTGACTTCACTGGCTCTGACCCACACCTGGTCTGCAGGGAAGCTTTGGCTGGGTATGAAGAGGTCAAGCAAGGGCTGGAGGCAATTGGTTTGCAGCTATCCGTCAGTAAGACTGGATTCCTGGCTTCCTCGGCTGAGGCCAAGCGGGAGATCACCCTGCACAGAACTGGTAGTCAGCATCGGGCACATGACCTTCTGAAGGACTTAGGTCTTGACTCCAGCGGAGGACGGAGAAGACGGATTGGAAGCCAACAAAAGCGGCTCCTCAAGGGAAGTGGAAGGCAGGCCAAGCTTTTGCACCTCAAGCTTCGTTCCAGACCCATCCGCATCAGGGTTTGGAAAACCTCGGTGCACTCTGCGGTCAGCTTTGGTGTGGAGGCACAGGGCATTGCGCCTCAGAGATTGAGGACTTTGAGACAGCAGCTGGCTCGACATGGGGGGCTACAGAAGAAAGGAAGTGTGGACATTGTCTTTGACCAGAGTCCCACTTTGCAAGATCCCAAGGATACAGCAGTGGAAAGACAACTGCGGGCCATGCATCAGCTGGTTCGTGCTTGGCCAGAAAGTCAACGTGGGGAATTGATGTCAGCATGGCGGGTGTCATGGAGACGCCTGCAGGCAGCAGCTCATCCCTGGATTGTTGTTGCTGGTCCTATGGCAGCATTGCAATCCTACCTCATGGAGATGGGCTGGGATGCAGCCGTTCTGGATGATTGGATCCGGCCAGCCACAGGCCTTCTACCTGCAAACCAGCTCAGTCTGGACTATCCGTGGCCTCATCTTCTCCGGCAATTGCGGATAGAGCAACAGCATCAGAGGGCTAGGAGGATTCAGCAGCTGGAACATGCCTTTCCGTTGATGAGGAGGGCGGATTGGACAGTCTATCACAAGGTGGCCAAGCATCTGAAAGGACCAGCCAGAGCTGCCTTGGATGCGTGGACCCAAGGCTCACTTCGCACACACAGTGCAGGAGCAAGAACAATGTGTCCGTTGTGCAATGTTCCTGTGAGCATGAAGCACCTGATTTGGCAGTGCAAGTATCATGAAGATGACCTTCCGGTTGAGTGGCAGCAGAGTATTCAAGCCAATGAAGATGCAATGCTGTGGGCCAGAGGCCTCATCGAAGTTCCTGCCTACCGGCCTGTGGATGGAGCTGACTCTTGTCAAGTCAGCGGCATGTTTGCTCAAGGCTGGCCTGTGAGAGTTGGCCCGTCCCACAGGATTGCAATTGGGGTTCATGCTACTTGCCAAGATCCTCGCATCAAAAAGTTTGCTGTAGCCTTGACCATCGGCTCTTGGCAAGAAGGATCATGGCAAATTGTGGGCACCTGCACAGCTCTTGCCCCTGGACAGGTGACTGAAGCCAGAGGATGGATCTTTGGTGTGTGGCTTTTGTTGCAAGCAGTCCTGGGGAAACATCAGGTGAACATCCCCAGCAAAGTTGGATGGGCGGCCTTGCACAAAGGTGATAAGAGCATGGCGGCCCCTGATCTGTGGTTCAATCTGCCCCATGACGAGTGGAAGCGGGTTCAATTGTTGAATGTCCCGCCAAAGCTCCTCAAGGAAGGTGGCACTGAGTCCAAAGCCTGGATCCAGTATGAGGAGGCCAAACGGGCTGCAAAACATCGAGCTGCAACCGAGTCACCGCATGCCTTGCAGGCAGAATTGCGCCAGGAAGATCAACGGCATGTCAGCATCTATGAAACTGCTGTTGCCCGGATCTCGGCAGTGCTTGGAGACTCCAACCACTACATGCATGACAAGCTGGAGAAGGTTGAGATGGAGTTCAAAGTTGGAGGCACTAAGCCAAAAGGCAGGGTTGAGTTGTTCAGTCAGCTGGTTCAACAGACTCCAGTCCGTGGGCAACACAAGTGGCTTCATCACCGCAAAGGAGTGGTGTGTGAGATCTGTGGCAAGAAGATTAAGTCTTGCAGCACGCACAGTGAGATCTCTTCCAAGCAAGCCACACCGTGTCCAGGGGAGGTTACAATGACCTTGAAGCAGATCATGGCCTCCTTGGTCCAGGACACTGATGGACTGCCTGACACTGCTGATGGGCATCGATGGAGCATTGGTGCAAGCACCTTCAGTTGCAAGCGGTGTTGGGCAAAGGTGCCATTGAGGTGTGGAAAGGATGCCCTGGAGAGACTGTGCAATATCACCTGCCATTATGGCAGGGTTGAAGCAGCAGCCTTGAATCTCCGCACTCGTGTTCATCCCTCGCATGATTTGTGGCAGCGAGGTGTCTGGTATGAGTGTCAGACCTGCAAGCGCACGACAAAGGAGCTGGCTGGAAAAGTGCAGAAATGGGTGGCGTGTGGGTGCACCAAGAGCTCTCAGCAACAGACTTTGCAGTTTAGCCGGAAGAGCTCAGAGAGCTGACTTTGATGAAGTGCAGTCCATTGCATTGGACAGTACAGTGCTGGTACAAGGAGAATGAGCCTTGCCAGCGATCGGCCATTTTTCCCTAGGTGGCATGGCCGTTGAGACTTGGCAGATACAAAAGGACCGAGAAAAAAAAAAGAAAGAAAGAAAGACAGAAAGAAAGAAAGAAAGACAGAAAGGAAAAAAGAAAGAAACAATTTGGTTCTTTAGAAACATAGGGCGAATGAGTGTTTCTACCGCGTCCTTTCGGCTTAACAGTCTGCTGGGTATGGGTGAGGCGCTGTGTCACAAGTGTCACGCTGCGCCACAGCTCTCAGGAGACTCTTGGTGCCTAGCGTGCACGGCTTGTGAGGCAGTCTCTTGCGAGCTGAGATCTCGCTGGGGCTCTCACGAGCTTAGGCGCTTGGCTGCCGACCAGCTGGTGGACCAGAGCAAAGCCATCAAGACCCTCAGGATCCTTTCTTTGAGATTGCGGCTCGAAGGAGAAGATCGCAGCGGAGCCCGCTCAGGTACTTCGACGAGTGCAGGACAAGCTTTGGGGGCGACAGGTAAGGCAAAAGCTGGTCCACCACCGAAAGCGCCACCGATCTTGAAGGAGGCCCCCACTAAGGAGTTTGAAGAGGTTGTTGAAGAGAAGGAGGACGAGGTCTTTGAGGAGGAGTCCGAATATTCGTCGGAGACTTCAGAGGAGGAAGAGGTCGAGACAAGGCAGGAGGTCGTTGACAAGAGGCACCAAGAGCGCAAGTCCGAGCCGCCGAAGAAAGGCGCTGGAAGTACAGAGGTAGCAGAGGTCAAGAAGGAAAAGAAACGCAAGCATCACGAAGGAGAGAGGAGTGACAGGAAGGCTTCAAGGAAAAAGGAGTCAAGGGACAAGAAGGACAGAACGAGGCGCAGAGGGCGTCGAGGCGGCAGCAAGCATCAGCAGGTTCATAGGCAGCGAACCGACCCTACGGTGCGTGTGCACAGGAAGAAGAGTGTGGAGCAGTTGCAAGGCTATAAGGAGCCACCCTACCCCCCGCCGGGGAAGGAATGGCGACGCTAAGGTCAGTGTTCCCAGCATGGGCCGAGGGAGACTCCTTCGGTCTAGATGGAGGTGCGGATTGGCACATGTTGACGCCGGTTCGAGGAGACGTTGTGGTTGTGGCCCTTCGAGATACAGACCTTGGAGGTTCAGAGGAGGAGGAAGTTGCATTTTTAGTGATGAACAGGTTCGTAACCCCAGAAGGGGGTATGGGCTTGGATGTCAAGTCCATTGCAGGGTCAACTCCGGAGACATCACGGAGATTCTCCACTTGGTTCAACAGGAAGCAAGGGATCCTACACCTATGCTCGAGCGCGCCCTGTATCTACAGCGAGGATCATTTCTTGCATACCACCCGTGCCAGGTTCTTCACCAGAGGAGGCTTCGATGCACCTTACTATGGAGCGGCCCAAAGAAGACAGGTCGGCAAGTGGCTTGGCGAAGGAGAAGTGGCCCCCGAGGAGGCCGAGGTCATCGAGGCCGACAAGAGTGGCGACAAGCCGCCAGTCCTGGGGGTGCACGGCGCAAGGAAAAAGGCAAAGGAGATGCGTCATCCAGAGCAGAAGGAGGAGTTGGGCGTCCGAGTGCATTGAAACGCCCCAAGTCCGCTGCCAAGGTGATGCGAAGAGAGCATTCGGCTGCCGAGGAGCCCCCCTTGAAGAGGAGAAAGGACAGAGGCCATCGACGAGGACCTGACGCTGGAGAGCTCCGCTGGCATTGGAGGAGAGCAGGCAGACGACTTGAGAGTGAAGTTGGATGCCTTAAGGGTGAGGTTGGGCGCCAAACCAAGGCGCCGAGTGAGTTTTGCAGAGGACGCCAATCAGGAGGACGAGCCAGAGGGAGTGTCGCAGGAAGGAGTCAAATCTTCAACCTCTGCTCAGGCAAGACCGACTCTTTCGACGGGGACAAGTTTGAAGAAGAAGACATTGGAGCTAGAGGGTACAAGAGATTCTACTTCGAAGAGCGTCTCGGCCCAGCTAGTGCAGCAAGCACAGATGGCCACAGGTCAGAAGGATCCACGACAGAAGGGAGGAGATCAAGAGTTGGTGGAGCTGTTGAATCGAGCAATCTCCGAGCGCTCGAGCGCTGGAGGATCACCGGGGGGAGGAGCCCCATCCGATGGAGGAGATCGGAAGAAGAAGAAGAGAGGCAAGAAGAAGGATCGAAAGAAGAAAGACAAAGAAAAGAAGCGCAAACGCAAGCTGGTGAACGGGGTGATCGTTTCCAGCTCAAGTTCGGGCAGTTCGTCAAGCGCATCCAGTGGCAGCGACACCAACGAATTCGAAGCGCCGCTTCGACGAAGATCATCCGAAGATCCAAACTCAGCCCAGGCAGCGGCGTGCTCAGACTGCTTGTTCAGAAGGCTCAGAGGGCATTGGACCAGTCGGCATTGGTAGAAGGGACAGCAGGAGGAGATGCCATAGTTGGAGGAGTGAAGCTGGTGACCTACTTCCAGCTCCAGATCAAGCCGACGTTCGGACATGCCCAAGGACCAATGAGAGACCTGGCCCTCATGGCGACGACGCTCGACCTGCTCCGTGCCGGCCACATCGCAAAGGCCGCCGATGCACTGGCTGGCCACTTCCTGGCGTGCCATCAGTCCCTACACGACGGCTCATGGAGCCAGGCTCGCTTCTTGGAGGTCATCGACGACGCCGACCAGTCCGCCACCTCAGCCTCGATATTACTCGAGACTCGCCGGCGTGCCAAAGCAAGCATGAAAGTCGAAGCCCCGGACGCCTGGTACCCATGGAAAGGACGACCATGGCAAGGAGGCGAAGGCAGAGGAAAAGGGTGGTGGACAAGCGACAAAGGAAAGGGCAAGAGCAAGAAAGGAAAGAACAAGGAGAAGGACAAGGGCGATCGCCACCAGGAAGGAAAAGGAAAGGCCGGCTGGAAGGAGTTGCAGGAGAAAGGAGACAAGGACAGTTGAAGGCCAGAGGGTTGGTCAAGGCGACAGTAAATCCCTCAGCAGAGGACGAGGGTTTGGCGCCCGCTTTGAAGAAAAGAGGAGGCTTGGAGAAAGGTGAGCCCGCTCAGACTCAAGAGGTCGTTGCTTTGGCAGAGGAGGAGACACCTGAGACCAGGCAGGAGAGAGTTGCAAGTTGTGAGGATGAATTCGTTTCTGGCCATGACATTGTTTGGGCAGTAGGCAGCCGGCTTACAGGCCTTTTGAGCGCTGGCTGTCTCTTGGCTTGGATGGCGTACAGGGCTGGAGGTTCCACTAAGAGTGGAGCGTGGGCATGGATTTCGAAGGTTGTTTTTGACAAGTCATTGTCCGCAGCCAGTTGTGAGGGGCCGAGGAAGGCCGCCTCGTTTCCAATGAGGCTTGGAGGCTTGAGAGGTTTGGTTGAGAGACTGAGGATCATGAGCCTTGGCGAGGTGACCAGTCCCGAATTTCAAGAGGAGGCTGGAGAAGATTGTTGGCTGTTGTGCGCGTTGACCGCTGTGAATTTCCTGGCGGGGCATGGAGGCCCGCTGGAATCTGGCAAATGGAGCGCCATAGAACGAAGAGGAGCAGGCAGTGAAGAGACTGCTCAGGACTCAGCCCGGACCTCTTGAGAGCTTCGAAAAAGTTGGATCCGATCTTGCTCGTGCACGGGTGGGCTATGATGGGGAGGAACTGGGTAGTTGTGAACCCTTGTCGCTAGAACAAGTGCTTCCCGCTCTTCCCCCAGTCGAACATGGAGGTTCTATTCACCTTGAGGCCATTGTTTCCCATGCAACCCGTGAACTCCTTGTGGACCCCAAAGCGTTGCTTCGAGATGATTTTAGCTCACCCATGCCAAAGATCCCTGCTAATGTTCATTTTGCCAAAGGTGAACGCATGCATGTTTGCCAAGAGTTGACCCGGAGAAACATTTGCGTTTGGATTAAAACTGAAGAGGTAGCCATATTCAAAGGGGTTCGCATCCTAAATGGGCTCTTTGGTGTTAAGAAGCCGGCTTGCCTTCCAAATGGCAAACCTGTTCTGAGGGTAATCATGAATCTTAGGCCTAGCAATGCAATCCTGAAGCAAGTGAGGGGGCAGTCGGGTCCCTTCCTAGCATTGCGCGTTTCCAAGCTACAGTGCTTGGAGAGACGGAGGAGTTGGTCATGGGACAATCAGACATGTCCAGCGCATTCTACTTGTTTCGACTGCCACGGGAGTGGCAACCCTTCTTGAGCTTCAATGTTCATTGCGATGGATCAGAGATTGGACAAGTGGCCGGATCTTCGTACACACTTGCCTGTTCCGTACTCCCAATGGGATGGAACTCAAGCGTTTCGCTTATGCAAGAAGTGTCGGAGCGGATCCTTTGGAATGCCGGTTTCAGTGAGCACTCACAAATAAGACGTGGCTTCGCAGTTCCCGAGGTGCTGACAAGATGTGCTCACCAGTCTGTCGCCGAAGACAGGGCTTTCTGGCAGGTTTATCTTGATAATTATATGGGGGGACAAAAGCGTTTGGTAGGAGAGGACCCGTTGATATGTAAAACCCAACATGACAATGCAGAGACGGCTTGGAAGAAAGTTGGTATCATTTCCTCCCAAAAGAAGAAGGTCGAGTGTGCAGTTGAGATCGAGGAACTGGGCGCACTCATCCATGGTCAGCAAGGCTATTTAGGGGGTTCAAACAAGAGGTTTTGCAAGCTGATCCAAGCCACCTGTTGGGTCCTCTCTCGAAAGGTGTTGGATAGAAAACAGGTCCAGGTCATTGCCAGGCGTTGGGTGCACGTGTTGCAATTCAGACGTCCCGGTATGGGCTTCTTGGATAAGGTTTGGGCATTTGTCAGTTCGAAACACGGGGAGCCGATCGTTCGCTTCATGTCAAACGTGAGCTGTTCATGGTGATGTTGGCTATTCCACTCCTCCATACAACGTTGGGTGCCGGGGTGGACACCTCGTTTTGGTGCAGTGATGCATCAGAAACGGGTGGTGCTACGGCGGTTTCGGAAAGTTTGACAGAGCAAGGGAAAGACTTTCTTATGTCGGCTAGGTTGTCAAGTCGCACGCTTGGTACTGCCCCCATTTTGGTGATTGGACTTTTCTCAGGTATTGGAGGAACTTTTCGAATCTATGACATCCTGGACATTATCCCCCGGGCTTCAATAGCAGTTGACATTCACAAGCCGGCCAACCGAATCGTTAGTAGACGATGGCCGGGGGTTAAGATTCTGCGTGATGTGCGAGAGATTAGCCGTGAGGTTGTTCAGGAGTGGGCCTTGGACTTTCACACGGTCTCGGAAGTTCATCTTTGGGCCGGTTTCCCGCGTAGAGATCTTAGTTCCGCTAGGGCCGGTCGAACCAACCTAGAAGGTCGTGACAGCGGACTATTTTTCGAGTTCATTCGAATTTGGCAGCTGCTTACAGAAGAGTTCGGCGACGTTCAAATCAAGACAGCAGCAGAGAACGTGGCATCAATGGACGAGTTGGCATCAGAAGAGATATCAAGTTGGATGGGAGTACGTCCTTACCACTTGGATAGTCTCGATGCTGTACCAATGCGGCGTCCCCGACTATGTTGGACAAGCGAGCAGGTGGATGGTTGCCTCGATGGAGTTCATTGTACAGAAGAACGAAGATGGTGTCGCGTCACAGCTAAGGCGCCATATCCCCATCTAGGTCAGTGGTTGGAGGAAGGATGTGAGTGGCCAGGAGAGTCACAGGTTGAGGGTTTCCCCACGTGTATGCGCGCTGTTGCAAAAACCTCTCCCCCAAAGTTTCCGGCTGGGTTGGACCGAGCCAACACCGATTGTCAGGATAGGTGGGCTGCTTCAGGGTACATTTACACCCCGTATCAGTTCCGTGACGAATTCTTGATTTGGCGACAAGGCAAGTGGCGTTTGATTGATAGTGAAGAGAGAGGTCTTCTTATGGGCTACGGCTTTGGGCATTGTCAGCTAGCTTGGTCGGCAAGTCAAATTAAGCAGAGTCGGAGGAACTTTGAGCTTGAGAAATGTTCCCTGATAGGAGATGCATTTAGCATTCACTCCTTTGTTGTCATTGGAGCAGCCATCTCACGAGAATTTCTCCCCCGAATCCATTATCAACACTTGGCCAACCGTTTGGGTCTCGCCCCGGGCTTTCGAGCATCACTTAGACTTCAAGCCCCGATCGCGCGGAAGTTGGTGTATGGGTGCCAGAATTTCGTTCATGCCGCCCCAGACCTTACGGTTCAAGAGTTGAACAAGTTCTTCCTAGGCAGAGCAAACTTTACAGGCAGTGATGTCAGAGTGACTAGTGGTGACATTGTCAATCCCAGGTCCTTCCCCAGGCAACCCGTGTGTGCTAACTGGTGGTCATGGACGCCCTGCGTGAAGGTTAAATGGAAACAGTCTCAACACATAAACTTGTTGGAGCTTAAGACCATCCTCCTTTCCGTGCAGAGAGGGATTGAGCGGCACAAGTGGGGCAACATTCGCGTGTTCCACGCCACCGATAGCTACATTTGCATGAGCGTCATTAGCAAAGGAAGAACTTCAAGTCACATGTTGAACAGGTTGCTTCGGGTTCTTAACGCCATGTTGCTTCTCCATGGGATTCATTTGTTGGTGACCCACATTGAGAGCACGGAGAACCCGACCGATGCTGCCAGTCGAAGTTGAAAGCAAGGATGGGAAAGTTTCACCCTAGATTAATTCACAAAACCACCCGCAAAGAACGAAAACAAGCAAGGAAAGGCCTTGACCTGGCCGAAGTTGGGGTCACTGAAAAGACCCGTGCAGGATACCAAGCAGGACTGCGGAAGTTGCTCCCCTTTCTTGCAGATGTTGAGTCCTTCAGACCTTGACACGGCTGTCGCTGAATGGGTCCAGCTGGTGTGGGAGGACGGAGAGTCCTTGTATGTTGTGAGCAATGCTCTTTGTGGCTTGCACTTTTACGAGCCTCTCACTGAACGTTGCATCCCGTCGGCTTGGCGACTATTCGCCACGTGGCGAAAATTAGAATGGCCGGCCAGAGCGCCACCCCTTACTTGTGGAATTGTCTACAGCTTGGCACACTACGGTATTTGCCACCAAGATTTGTTCTTCGCTGCCCTCCTCTGCTTGGGGTTCTTTGGCCTTTTGAGGACTGGAGAAATGTTGGCATTGCGAGGAACAGACGTGCTCATCAATGACACTCAGTTGATTCTGTCGCTAAAGGGCACTAAGAGTGGCAACAAAACCTCAGCCGATGAGACCATCTCTGTGGATGATGCATTTACACGCATGATTGTACAGACGGCCATTGATGTTCTGCAAAGTCGCGCAGCATTAGAGCATAAATTTTGGGAACATTCCGGACAGGCCTTTAGAAACCACTTCGACTTTTACCTTCGTCGCTTCGGCTTGGACGCGCTCCACTTCAGGCCATACTCCCTTCGGAGGGGGGGTGCAACGCACCTCTTTCAGACTACAGGAAGCATGGAAGTCGCGTTGGTCAAAGGCCGTTGGTCGTCCAACAAGGTGGCCCGCGTTTACATTGCGGATGGTCTTAGTAAGCTACCTGGGTTGTTGATGAATCCAGCCACTCGGAATCTGCTTGACTTTTGGGATCCCCGCCGTGAAACAGCGGAAGTGGGCACCGTGGAAGGCGCGCTGCAAAGCGCGGGTGAAAGCTTTTCACCGATGTGTGCTCAGTGGATTTTGGCTGCATGGCCAGTAAAGTTGTGGCTGCAAGGCCAATAGAAAGTGCCTGCATGGGCACGTTGTCACTTGTTTGTATGCCTGCATGGGCAAAGTTTACATACAAATGCCGAGAAGGCATAGAAACCAGGTGAGGCGGAAACGAGTCTCAATGAACGCCTTCGCTGGCTGCGGTAAAAATAGCTTGAGCCCTTTTGGTTCTTTAGAAACATAGGGCGAATGAGTGTTTCTACCGCGTCCTTTCGGCTTAACAGTCTGCTGGGCCACACCCATCCCACCCGGGAAGGCGCGCTGCAAAGCGCGGGTGAAAGCTTTTCACCGATGTGTGCTCAGTGGATTCTGGCTGCATGGCCAGTAAAGTTGTGGCTGCAAGGCCAATAGAAAGTGCCTGCATGGGCACGTTGTCGCTTGTTTGTATGCCTGCATGGGCAAAGTTTACATACAAATGCCGAGAAGGCATAGAAACCAGGTGAGGCTGAAACGAGTCTCAATGAACGCCTTCACTGGCTGCGGTAAAAATAGCTTGAGCCCTATACATAAGGAAAGAAAGGAATAAATAAATAAAGAAAGACAGACAGACAGACAGCCAGCCAGCCAGCCAGCCAGGCAGGCAGGCAGGCAGGCACCCAGACAGACAGACAGACAGAAAGACAGACAGAAAGACAGACAGAAAGACAGAAAGAAAGAAAACAGGGAAAGAAAGGACAAGAAAGGACAAGAAAGGAAACGAAAGGAAACGAAAGGGAAAGAAAGGAACAGAAAGGAAAAGAAAGGAACAGAAAGGAAAAGAAAGGAAAAGAAAGGAGAAGAAAAGAAAAGAACAGAAAAGAAAAGAAAACAAAAAGAAACAAAAGAAAAGAACCAAAAAATACAGGAAAAAAGAAAGACAAGAAAGAACGAACGAACGAACGAACCACCACTACTGCCACTACCAATACCACTACCACTACCACTACTACCACTACTACTCCCCCTCTACTACTTGCTGCTGCCAACCTCTGCCAGTTTCGGAGCCCACGCATGTTAGTGACCGAGCCCAGCCCCACTCCCCACTACAGCCCCGCAATTTGCGTGGAAGCTTCTGCACTACAACTGCCATGACCACCACCACCACTACTACTCCTCCTCCTGCTCCTCCTGCTGCTGCTGTTGCTGCTGCTGCTTTTACAAGTGCTATTTCTACTTTTGCTTCTTCTTCGGCTTCTACTCCCGCTGCTGCCCCTGCTACTACAACTATTACTACTGCTACTGCTGCTGTTCCAAGTGCTATTTCTACTTCTGCTTCTTCTTCTTCTTCTTCTTATGCTTCTACTCCCGCTGCTGCTGCTCCTGCTTAACGCTGTTTCTGAATCTTCCAAGAGACTCTCAAGACCCACATTTGCGGCCTTCATCCTCTAAAGACAGTGGGATGGACAAGATACAAAAGCCGCAGCGTTCAGATACGTGTGGCAGCGTTCACATACAGAATATAACTATATACGTAATCACTGATATATTGTGATATATATATATATAGATCACAAGTGTATACAACTGTTACATTCACAGGGTGTCCGAGCTGCCGCGAAGGCTCACGAGTTCAACGAGGCAGAGGCCGAGTGTGAAACTGCACTCTAACGGTTTCTGTGGAAGTGAAGAGCAGCTCTTCCTGTAATAAGAAAAATATGAAAATTGCTGTTATTTGTTGATTAGGCTCTTGTCATGGTCGGTCCACCCCCTATATCAGAGATGCTGCCCCTTGTGTCGTGATTCAAGCTATGGGGCGGGTTAAGACGGTTAGGATTGCGGATTGGAATGGTTTTTGGTGGTTGCGGATTGCCAGGACTGCAGATTCATTGTGCGAGTTTACAGTTTACAGATTGATAACGATGACCTTCCCCATCACCCACTTCCACGTCTGTCAGCATTTCTGAACGCATTCATTCATATGCATTCATACATGCGTGTGGTGTATATATACTGCACATATCATATATATATATTTAGATACACACACACACACACCACGCGTATTTGCCCATATTTGTCTAAGGAAAGGGGTGGCATGTGTGGATTCGCTGCCGGTGTTTGTAGGTTTCCTTGATGCCACCATTTGAGAAGTTACTTTTTTTTACTGTGAACATGCACCCTCCGGCCTGGAAACCGATTCCTCCGCATAAACCGGCTGTCGCAGGCTCAAAGACATAGGGAGATATTGGCAGCAGCTGTGGCAGGTGCATTGCCGGGCAGGGAAATGAACTGGGCATTTGCTGGCTCAGTCTTATCATGAAGGGTAGCTGTTGTGACAACACTTCACGGCTTAGCTGGTCGCGGTATCTCGGGTCACCACAGGACTTGCGATGGCATGCGATGCATCGTAGCCTTCCAGCTCTTGTATTTCTAGAATGTCGGCGTCAAGATCTTACAAGATTGGTTTGTGGGCAGCCCCCGCCTAGGCATTTGCAAGGGTCCCATTCTCTTACACCCAGCCGCTGCCAGGGGTGATCTTGATCCTCCTTAAGTCTGCACGCCGCTTTTCTTCGGAAGACTTTGCCTTTCTCTCACAGCTGCTGGCAGAATCCAACGGCCACTGAGCTGCAGCATGGGAAGAGGAGTGAAGTCCAGAACGCTGAGACTCTGAAAGGTCCCATCACATGACCAAGCAACGCATAAGCTGTGCTCACTCTGTTACGGAGACCATGTTAGGTGTGGCGTATGTCAAACATGGACCACCCCAAGCACTTGTAATTACACAGGCGTCAAAGCAGCAAAAGCATAGCCTAGCAGCCTTCACATGTGGAAATGCTATGCAGCAAGGTGCTTTGGTGGTGCTAAAGTACTTGAACCAGAATCCAGACGTGTGCTCGGGCCAGGCTCACTGCAATGGACGAGCACCTACGTAGATGACATTCTGTCATTTCTGTCCAACAAAAAGACTTGGTAGACTTGGATCGTCGAGGAAGACCATGTAATGTAGCATGCTGTTCATGAAGCTCGGTCGGATTAAGGGCACCCACTGCTAAAGCCCCCAACGGGGGTGTGAGATGAGCAGCAGGAAACAAGCACCATTCGGATTGATAATTGGTCAGTCAGTCTGTAGCGTTGGAACCGCGTATGCAGGCCACCCGCACCAAAAATAACTATATATATATATATGGATTTTTTCAGTGAGGTTATTGATGCATATTGCCTCTTATTGGTGTGGAGCGGTGAATTCTGACATCACTGGTGCTTGTCTAGGACACCAGCGGAGAGCCACTTCCACCAGCCCCTTGGCTTGTAGAGCCCAAAGACTCTGCATGCGCAGGCAGGCCAAAGACGTGGTTTCCTACAAGATCTTACCAGCTTTTTCATGCTACCACCGATTTTGAAAGCTTGCCCCCGGCCTCAGCTTTGAGGTGTTACCATGCCTTCAAGCTGCAAGCGCTGCTGGTCCGCTGCTTGTTCTTCGTCACCAGGGGTTGCGTGCAGCTGTGAGGCTATATAAATCCGTGTTGAATGCTGTTCTGTCTTGTCTAGAAGGGAACACTGGCGGAACTGCTTTCATAACTCCTGACATCTCAGCCCATTAATTGAAGCGCTCACATGTGACTAGATCCGCCTGCTCCTGCTCCCATGGAGTCATTTCAGGTCGACGCTTGCCCCTGTCCTCATGCTTTTGGCAGGCATAGTTCATGGGATATGATCTGCATTCTGAAGATTGTCAAAACCTCTTCCCGCCTTGCAGTGAACAGTCTGACTATGTTGTCAGCCCGGGGCATGAGATCAACAGACACCTTGCCAGATCTTGCCAGCTTGGCCAAGGGATGACTCCTGCAACGTGGCTGAGTCATGTATATGTCTGTATATATGTATATATAACTAATACAATTACTCGTATTATTAGCATATGCACACATATAATATATATAGGTGCCTTTGGTGCTTAGGGCAGGCTTGGTGTAGGCTAATCATTCAGCACATGGTCTTTGCGCAAGTTAAATGGTTACATTTTGGCTCAAGGCTAGCTTTAGCCAAAATAGCTTTGTGGAGTGAAACTCTAAGAGAGAACCTCTCTGCTCAGCTTTTGTGATCCTGGTCATGGATGACCTTCCAGTGGTGCAGGTTTGGCGTGAGATAAATGGAGTCACTGATGATGGTGATTTTGCCTTTTTTTCAGTTCATTCGAAGAGGCCAAGCAGGAGGTGGGCGACCTCATTGCCACTGCATGGCAACATGCTCGGCAGCAGGCCGAGCAAGGTTGTCCAAGCCATGTTGGCTCGCGAGGAGAAACCAAGCCTGCCGGCCCTTCAGGTGAGGCAACCTGCACCATCTATTGAGGTGAAGCCAAGTTCAGCACCGCGTGTTGCGCGGCAGGTGGAGAAACCACCAACTCCGAAGGAGCCGTTCCGCCAGTCGTTACAGGAGATTGCGGTGAATGCCAGTTGGTTCAAGCCTGGCCAAGGTGAGACCCAAGATGATGTTGTCCGGGCTATGCAGCCCATGCTTACGTCGTTGTTGGAACAGACTGAGGTTCCCACTCTGAAGCGGGTGGTGGCTACCTGAGCCGAGTTGGCCAACTGGGGCGAATCCCTCGGTATCAACAACATGCGGTACATTTCCGCCAGCAGTGGAAGGCTTCTTCCCGTGTCCTCCCAGCCATGCAATGGATGCGCAACAACCTGCGCGTGCCATGGGACCCTTTCGCTGTGCGTGGGGCGCTCCGCGGTGGCGAAGGGGAGACATGGTGTTGGGGCCCGGCAAGCGCCCACTGCTGAGCCGGCTATGTTGTGGGCTGTGGGCCCTTTTGGATGCAGTTGCGCATGCCACTCAGAACGATAAAGCAGCCGCGTCAGCGCTGGTGTGGTGACCTATCTTCAAGTCTTTGGTTGCCTCCGTCTCGAGCATGTGCAACGCTCGAAGGTGCTGAAGGCTAACAGCCACTCTGTTTACTTTTTGTGCCCGAGGGGCAAGCAGAAGGGGCAGAGGAATGGATTCCTGTGGGCAGCTCCCCGCCGATGCGTTGTGTTCCATTTGGACATTGGGCCATGGCTGAAACGTCATTTTGTCGACAAGACTGCCGAGGCCATCGCGAAGAAGCTGCGAGCGAAGTCCATTCTGGATACGGTGCGCCTGGCGATTCGGGGGGTGGTCCCTGATGAGGAGCTCTCTATGCTGTCCAGCAAATCCTGGAGGCTGATGTCGATCACATGGGCTACATTGGCTGAGGTGCCCCCAGCCACTACTGTGGCCTTGGGGAACTGGGTGGACTTGCTCAGCGCAGCCAGATGCCGTTGCGCTACACTGGGGCCAAGCAGTTCCTGGCGCTGCAGACGAAACACGCTTTCATGCTCCAGCTGTCCGACAAGGTTCTCAAGTGGGACGATCTTGGGCACAACCTTATACGTCACTACCCGTGAGAGGAGCTTCGATCGAGCCTCCACTGTCCTGCAGGCAACTGAGGCAGTCTTTTTCACTGCCTCGCAGGCGGAAGAGAGTCACTTTCAGAAGGCGAATTCGTTGACGCAAAGATTTTTCACGATTCGAGGTCGAAGCTTCAAGGGCTGTCGAAGAAGCAGCGCGAAGTCCAGGCTGCGGAGAACCCGCCAGCTGACGCAGAAAGCGCCGGTGTTGCCGTGGGGAGCCCACCGCCTGACGACATGGATGTCGCTGATGAGGAGGCAGAAGAGATTCTGTTCCTCCCAGTTGAAGAGCCGGTGTTGGAGCCAGGCGATGACGCTTACTTTGATGAACTCGCCTCCAAGACATGGAGGAGGCCTGCCATGGAGATCGCCCCGAGCTGGCCGACTGTGGTCTACAGGCACAACCTTTCTGGGAGTGGCCCGTTATCCTGCTTGGGGGAATCCCAGATGATGCAGCATGTGATGTGTTGAAGAGCCATAATGTTCAGTTGGTCGTCACTTGCTACAAACAGGCAGCAGTAACGAAAGGGGCAAAGTTTCCCTCTGGCCGCTGTGTCTGATGAGAGGCACCACAACCAGCATTGGAACCAGCTCAGGCCTCTGGTGAGGCCAACCCTGGAACATGGAGGCTCCATCTATATCCATTGTATGGCTGAGTCCATGAAGCACTTGGCCTCCGTCAGAGCCATTGAGTCCCACAAGATGTTGGGCGATCGTTACAGGAAGTTCACCAAGTGGGTGCATGACCGTGCTGAAGGTGAGACCTTTCCCGAGAACTCCGCGGGGATTCCGCTGAGGTTCATTTCAGCTGAGGCCGACAAGTCCTTGTGGCACGTGGTGCCCGTAGATTTCAACTCAGATGCGCCCAAGCCCGTTTGTCAGTGGAAGAAACGGGGTAGTTTCTTTAAGAGCAATGTCTGCTTTGCGGACTCGGTGCAAGAGGCGCTAGTGCACGAGAGGCCCTTTTGCCGAAATTGCGCACAATTCATGCCTGCAGGAGCACTCGGCATTTTGGAAGAGTCAGCTGTTGCCTCGCGCACGCCGCTGACCGTCCCGTCGCCCGAGGAAAACAGGAGCGATTTCCAGATGTTCTGATCGTGCGATTCCAGCTTGATGTTACTTTTCTGTACTTAGCGCTCAGCATTCAAGATGGCTGGCCCTACTGCCATGTCGATCCAGCGGCTGCTGTTGTTGCAGTACCCCATTCGCGAAGCACCTTTTCCCCCATCCTTGTGGATTATGTTTGGCCAGATCAGCCTACTGCACGAGTTTGTCGACTCTTTCCCAGTCGAAGTCCACCGGTTGGGACCCACATGGATGGTCTTCCTTTCTGAGCTGAAAGGTAGCATGTGGGAGATGCTGAATGGGTTCTCTGTTGGGCGGCGTCTGGTTCACGATGCGCCACCCCCGCTACCTGACCCCGCTGCTTTTTTGGTGGAGGTCACCGATTGCCAACGTGAGGCAGCCAACTGCCAGCAGTAACAGTACTTGGTTGCCTGGCCTTGCGATGTCAGGGTTGCAATTCCAAGCAGCGCTGGGGGGCGCCGTGGAGGCTTGTGGTAGCCTGTTTGCGGCACTACCGGAGGTTGAGCTGCTCGATGAACTGGGTGGGTACCTAGGTAGGGTAGATTCCGGCATAGTGCAGGTGCAATTCACAGGGTATGCGGCCCCTGAGGTCCTGGGATGCTGGGACCGACCTTGGTGAGTTTTGCCAGGTATGAAAAGTCTGGCGGAGAAGCCACATCAGGCCGGAAGGGTCCGCGGCGATGGCTGAATGCCAATCACAGACTGAAAGCCCTGAGGGCTGTTAGCTTTTTCAGTGAATGTCAATTTTGCAGTCATTACTCGAGTTGAGCAGATCTCATTGCCCGTCAGCCTCCTTTGTGTCAAGCTTTCTGCAGTGTAATACTTGCTTTCAGCAGCAGCCATGTCGACTCCTGAAGCTGTTTTCAAGGAGCTCCAGGATAGGTTCGACTATATGATGAGTCGATCGCGAAGGAGATTCTTGTTTCCGGTGTGAAGTCACTTTCCGAGTTTCGTTTTTTACTATTCGAATGAAGAGGATGTGGTGAAAACCTTTGTCACCCCGATTGCCGGGTTGGACAAGCCGCGGCAAGCTGCGCGTGTGAAGCGCGCCTGGTCATCCATTGCGCAGGCCGAGAAAGCTCGTGATGCGAGCCATTGGCCGAACAGCAGCCCAGTGACAAGCTGCTGAGCAAGCTGGGCCGAGCGTTGCAGAAGAAGAACCTGGAGGTGATGAACATGTTCCAGGTGCGGACCTTGGCCAATCAGCGAGTCGCTACCTCCGGTCCAAGCGACGGAAGGTTGCGCCCATGGTTTGCCGCCGATGAAGAGCAGGCTGCGCAGGAGGATTGTGCATCCTACCTGGAATGCCTGTTTGTCTACATGGTCGCGTTGTATGTCGAGTTCCCATTGGACCTGGCCTGGAAGTACCAGTTTCGAGCCATGGAGGCCAGCAAGAAGATTGGTGAGCGCATGAAGCTCCCGCACATCTCCTCTTTGGACCGGAGCGAGAGGGCGGCTTGGTGCCAGAAGTATTCCACCGGCACTGAGAAGCTTGGAGCGATTGTCTATCGCATCTTCATGGAGAGGGATGTGCATTGGTCAGCGGTGACCATGTACCCCCAGGGCTCAGCGGCCAGTGGGCCGCCGCCTGAGCCAACAGGCACTCCGGCACTGCCTGAGGAGGTGACAAGAAGGCTGGGAAGCTTTCGGCCACTTTCCGCGATGGAACAAACCTATATGGCCCGTGGCAGCATGGACGCTGTGATCGGCAACGTGAGGCCCGATGCCCGAATGGTGAGCACCGTTGTGCGCGCAAGCTGAGGAGCGGGCGCATCTGTGGGGATCCGTATCACCCAGGGAGCAGATGCAATAACAAGAACAAGCTCTGAGGGGAGGATCGTGTAGTTTCACACCCGGAGAATCCGGACCCTTCCAGCACATCAGGCGCTTTGGAAGAATTCCATCAGCATGTTGCCGCTGTCCAGAATGGATGGTCTCAGGTTGAGACAACGGATGATGATCAGCCTCAGGTCCATGTCTTTTTGGATTTGCAGTCCGGACCGCATTCCCGTTAGCACAGGCGTTTGAGTGGGCTGGTTGGAAAATTGTTCAACCCATTGACATTCTCATTGACCGTGAATTTGATCTAGTCAAGCCTTCTGTACAGGAAGCCATCAACGCAGTACTGCCTCACTGCCACCTTGTGAGTGCGGCAATCGATTGTTCCACCAAGAGTCGAATTCGTGAAATCAAGCTGCCACAAACGAATGCTCCGAAGCCTCTGCGAACCGAGAAGTTTCCTTGGGGACTGCCCACCCTGACAGGTGCCAGCAAGGACTGGGTGGAGAAAGACAATAGAGTCAGTGACTACCTGTTGGCGATCCAACACGTGATCAACCTGCATGAGCGCAATTCTTTTCGGGAGAATCCCAGGAGGAGTCTTCACTGGGCTTGACCCAGTGGAAGTTCATAGCGCCAAGATGGCTGTTGGTCTGATTTTTACAACGACAACTTTTGCTTTCTAGCTGCCAGGAAGAAAGCTCAAACCATCCGTCACAACATTCCCGAGCTGAGGTCGTTGCCCAATTTGGTGTGCGCCCACATGCACAACGAAGATGATTGGGGACCATACAGCTTGGAGGGGAGGACTGAGTACCCCAGCACCGAAGAAGCAGAGTATCCTGCTGCCCTCGTTTTCACACTCGCTGTTGCATGTACCTTTTGGGCAGCCAACCAAGGATACGCAATTATCAAGATCCCCCGTTTGCCCCCGTTGAATGCTCAGGTGATCGCAGGCATTGGACGGCCTGGGAGGCCTCCACCTTTCGGCAGGATGCCATGGTCCCGATGGCCATTTCACTAGGCACATCCAGTGCCCCCGGCATGCCAGTGCGAGGTCATGTCTCCGACTTCTTCGAGCGGAACACCGGGCTCCAGTCAGGAGCTGTCTACGCCGGGCACGGGCACAGTCCCACCAAGTGGGAGAATCGATTTGTGGAGGGGCGAGATGGGACTCATGTTGACATCATTTTCAAGTACATTATGACTTGGGATAGTTTGCAGCTTGATGGAGCTCTTGATGAGCTCACTGGCGAGACCATAGTCTGTGACTGTCCAGCCAACTCATTTTGTCATGTGGATGTTATCATTGCCAAATATTTGATCGGCCGCAACGTCCACGAAAGTCTCGCAGGTCTTCGAGTACCCCGTCCAGATCATGCTAGCAGGGATCCGGCTGGTACGAGCAGTTCCTCAAGTTTTCAGCCAAGCTTCCGCCATGTCGGCAATCAAGAGTCAGTTCCCTATGTTGGATTTCCAAGGAGTCAAATGGCCGTTGTTAGAAGACCTGAACTGTCCAGCCTTTCTTTCCTTCCACCAGTGGGCTCATGAAAGAAACTACGCCGCCGACGGTCCCAGTGGCCCCACAATGCTCCCCACCGCAGGTGTGGTTGCCTTTCGGGCAGGCATGGCTGAGCAAGCAGGAGCAGGCGCACGGCGGACAGTGGCAGCGCCAGTTGTACCCTACAACCTGACGCCTGAGGAGCATTTTGCTGCTGCGCTGCAGGTGCAGATCGGGGGGGGGCTCCTTGGACTTTCCATCACCAGTCGACGTGGACATCGCTTACGTGGCCAACCTGATGGCTAATTTCAGGCGTGAACTTACCGGTTTTCGGCAAGACGCTCTAGATTGTTTTCTAGGACTTTGTGCTCGCTTGGAAGGAGTCATACGTTACATTCGTGCAAGTCAGACTTCGGTCCTAGCGGCCGTGAACCCTAGAGTACATTTCGCTGTGATTTGGCTTTTCATCGCCATTATGCAGTGGCCAGATACATCCTTTTGTGCCGGATTGCACAGCGGTTTCCCAGCAGTTGGCTATCTCCTGCCCTCTGGAATTTGAGCATCCCAAGCTGCTGAGTTTGCATCTTTGCAAGATGTGCTGCGCGAGGGTCCTTCGGAAGCATCAGCTCTCATCGCCGGTTTGTCCGACAAGGAGTTGGAGGTAGTCCATGAAGCTGGAGCGCAATAACTGGTGTACTGAGGATTTTGGCTGGAAGGAACTGCAGAGGCGATTTCCTGAGTACAGGCTGCTGCGGCGTTTCGTCATCACGCAAGCTTCTGGTAAGAAGAGGGTCATAGATGACGCAGCAAGTGGGGGGCAGAGCTTTTGGAGCCGTGATGCTAACCGGCTACAGTTTTGGAGTGCCTTGCAACCTTGCGCCCACATTCAAGCCTTAGCGCAAGCCTATGCTTATCAAGGCATGGAGAAGTTGCCGCTGCCAGTATCTGCCAGTGGTCCTGTGGCGAAGATCTCCCGGATGCATATCGCAAGATTCCAATGTTGGAAGAGCACAGCTGTGCCTGCATCGTAGTGTACCAATCCACTCAAGGTCGACCAGTCTTCCGGCAGCACCACTCGATGCTCTTTGGGTTACCCCTAGCAGTCACAGCCTTTAATAGAGTGCCATTCTTTTGTCAAGCACTGTTGCGTCGCATGCTAGGACTAATGGCCAGCTTTTACTACGATGACTGTACGCTGCAGGACTGGGAGCCCACAGCCATTCATGCACAGAGTGTCATGGGGCAGGTGTTGGAACACCTAGGTTTTCCCTTCGCAGCGACTTGTCGATAGCCCATTCAGCTGGCCGGATCCAGCTTTGGATTAGATCTAGGCTGCAAGACAAGATTCAGGATTTTATCCGGACGGCGCGTCGGGGCCGCCTGCTCCACCCAGGTACAGCGGCGAAGCTGTTCGGTTTTGTGACAGTCTTTGGCAAAGTGGCCCGAGCAGGGCTGAACGCCATCAAAGATCGGCAACACCTCGACACTTCAGTAGAGCTGACAACCCACCTTGAGGTAGCGTTCGGCGTTATCGAGACTATCTTGTCGTTACGACCCAGGAGGACAGTGTCCCTTTTCCCCTCTTCAGAGCCACGCATGATTGCAGCCTCTGATGCAGCCCATGAGTTGGGCAAAGGGTCAGGTGGGTTTCTGTTCAGTGATACCTTCTTTTGTCGCAGAGGAGCTGTAGTGAAGATCGATGCTAAAGTCCTTCAGTTTTGAATTTGGCAAGCCAAGGATTTTGTCATTGCGCAACTAGAGTTGTTGATGGTCTTCCAAGCCTTGATTTGTTTTCCAGACTCCTTTAAGCGCACCACATGCTTATGGTGGATAGACAACATCGCATCATTGATGTCATTGGTGAGAGGCCGATCTGATTCGCCGGACCTGGATCGGCTGGCGCAGATGATTCACATGTTATTGTTCAGTCTGCATTGCAGCATGTGGTTTGAATGGGTTCAGTCAAAGTACAACTGGACAGACGGTTTATCTAGAGAAGGCTTCGCAGATCCGTTCATTCGGCACTTTGGTTTCACTTGTCATCAAGTTGCAATCCCACACCTGCTTTGGCAGCTTCCGCTCCTTCCCCTTAGTGTCGTCTTCAGCTTTCTTTAAGTGCATTGGGGATTAGTGCCTTGGGTGCGCACGTGAAACGTGAGGAAGATCCTACACCTGAGAATCAGGTCCATGCTGATGCATGGATACCAATGCAATTGGCAGAAAGCCTTTGACTGGAGTGCAAGCGAAAGGAAAAGGGAGCGTAGTGCAAGCCATTGACTGAATGTATATGATACATATCGAAGGAGATCCGCTGCCGTTGCCTTTGCCAGCTGAATCTCTAAGGCTCTAAAGGCGCAAAGCGAAGTAGAACCAAACCATTGGAAACGTGAGCTATCCTGCGTCCAGTTACTAAAAGCATCCCCATCCCCATTTCCACTACGAAATGGGTGGCCTTAAGGCCCATATAAAATGGTTGGCAGGGGTCATTTTGTAAGAAATCAATTTCAAGCACCCGGGCATCTTGTAAGAATGAACCCAGGACTCATTTTGTAGTTGCATCTTCCAAAAGTCAGAAGCCATTTTGTAAGGAAATCAAGTCAGAGTTAACATTGAAGGGGTTACAGCCCCTCATTCTGTAGTTGCATCGCCAATATCCAAAAGGCATTTTGTAGGAAGGTTATGATGTGAACAATGGGTTCTCAAATTTGTGTCCAGGTTGCACCTGCTCTTTTTGTAAGAGGCTTGCAACTGTTTCCCAGAGTCATTTTGTAAGGAACTAGAGCCCCGTGACCTTCAAACAGACTTGAGATGTGATTGTACTACAGTCTACCCAAAAATATCTGTCGCTCTTTGGCTTCAACGGTGCCTCGAAACAGAAAGCCACTCTTGAGAAGACTGAGAGGATTGAGAAGTGGCCCGATGTAGTTTTCTTCTGCAAGAGAGCAACATGCTTTCATGTGGATGCTGAATGTCAACCAGCGTCCAAAGCATATCCTATATGCACACGCTGCTCCAAAAAGCAACGTTGATCCCTACATATAAGAGGGTTTGAACTGAACAGAACGACTGGCAGAGCTGTGAAAAAGTCCCAGCAGCATGTTTTGCTATGTCCTTACAAAATGAGTCTTTGGTTTTTGACATCTTGAGGCCAGAGATCCGCTTTGAACAGTGAATTTCATATAAAACATCGGGGCTTGACCCCTGCAGAATGTCTAACCTTGAGATGGGCAGCTTCCCGGGGATTGGTGCTTAGACCGGTGAGTTTGTACAGCCTACTTTTTGACACCCCTACTCATTTTGTAGGGGGGGGGTACACCCCGCAGGTTTATACCTACAAAATGGGGCCTTGACCCCTTAGGGGTAATTGTAAAGGGGATCTAAAAGCTATTTTAGCCTAGTAGCTTACTGCCTTACTTAATCAAGTAGGAGCAAGCCTGCCAAGAAAACGTTTTTGTTTGAAGGAGCCCGAATAGACCTGGAAGGCCCCCCCCCCCACTGTTCTTCTGTTGCACTTGTTGATTCGCGGAGGCCTGCGGGACTCTGCGTTTGGTGGAGGTGCTGTATTTAGTTTGCCGAGACTGCCTGGTAGCCCGGAGCGCCCTTCGGCAGTTCCAGTTTGTTACTCCACAGCAAGTGGTGCTGTGATGGGCCTTGCAGGATTCCAAGGTGCTGCGCGGGGGCTCGGCTCAGGCCCAGAGCGAGTTCGTAAATACCTCATCCACTATCGGGCGCCCTTTATCTTGAAGCGTGTGGACACCCAGGCTTCAAAAGTGCTGAACTAGTGCGATCGCTTTGGTCAATTCCCTTTTGTGATCATTGTGGTTCTTCTGTCTTCGATGGATGTCCTTCACCATTCGTTTCTTTTTCTTCTTCTCCTTCTTCGTCCCACCAGACTCGAGTATATGACAACATAGTAGTGCTTTCTGAGGTCTCAATCGAGTGGAGAGCCCTCATGCTCAACGGTTGGTGCTAAAGCTGCTGAAAAAGCAGGTGAGATATTTGCCACGCCACTAGGCTGCAGCATCCAGTCTAGTTGCAAGTGTGGGCTGCAGATGGCACAGCGCAAGAGTCAAGATCGTGCCAGATTTAGGCCAGCCAGCCAGAGAACGTGTCTCCCGCAAAAGCTTTTGATAGCCTTTAGCCTTCATATGGATTTTCCAACCGTTGGCGATTAGACCAGTCAGGTATCAGCTTTACAGCTTGGGTCAGCAAGTGGTTGGCTCTCTTTGGTTAGCTTCATCTGATTTTCTCTTTGGGATTGCGTTCTTTGGGTTGTTCCATGTTGTTCCGGTTCACATTTTGAGGGGGTGTTCTCAGCCGCATGAATGTTTGGAAGGGTTTTGCAATCCAAGTTGGTTCGTAAGTTGGCCTGGCTGAGGCAAATGGAAGCAGGCCAACATGAAAGCAATCAGTGCAATGTATTTGCAGGTGAGGGGTCAGCTGCCTTCGGAATGAGTTCTTTCAAGGTCTGCTAACAAGGTAACGGCTAACAAGTCCTGACCTGTCCCTCAGATATGGCCCAAGTGCCTTTACGAGAAGAAGCTCGTTTGGCCCGTGCTTCAAATGGGCCACCAAACAGAGCTCTTCCCATAGCTCAGAAACCCAGCATACCCTGGCAGTTTCTTGTGCGCTTCCGCAAGGTCACGATGTCTCCGTTGGAAGACTGGCTGCTAAACGAAAACTTGGCAGAACAAAGTGCATACCTTAGTCGGGGATTTGTGTATACTATATACTGTATTTATTATTCATTACTATTTCTTCCATGTTTGACGTGTGCAAGGTTGATCAAGGTTGCATCATCATGGCGTGTCACGTGCAAACGAGCCTGTGCCAAGGCATGGAAGGTCCTTCCGCCAAGGCCCTCGAATCATTGGTCGTGATTTCAGAGAGCAGGAACTGCATCATTGTCCCGAGACTCAAAACTTTTAGGGCCGTGCAGTCTGCCCAAACCGGCCATGGGCCAACACCGCTGTCGCAGGAGCTTGCGGCCAGCATGGCCCGTGAGATGAACCAGTCTGCAGACGGGGTGGGGTGGGAGGGGTAGCCGCGCAGGATCCCGCGCGTAGACCAGCAAGGGAGTTTCTGAGTGCTTCAGACATTGATCTTGGACGTTGGAAAGGTCAATCCTGGAGTTTCTGGCTGCACACCGTCGACCACAAACGTATTGATTGAATGCGACCATGCAAGGTAGCTACAGGTGAGCTTACGGCATACAAGTGTATAGTGCGTCAGTTTCGCTGTCATCCTTTGCTACACTCTCGAGCTTTACTGAAGCCACATGTCTTCCATCCTTTGCCAGTCTGCCCGGCAAATCTTTGACGATCCACCTCCTTCCTCAGAAGAAGGCTTAGGTTATGTGTCGCGCCCCAAGTTCTACACTGAATCTTCTGATTGAAACAGGTGTTGATTTTCGCCGGCGACATGGAGTGTGCAGGCAATATCTTCCAGAGTGATTGCAATGACATCCGCAGGTAATAAGGTGTGCACATGCACCCGATGCGCAACCACTCTACTCCATGCAATTTATAACGGGCATCACCGGGCATCACAGCCCTCATGGACACAGTTATTGCCAATCCAGGATGCAACTCTTGAAGTGTGATTGGCTGACATGAACCACGGTGGGGGAAGGTAAGAGCACCACGACCTTGCCCGAGGCACGCATTTCCTGAGTATGATCCGAGAAGGTGAGTGTCAGCGCTGAAAAAGGATATTTGGCGTATTTGGGTGGTTTTAGGGAGTCTTTAGCATGCCTTTAGCCAATTGATTCTTTCATCGAACCTTCCTGACATGAGCCACAACATCATATACCATCGCCACCCCCCCGCTAATCTCCCAGTCTCGGAATCTTGGAACCGAGACGCTGCAATGATTCAAAGTCCATGACCCCAGAACCTTTGGCCAAATGCTAAACAGATGCTTTCAAAAGACAGCAGCCAATGCAAGATTAACCGCGACAGATAATATGACAAGCTGTAATTCTAAATTTATAAATAGTGACGCTGAGCATTTGTTATGTTTGTGTTCACATGTGCGGGTATGGACGCCCTCTCGCTCTAACGGACTCAGATCCAGATCCACATATCTCCATGTGGCGGCCATCCTCCATGAAATATTGAGGTAGGACGAGATGCCTTGGAGCACTAGTCCAAGCCACATTCAACGCCTCTTCAGCAAACAGATGTAGATCGGAGACACATGCAGAGCCATGGAGGAGGACTCAGTGGAGAAGCTGCGCAAAGAGCTGGTAGAGGTACGAGAGCAGATCCGAGAAGCTTGTCCTGCACACAGACGACGTAGCTGTACATGAAAGCTTGGTTGCAAAGTAACACCGTTTGAGGCAGAGTGATGGCACAGATATGCGCAGATTGGGCACATGCCTGGAGAAGTTGCCATGTGTGTGCTTCTTTACGTATATACCTATAATATATATATATATACATGCAGTAAGCTTTGTTGGATGCCATCGGTTCCAAAGGGCCCAAGCATTTCGACTGCGATGCTGATTTGAATGCACACTTTACAGGTGCAAGGCACTCCGACAGACATATGCAAGTATATACAGAGACAACATCAATGTAGTTTTACGAGTGCACTCCAACTACACATTATCGTGCCCAGACCTTGCACACCACTGCCCTTTATCAGAGGAACTACTTGAGAAGCAGACCAAATTGGAGCAGAGATTGGAGGCCAAGCCTGGGCACACCTCTCACAGTTTGAAGGTCAACGGAATGACAGCACTCTTCTGAAAAGTTCTTGCTTGGCTCGGCTTTGCATTCATGAAATGTGTTTGAAGCAGCAGAATGTTGGAGAGCGAACGCTGGTTATATAGTTCTTATTGATTCTCCTGTTGACATGGTGAATAGGTAGGGAAGCTAGGGTTACAAAGTGCAAAACACCATTTTGACAGGCTTTGGCAAAGAAGGATGGAGAGGTGGCACTGTCAGAGCTGGCTTCCGTCCAATCTGCAACGCCTGCGAACATTGCCCATGCTCATCCGGAGCCAGAGCTGGCAGAGCCCCTGTCGAAAAGGCTCCTTGCTAGCTTTTGAGGATACCGATAAAACAGGCAGGGCCGCGGGGCACAGGCACAGGAGAAAAAGATGACTCCTGCAGGACGTTTGTCCCCTTAGCATGTGCAGTTTTGCATCCAAGGCTTGATGTGGCACTTCGGGGTGATGTGGAACGTGGGAAGCTGAGAAAGCCCACCATAGTGGAGGATGTCGAGGAGATCCATGACAGAGACTTAGTTTGCAATCTCACAGGTTTGTAACTGACGTGATGCTTCTTCTCATCCAGCTCTGTCTTGATGAGATCGGTTCCCTTCTTCCAGCCTCACCCATTTGTCAAAGCCGACGAAGAGAGGGGAGTGTCATTTGCTGCCATAAATGAGTCAACAATGTCGTGAACATTGAGCATTCACTTTTGGTTTCCCTCATGAGCGCAGCGCAGTTGCGCGTCGCTTTTGCGGTGGAAGTAAATTGCTTGGGTTTGCGCATCCCATCTCTCACCGAGGACAACCTTCGCGCAGCACACCTAGCACGGCTCCAGGTGTGCACTATGTTGTAAGCCTTGCGGCGTCAGTCACTTCTTGGGATGCATTGAGTGCCTTGGAGCAGAGTTTGAGACACTCAGACTTGCCGGTCATGATTAAAAAATCAAGAAGGCCTCCGCAGAAAGGTTGCATCATCCCCGGTGTCTTGCTTCAATAGCAGAACCCATGGCTGCCTTTGACCCTTGACCAGCTCTTGCAGATCCCAAGCTGCAAGCAAGCTCTTGCCAAGCTTTGCTTCATCGTGTTTCATTTCTCTCATGGCTGACGGCCTCCTGAACCTAGCTGAGCGAGGGATGGAATTCAATGTCGAATCTTCACCTACGAGAGAATCAGCTGCCCAAATACGCGAGTCCCAACCTTCGCCTGCCTGAGGCACTCTACTTCGATCCTCTGGCTACCGAAGCAGTGTCAAGCTTGCATGGACCTGCCGGGGGTTGCCACTTGGATGAGTCTACATGATGATGCACTCTGGCCAGCCGGGTGATACACTCCCATTGAATCTCAATGTTTCACTACACATCCGACGGACCATTACAAGTGTATCCTACCTTTGGGTGACGGAGAGAAACAAAGCGCCGCCCAGGCTTAGCCAGATTCAAGATGTGGCCTTTGCCTTCCAGCTCCTTAGCATTCCTTAGCCGCATGCCTTGCCACGTGCACCCATTGCATCGCACCGCGTTTCCAACGCCCACCACGACCATTTTTCTCGCCTCTCGTCGCCAGGCAGTGGTTCCCCAGCCGCGTCCTGGTTCTGGGCGGTGGAGCGCTGAGCGGCAGCAAATCCTCGGAGCTCTTCGATGGCTCTTGGCGAAGCCTCGCAGAGATGGCCGTCAGCCGGGCCTTCGGGGCAGCTCTCTGTACACGAGATGGCCGTGTCTTGGTGATGGGTGGCAAGGCCTGGGACAGTTGAAATAACATGCCTGCTGAAATGACACTAAACTCAAGCGACAATATGTACAACATTACTCAGGATACGGGCATAGTTGGATCATGTTACATAAAGGTGCATACACATAAACCATATTCAATCACGTCCTGCTTTTTCATCAACATACAGATTGGGCAACTTCCCTTGAAATCTTGTGTATTCTTGCGCTAGAGGACGGGGACACCATCCTGGATTCAGTGGAGGAGTGCGCCGGTTTGGTGTCCACACTGATTTACCCAGAGCTTGCTCAAATATATTGTAAGGGCTACGCCCCGTGCCGCCGACCCCAGCGAGGGGGAGAAGGGTCGTGGTTTCATGTCATCTGGAAATGGAGTAAATAAGACGCCCGCTGAATAAGTGGGACGTGCTGCACAAGCACTGTCTTATTTACTCCATTTCCAGATGACATGAAACCCACGCACACACTAAGGCACAGGCGGGGAAAAAACTAAGTAAGACACGGCGCCCGCTGCATAAGTGGGATGCGCTGTACAAGCGCCGCCTTTTTTTGGGGGGGGAATCGGAATGGGTGAACGCGATCGTGCATGAGCTCTCATGGCCCCGCACTCAAGACAAGCAGAGAAACTAAGGTCACTAAGGTGAACTAGACTCAACTGAGTTCCTTGGGGTTGGTACCGGCGACGAGTCGTAGACTTGTTCGGGTGGAGGAGTCTTTTGCCGTACTTGTCAGGTGAGGGTTGTTAGATTTTATGTGAGCTGCCTTTCTTCTCCTTCTCCTCCGCTTCGTCCTCCTCCTCGTGCGCGTCGTGTTCAACCGCCAGCCAAAACGCACAACATGCAGCCACAAAAACAAAACAGAGTACAGAACCAACGAAGCACAGCCACGATACAGAAGCACAAACAAACGAACCACGAACTCAAGCACAAACGCAACCACAGCCACGATCACAAACGCAACTAGAAACACAATCACAAACACACAGCTACAATCACAAGTCACAAACACACAGCCACAACGCTCAAACACAACCAACACACAAGGATAACAATATATATGATTACCTGTGTGGGTGACATTTTGCGTGGCCGGTGGTCACAGGGTAGCACTGGTGGATGCCAACTGGAGACCCTGGCGGCACCCCAGCGCGAACTCCCTAACACAAAAAGAGCAATGCGAAACCCCGACAAGATCGAACACCACAAAGCTCACGACCATGGCAACATGTACGTCACCAAGGCGCTTGGGCCCTACTATTATCAAACAAGCTTCAGGGGAATCCGTGGCAACCCGCCTCCACAGTTCTAAGAACATCTCCACGTTGACAAGTTCTTTGCTCGAATTAGCAGTGCTTTGTGGGTTGTTGTTCGACTCTCCCAGCAGACCGTTGACATGGTGCTGTGCAAATACCAAAAGAAGAACGCGCAGAAGACGAGAGGCAAGAAATAGCTCAGAGGGACCGTTGCGGACCACGAGAAAAAGGGACATAGTGTGCCAAAGCCCAGCAAGTGGCAAGAGCCCATGCACAGTCTAGCAAGTGCGAGGTATTGGAGCGTCTCCAGCGTCCAGAAGCTGGACCAAAAAAAACATTTTGGAGCAGCCTCGAGCAAGCCCCTTCTGGCAAGTTTCGAGGCTTTTGAGGGGTTTGAGGGGTTTGAAGGGCAGGCCCCGATGTCTAACGTCGCTTTCGGATCCCGTAAAAGAACATTTTGGAGCAGCCTCGAGCAAGCCCCTTCTGGCAAGTTTCGAGGCTTTTGAGGGGTTTGCGGGGTTTGACGGGCAGGCCCAGATGTCTCACGTCGCTTTCGGATCCCGTAAAAAAACATTTTGGAGCAGCCTCGAGCAAGCCCCTTCTGGCAAGTTTCGAGGCTTTTGAGGGATTTGAGGGGTTTGCGGGGTTTGACGGGCAGGCCCAGATGTCTCACGTCGCTTTCGGATCCCGTAAAAAAACATTTTGGAGCAGCCTCGAGCAAGCCCCTTCTGGCAAGTTTCGAGGCTTTTGAGAGATTTGAGGGGTTTGAGGGGTTTGAAGGGCTTTGAGGGGTTTGAAGGGCAGGCCCCGATGTCTAACGTCGCTTTTGGATCCCGTAAAAAAGCAAAAACATTTTGAAGCAGCCTCGAGGTTTGAGGGGTTTGAAGGGCCCAGGTGTCTAACGTCGCTTTCGGATCCCGTAAAAAAACATTTTGGAGCAGCCTCGAGCAAACCCCTTCTGGCAAGTTTCGAGGCTTTTGAGGGATTTGAGGGGTTTGAGGGGTTTGAAGGGCAGGCCTAGATGTCTAACGTCGCTTTCGGATCCCGTAAAAAAACAAAAACATTTTGCAGCAGCCTCGAGCAAGCCCCTTCTGGCAAGTTTCGAGGCTTTTGAGAAATTTCGAGGCTTTTGAGGGATTTGAGGGGTTTGAGGGGTTTGAAGAGCAGGCCCACCAAGCATCCAAAAATCATCGAAAAACATTTCCTCCCCTCAACACCATACTCGTCCCCTCCCTCCAAAGCTCCCAGAAATCGGCCAGTATCTGGGGCGCCATCTCCGGGGCCGCTCCGTGCGCCCCCACACAGCAAGACCATGCTCGAACCCTCCACACCCTGAGCACTCGTACCTTCTCTCACGCGCTCCCCTTGCAGTCGCAAGGGGTCGGCGGATATAGTCCTGGTCCTGGTGGTTCCTGGGGCCTGGATGCCGACAAGTCCAGAGCTAGAAAAGCGAATGATCTATGATCTATATATATAATAAAGGCTCTATCTTCTGGATCACCTACGGATCTCCATGGATCTAAGATTGTCCAGGTGCAATCGCCAGATGATGAGCTTTCCTCTTTTGACAACTTCGAATGCCCAACAGGTACGACCTTGACAGAAACCTTTGGCAAACGGTGCCAGGCCCTAAGAACAGTGGTTTCCTTGCAAAATAATTCAGATCTGAAGCCAGCTGCAAATCTGTCACTCAGGGCGCCAATGCAGCATGCACGTTGGGGTGCCACTGCCGTGGAATTCCAGAACGAGGTGGCCAGGATGATGGGATTTTTCTTATTTGTTTGGTTTTGGCAACAGGCAGGGGAGAAGCCAGATCAAGTTTCAAGTTTGCTCTCCGAGCCACTGGGCTCACGAATTGTAAGGAAGTCCCTGATTGGGGTCGATTAAATGCCACTGGCCAGGTCTATGTCATCGGTGGTCGGGGCATCTCATCGCCTGTCCTTCAGTGTGAGAGATTATCCAGGCGGATGTTCAACTTGCACAGTGAGATTTGAAACTAGCAGTGAGTATGAGTGAGTCACGGAATGACTGATCCCATCTCGTGTGACAACAGTAAAGTGTATATATAGAAGTAAAACAGGAAATCTGGGTGCATTGGGAACTAAAAAGCCCAAAAGAGCTGGCCACTGCCATTCTAAGCGAAGATGGAACATGGCCTCCTGGTGCAGGTCCAAGTGGCAATTAGCATCTTGGCGTCATGACGCGACCCCGCAGCTGTGATGTTGGGACTGGGGCATTGCCACCAAGTTGGTTGTAAAGCATGACTGCTTCTCAACAATGTGGTTTGGGCATGTATCAGCATCAGGCTGCGATCGGAGATGGCTTACTATTGCAGTCCAGGCACAACATACATACCTACATGCATATCTACATTCCAGTACATACCTACATACATGCACACATGCACCATGCATACATAATGACACACGCGCTCACACACACATGTGTATTAGACATATATATATACATATACCTACATATAGTTATATTTTTACATTTGCACATACACACGTAGTACTACATACTGTAATAGAATAAATGCATTTATGTCTCAAGCTTGAACATGAAGCGGATCGCCACATCACTTTCTTGCAAATCTGCTGGTCGACACAGTCACTCCGAATACGTCACGTACGTACCTTTGCACAGATATATATATATACACATATATATACATATAGTTTTTGTTTACAGATACGCATGCAATGAGAATGCATTTGTACACCTATACTTAGATGAGCAAGAGAGCTTGTGCACACAGGAGTCTCGCGAGTTGCACATCTATCCCGCATTCTTGTTGAGGCACCATCTTTGATTGAGCCGCGAATCTCGGCGACTGCGGCCGTGTGGGCCTTGAATCGGAGCCAGATCGAAACGAAGGATAGTCTGTAAACCAGCATTTTTAAGGATACTGGCCTGTAATTATTGACAAAATCTGAGTTTTGCAAAGGTTTGCATTTAGGACATTTAGGCCTTATAGCTCTCCTTCAAACTTTTAGGCCGACCCTAGAGAACGTGACAATGAAGTTCAAACTTTCCGCGGACGGCATGCAGGGATTGGAGCAGCCTGGGTAGAGTCAAAAGCAAGCATCGAACATCTGGATGCATTTGGATTATGTCATGTGACTTGAAGAGTCATCGACTTACTCTGCATGGAGGGTTCCATTGAGATGTCCATTTGTTGGTTTGTGAGGGGCACAACCAGTGTTCCTAAGCTTTTTAGAGTCATGTCTTTTTTTCCACACTAGCTTTTGAGACTGTTTTGTAATATTTTGCCGTCTGGCCTGCCCAAGGTCTCAAACCTTGCAAAGTACTAAAGCTCAGGTTCTGGGGGGCGACCTCTTTGTGCTCGGAGGCGGGGTGGCCAAGACAAGAGGATACCATTACACCATCTGACATGAATGTGTACCCTCATTTGCATGGCAGAGAGGTTGAATGGCTCCAGATCTCAGATGTTTGGGAGAAGTTTGATGAAGATTGATGAAGTTTGTATACTTATAGCTGTTGCTGCACTTCACAGCATGGTGCTTTGTACAACCTTCGGTTGTTTGCAAGGTAAGTGCAGCTTGAATCGACCAGGGCACTTTGGAATCGACATGCTATTTTTATATAGTGGTGAGCCATTGACATTGTTTCCATTTTCTCCCCTTAAAAAGACACTTGCTCATGCTCTTTATGAGAGACAAACGCCTTGGCTCAACGTGGCCAACGCTAGCATGATTCGGTGAGAGCAAGGCTGGCTTTTTGAAAGACATGTGCTCGAGAAGTCAGGCTGCTGCTATACATCTATCATGCCCGCCATATATTATTGACGGATGCTTCGCAAGAGCGTTGGAAGGGAAGCAAACCCGGGTTACAAGCTGCCGCTATGTGCTGCTTGAATCATTGGACTCCTGGTGCCGCAGAGCCATTTGGTAGCACTCCTTTGGCTGCATACTTGCACATGGAAGGGCACAGCCGTAGAATATTAGATATTTTAGATATTGCTGCCCTCTTTTTGCAACACCTGTGGCCTGTTTCACTGACAAGAACCTCTACAGATCAGATACCTGGTACTACGAAGATTCAGATTTGCTCCAGAAAGAGTGATAGGGCACGGCATGGTCTTACTAATAGATTACAACCCACCATTGTATCTATTCCAGCCGGCTCGGCCTTGGAACCATCTGCGCCTCTGCCATGGGGAAGCTCAGAAACAGCTTCGTAGCAAACTTCTTAGCAGTCACTTCACTGACTGCTGCAGGCAAAGATCTGGCTGAATGGACTTCTGCTGGGTGGTGTCTTAGCTAGCTCATAGCAAGCGTATGTTGGCACAACGGTCTTTGCACAGTACACTGGCAATTTACAACCGCGGTCGGACATAAAGGAGATGAAGTCCCTCATCCTCATACTGGAGTGCAGTTTCTAGAAACAGTTTCTGAATCTGTCAAAAATTGGATCGCAAGCCCGGTTCATAATTACATGTGTTGGAGGGCATGTTTGTTGCCAAGCAACAGCCCACTTGACAAGAATAGGTTCGGTCAATTTGGGTCAATAGGATTTGCCCAAAGGCCAGCTTGCTGTTGTCGTATCCTTCTCAGGCATTTACGTGTGATGCAAGATTGTTGTGCTGGGATGGCCCCTGAGCAATCAAAGATACGCAACACCCTCGAAATCTCCGGCAGCAAGCTGCATGGCTTACGGGCCATTTTCTTACTCCTTCCTGCGCTAAGATCGTCAAGAGGTTTTAATACACGGGCATGTATGGCTAGTTTCAGGGCTGCATTGAATGACTCGTGAATTTGGAGGACTGGCGATCAATAGTAGTTTGCTTGGCAAATTGACCTGCTTGAGGTATGTGCAGAATGACGACGTGATGGGTGGGCGGTCCAATTCAAACCTGAAGCTGAGTGGAAGTGGTGCAGAGTCTTGCTCATGAAGGGGGGCAGACTGTGTATAGTGTATATATAGATCGTTATAGATACTGTATGTAGGCGTCAATCATTGACAATCAACCCCTTTGCAGCGTACACTTCAGTTAATTCAGTTCAAATCTGTAGTGAGAGGGGTGTCGTCGAGAACTGAGTTGCTCAATGTGTCACGTGCGCGCTTTGAACATAGAAGCGGGATATCATGTGATGTTTACGCTTTCTTTGTGTGTGATGATGAGGAATTTGAGGGGAGCATCAACATGAATGGTGCCTTGTCAGATGTTGGCAGTCTCAAGAGTCTGCCAGGCTTGTCTCTATTTCTTCCGTTTCTTTGCCCGCCCCTCTTCTTGGCCTTTGTTAGGTGGTGGCTTTGCTTCCTTTCGAAGGAACTTTGGTCCATGGGGTGAGAGAGATCTGGCTCAATATTCAGGGCTTTGGGTGGAGACGGATGTTGTGACTGAGCAGCCTTTGTTCCTGGGCAGCCTCAGTAAGCTTGCATTGTTTTCTTCTTTTGTGGGGGTGGGGCCCGGGTGGGGCCCTTGTCATACACTGGCCTCAGGTATTTGAGCTTAAGGCTTAAATCATTCTGGAGTCATTCTTGCTGAGCACAGCACGCTTGAGGTTTCATGCCCCATTTGCAGTTCATATCCAGTTGGGCGATCCTTCTCGCTATGATCATGGAGCAGCATTTGCGATTCCCTCAGGTCCTGCCGGATCAACATACTCAGTGTTTCTTCCCTTCGGGTGGTTCACGAAACAGCTCCGTTGGAGCTGCAGGGGATGCACACTTGACACGGGGCGAATCAATGATCTCTCTGTGTGCCTGGGACGGTTAGAATGCCCCGTTGTTCAAGCGGGTTATCATGGCTCGAACAGGTTATCATGGTTCTGTTGCATGTGTTGCCAAATCCTCCCGGCCGAGGTATGCCCTTTACCAGGAAGGCCCGTTCAAGTTCAAGATTCGTCAGATTCGTGCTGTACGAGACTCTGAAGTGCCGGCTTTTGGGCAAGTGCCCGCATTAGTCCTATCAGATGCCAAAGCATGGATGCTGGTCAAAGCAACCTGCATCAATCTTTTGATTTCCACATGATGGCATGCTTTCTGCGTATGTATATATATATATACACGTTAATGTGGACGCGATATAGTGTGTATACATATCTATATACATTATATATATATGCTGTCACATACCGTTACCTACGTGTTTGTGTTTTGCATTTAGTGTGGTGAGCACAACAAATAGAGAGATAAGATCCCTGCTTGTGAGCTTCTGGGGGTCCGCCGGCCCCCGCCACCCTGCGACAATCCTGCTTTCCATGCTCATCCTTGCCCAGGCAACTGTTGAGCGTGGGTCGACACTTTGGAACAAAGGCAATCCTGAACTGTGCGGTGCTATGTACAGTATGACGGTGTCTTGGTTGGTGAAGCCACGTCAAACGTATGAGCCCAAGGCTCTTCAGTTAACTAAATTTACGCACCCCAGTGATGAGTTTGCAATCTCAACTTTATTTCCCTTCTCTGAGCTTGTGCACTGAGGCCAAGACCCTCACTACTGCCAGCAACATCTCGAGTAGTGTCCAGGAGATTTCCCGGGTGGCAATGGCTTCGGCTGAGCGCTATCCTGTGACTTAACGGGTCGTAAACGAAGCTTCTTAGGCCCCCAATGCGGATCTCAAAGTCACATGGGGCATGAACATGTGCCTTTTGAGGGGGCCCTTTCTTGCACATTCTAGGTGAATCTGGGAGGAGACGCTGCCTGGATTTATCGCAAAGCCTTCGACCACATTTTGGCCGCCTATGAAGGAGTGAGTTTTCCAAGTGATGACAGGTACCCGGCTGTTGCGCATGGCGATTGGGCTGCAACAGCCATGGGCAGCGACCAAGTTCCTCAGCTTTCCACCACTTCGCTGGATAGAGACATGGAGCAGCAACTCGCCCTGAACTCCGCAGGGCAGAAAAGCTTGAAAGGACTTGGCTTTATTTTTGTGATGCTTGTGGTTGGGAATGCCCAATCTTGCTGGTCTTGAAGCACCGAGCTTCAATGTTGAACAAAAGAAGAACGATAGCTGAGATCTCTGATAAAATACTGCTATAGAAATCCATTGGAATGCACCAGTCTTAGTCGTTTGCAGCAGCTCGAGAGCAGAACTCTTGCTGCTCAGTTTGTGCTGTTTTTTGGCGCCCACTTGCAATGCAAGAGCTGCGCAATCTTCAATTCAACACCTGTTTCGCTTATTGCATTGTGACATTCTGCAACACTTGAGATGTTCGCAATGCATGCTGTCTTCGGTGCCGGCTAGTCCTTGGCACCACACTGACCAATGCAAGCGCGTGTGTTTGCATGGGAAAACCCGCAAACATGTCGCACACTAACCTTTCATTCTGGTTCTCGTAAGACGGTTATAAAGACTAGGGGGCGGGGAGTTCTGGTTTGCAAGGTTACTACACACTCTGACATTGGTTTTCAGTTAATCTATTCCCAAGTGGAAAAAAGGTGAGGGAACGGAAAGGTGGAAGAGTCCGCAAAACAGTATTGTTCAACAGAAGGTTACGCGTGACTGCAGAACACTAGTTACTGAATACTTAGCAGACCTAGGAAAGGCGAAAGGCGAAAAGTCCGAGTACTTGAAGGTGTTTTAACAAAGGTTGACGTGACTGCAGAAAACTAGTTACTGATTACTTAGCAGACTGAATTCACGCCGTGCAAGGAAACCTGTTTTGGGGGATATCATGCGAAGAGCCACCATGGAAACAAACCAACAGCGGCAAGGGAAACCAGTGCTCAACTCAGGCTAAAGGCTCGTTGGGCTCATAACTACATCGGTTTGACATGTGTTGAGTCTGTGAAGAACTTCACGGGGACTTGTTCAGCAACGGAAAGAAGAACTATCACAGGGTACTGATATAAGATGATATATATATAGGTCGATTAAATGACACACCACACCCGTAAGAAGCCAGACCTTCCAAGTTGCCATTTAACGGGGTCGCTTATGGTCCTGGCAGGTGGCGGAAGTGCTTTGACTGCCGAACGCTTGGACCTCGAGGCAGCTCATTGTCCGGTGAGTGAATCAGCAGCTTGAACTTATGGAAGATACTCAAAGACATGCTTCTGCCAGTGCGTTGCTACAGTATGCTACAGTACTTTATGTGAGGATTGTGCCCAGACTCGATGTGCTGATGACATAGCTGTAGCACGTTTCTCTCCTGCAGAGGCAGGCCGATGGACCATCGAACCTCTACCAACGCAGGCTGGATGGAGAAGTGGAAGATGCTGATTTTTAAAATCTATATCCTCCCAAAGGACTTGGACAGATCCAGACACTGTTGGCGCATTCTTTTGGGTCCTTGGTGAGTTGAGATGCCCTCAGCCCTTCAAGGAGATGTAGTCAAAGATTCCTCAAACATCCTCAAACATGAAATGATTGGACTGGAGGTGCAGATATATGATGATATGATATATTCGACGAGGTATTACAACTTCCCAGAGAGGCAGGCCTCTCTACGGTTGACAGACGGCACGTGGACTGGGAGTTTAGGAGTTTGGTGCTTTGTGCCTCCGATTGAGGTGCCCGTTCGCCTGGCTTCCACCATGGCCGCCTGAATGCACACAGTGCAAGAAGCTGGTCTAAGCTGGTCTTCCCATCGGACGACAACCATGTCGGCCCAGCGGCCTTGAAATCAACGGCAGATGTAGCTCGAGCTAAGGCGTGGAGTCACTCCCAGGGCTTGGCCTGAAGCCCTAGCCGCCGAGAACTGATGTGCCAATTGTCCACTGCCCAAAGGCATCAGACTTATTCAAGAGAACAATACAACCGGACGAACAGCCACATACTTCAGGGGTTACACTGTTCTTCCACATTCCTTCAGGGGTGACCTAGTTGCTATACGAGGCAACTTCCCCACAATAAGTTGCTCGCTTCAAGGTCTCCATTGGTGGAGCCTCAGCAGGATCCCCTGGCACTGCTCTCGCCAGGAATGAGTGCCCGGGTGCCAGGGTGACGCATCCGATTTCAAACTCCCTAACCAGGCGTAGCAAATTCCGTGCAGTGCAGTGCAGATGCTCACCCCTGCGAAATTGCACGGACACTTCAGGCTTGGTGGTGCGCTTCGGGCAGGCGGGGGTATGTTGCCCCCAACTGAGCAGCTTCGGAGTGAGGGGACATAACGGACACCGTGCAGGCAGTTATGCAATGTTATGCACATGGCTCGTGATTGCAGTGGAGAATATATATATATATAAGACATATGAAATACGGAGAACATATTTGGATTTAATTTAGATTCATGTGTTTGAGCATGTTTTGCTCAAATTCCCAGTTCGGCATGTTCTAACCGCATGGGTAAGAACATTACAGATGTCCTAAGCGTATGGGATTGAGATGGGTTGAGGAGGTTCTGATCCCAGACTTAGAGCATGCAAAGTTGCACTTTTGCCTGCGGGCGCGGAACGGTCATAGGTTCGGAGCCCGCAAAGCCAACCAAAAACCAAGCTAGCGTCGCTTTGACAAGCCTTGCCGGCGGTCCCAAAAACCAAACAGCGAGGCGGTCCTGGTTTTGGGACCGTTCACTCATCAATTAAAGCCGTAGTTAATAGAAAGGGCTAACGCCCTGGTGCCGCCGACCCCAGTCAGTGGGCCAGAATGGGGGCCCTAACGTCGCCTTCGGAACCCCATAGAAAGAGAACAGTCCAGGGCAAGCCCCAGGTAGCTGCAGGTGTGCTCCGGACGCTGCAAGACCGCGACCACGCCAAAAGCTCGGTCTCGCCACAGCAAAACACCCTGGCCCTGGAGGTTTGAACTGTCAGTGCCCGCACAGAAGGCTTTGACAGAGAGCAGAAGGGCCAGAGCAGGCAGGTGGCAATCGTTCTCGCTACGCTGTCCCAGGTGCCGCCCCGCCTAGGTGTCAGCTAGGCAGGGGTCGGCGGATTTAAATCAATTAAATCAAGTTGTGCGGCCCCATTTTGGTACTGCCAGGCTTCAAGATTCTGCTTTTCAGTACGCCAACGCACCAACGTGCCAAAGCTTCTAATTCTGCCCGCTTGCCTGCTTGCGCACCAACACGTGCCTCCACGGCAGAACAAGGCCCTGCTGCACATAGAACATGGGAAAAGACAAACATGAGACACCATCAGCCTTTTGAAAATGCACACGTTTGTGCGTGTTTAATTCCCGATTCAATTTCCACTAGGGAATGACCGGTCCTGAGGCCACAAGAAAACCACTTGGCCGTGAGACATGGCAAATAGATATAGATCTTGAAAGGGCTCAAAGAGGACTTGTGTTCTGCTTTGGTGCGTGAAAAGGATCCGCGACTATCAGTGTGTCTTGTCCATCTAGAATGTTGACAGGCGTGGTGGCGCTCTGGTTGCTAATAGTGAAATTTTTGATGTTCTATAGCCGATGTTCTAAGTATATGAAGACTTTCAGGTTTTGGAAAGGCTTGAGTATATCTCTATGTTTGACGCATTGAAGCGGATGTTTATGGCTTGTTCAAGGTGGCTTGCCTCATCCATAAGAATCATGAACCCATGTGGTTTTCTTAGGGATGGTCTTCTTTCTGGCCGCCTGGCCGGCGAGCCACACAGGCCAGCTGGGTGCAACTTCCCAGTTGGAGGACTGTGGTGCTGTGCGGAGATTGCAGCGACAACGTCCCAGGGGTGATGCGATCCGTCAGGATTCCCCGACTCTCCCCAGCAGTGGCGGTGTCTGAGGAGGTGCCGGGCACGGTCAAGTCACAGGATTCACCTGTTGCCAGGCTTCTTGCAGGGGTTGCCCACGTTGGAGACAAGGGCAAATACAATCCTTCCCAAACATACCGATCACATCCTATCACACCTTTTGCGCACATGATGACGAGAAGATGTCTTGCTCAAAGCAATTTTCTTGAGTGTGGCTTCATGGTTCATCCCAGCAGCACTGGGACAGACAAGTATGATAGGGCATTTGAGTGTGATGGAGCGAGAGAGGGGGAGAGGCAGCCATTGAAAATTGCAGAAGTTTCTAGCATTCCTTCTTCTCCCGCCATGTGGCTTCAGATCTATTGTCACCGTGTCCAGTGTCGATCTGCACTTCTTGTGATGATGCAAGAGCGCAATCGCGTTGCTCAGGGTGACATCTATGTTATGGGTGGCAGGCACAACAAGGAGGCGAGATACCGCTTTCACTTGCATCCCTGACTGTCACGCGCATGGTCCCACGCAGCCCACCATCAAGCTCAATGCCCCGGGTTTGCTCACCGTAGACCTTCAAAGCTATGCCTTGGACTGAATACACGGTCGTCCTTTTAAAGTCATCGATTGGCGCATCGATGCCCCCTTCTGTCGCACATGACGTAAATTCATTGTTGTTTGAGGGCTTGATGGATGCAATCGTGTCACGAACTGTCATGATCATGTCGGGGCGCTTCATTTTGCGGACAGAACTGAGACGCAGTAGGAACTTATATATATATATATTATATACGTTTTTCCATTTCCCTTGTTCTCATGAGGCCTTTTTCTTTAAATTTGCATTTCTCGCCCTTGCTGGATGCATACATCTGCTCCACTTGTGGTGCTTGCATGTGCTTGCCATGTCTGGTTCCACTGCTGCTGGTTTCCCTTGTGCACACTTTTTCCTTTTCCTGTGCCATGGCTCCGATGTCCATTCGGGCCGGTCCGTTTGGGTTCTCTTTTGGTTTCACACTGTCCACCTGGCGGTCTTTTCCACAAGTTTTGTGCACTAAGGCACTAAGGTGCTCAATATGTGTCCGAACCTTGACGAGTCCACCGAGTTAGCATGAAAATGGATTGCAGTTTGTTTGTGGCAACATGGGCCAACACATATAAACTGTAATATTATGTAATTATGTATTTTTAAATAGCTATATACACAAAACTAGTATTTTTTTTGTTTTTGTCCATTGATTTCTTGAACTGTTGCTTGTGCTTTCAGGCTTTGCACCACGACGTCCAGTGCTCACTGCAAGTGATCAAACACAAGAAGTAGTGACTCACACCTCACCCCAAAACAAGGCTCGTACAAGTTCAAGTAACTGCTTGCCTTTTCACAAGCACCACGGCTGTAACACGTCCGCGAAACTGCGCTAAAGTGATGGCACTCAAGCGGTATTCCCCACAGTTGAGAGATGCTACCCTCGCTTCTCACATTTTGGCTGTGTCGTGTTGGTACCAAGACGGCGTACGCTGTAGAATTGTACCCCACTGTGAGCGCCGTGCTTCCTGCGCTCACACTGCCTCTTGTAGAACTGAACCGTGTTGACTCGGCACAGACTGCTTCCACGTGGCTTGCTCTCAGTGTGTCGCTCACTGCACGACGCGCTTCGGCGCAAAGGTGGCTCCTCCTCGCTGTTTGACCGGGAGTTCTTGGGACTTCTGCAGCAACACTTGGTAGTTCTTTTCCACACGCGCCTGCACATGACTGACTGTACACTTCTTCTTGTTGACGAGGTGGACTCAGGGGACACCTCAACCTAGCCTGTGCTGCCAAGAACTCCGTGTAGTTGTGGCCACTGCTTGATGAAGCTGCCTCGCTTTGCGCTGGTAGTAGTACTGTTGGCGTGTGCGGTGTCCGGCGAGTTCCAAAGAAACCGTGTTCTGTTCCTTCTCCTTTGGTGTCTTCATGTGTCTTCAACTGTTCTTCGCAGCGCTTTGCTATTCAACTGTGGTCAACTGTTGTTCGTGAGCTCTTTTTCTCCACTGCGGCGGTGCCCCTTTTTCTTGTCTTGCCTCCGCCCTTGCCGTCAACTACGGCGCACTGCAGACGGAGTTACCCACTGCCACCAAGAATGGGCGTTTCCCGCCTGCGAAGCTGATCGGCCCGTAGACAACCAGCTCCGACTCCGCTACCACGTGAAGTAGTCACACCTTGTCTACTTGAACCACAGGGCCGTGCATATTGGGCTCTCAGACACTGTGCGGCACAAGTAATTAGTACAAGTGTTCCAACCTAGTCACTTGGGACTTAGGACCTAGACTCAGCAAAAGGGATTTTCTTTCATGGAGGGTCATGTCGCAATGTAGCATGAGGAGCAAGAGGTCCTTCTCGGATGTTCCGAGGTCACCAGGTCTGAGATGATATCAGATTTATGCTGGTTTTTAGTAATCACTTCAGTCCTCTGTGTGCAGAAACTGGCATCACTGTAGCAGCAAGACCGTAGTCCCCTACAGTTTCCTGATGATTGTCCTTTTGGTTAAGCTTGGCATATCTTGGCAACTTTGTGTACGGTGTAGCTACAGGAAGGCAATTTCTGGGTCTTGTGCTGTTCGGTCGGAATGGTGCTACCAGCAGGCCTGTGCCTTGGCAGACGTGTGGGTTCCTGAGACCAAAAGCTGGCGAGCCATAGCCTCAGCAGCTTCGAAAGTGGGAAACATGCAAGTAGATCAGCGTTGCGTTGCAACATTTTACGGACTCGCCCAGGAGATGCCACCCATGCTGCAGACACGTGATGGGGCTGCTTGTGTGATAGTACGGTGAAAGCCAGCAAAAGGATGTGGTTCGAGTTTGATCCAAAAGTTATATAGGCTGGAACGGTATGCCTCGATGTGCGTTATGAGTGTTAGGTAATTCATCTTCTTGATATGATCTTGCGCCATTGCGTTTTGTCACATCAATGCAATTGGGAGGGTTTATTGACGCGAGCTCCAACCCGCTTACCCACACCCTCAGCCAGCCCTCCTCACACTCAGCTCAACAAGCAGCAACATCTTAACCGTCAAGTACTGGCTTTGTGAGATTTAGCTTGATATTTGACAGCCCTGATTCAAACTTTTGACAACCTCTTCACCAAAGACAATTGAAATTGCCAGTGGCCGCATGGCTTGGATACTGCGGGCCTTCAAAGCCATTGTTCTGGTCCTTGTGGCTGATGCAGTCCCAGGGGGGCCATTGAGGTTGGAACATGCGAAGGCGAGACCGTTTCTGGGTGGCGTGGGTCCTGGTATCAAAGCTAGACATACTATATATATATATATAGATTGTAGCCGCTCTGCGGGTATATATATATATATATAAAGTTTTTTTTTAAGATTTTTTTTCCTCTTCTTTGGTCCAGCCACCAGTTGTTGGGTAGACAGTCACATTTGTTCTTAGGGCATCCTGAGGCATTTTAGTCTTACACTGGCATATACCTGGACCAACTTTCCTTCAGATGCTGTGTTGCAAGCCCGTTCTTTCGAACCGGCTCCGCAGTCCTGATCCCGACATGCTCGTGGCCCTTTTTGACCCGTTTGGTGTTTGTGAAGCCGCTGTTTCATGACTCTCAACTAACAGTGCTTCAGGTCCCGAGCTTTCTGAACAGCAGTGCTTTGTCCAAAGCATGGCTCTCCGATGCACTGCGGCGGCGAGCCCTTTTTGGGAAGGTCCCGGAGGCGCTTGGCAACTGGTGACAAGGTCTTTCGAGGCACAGGTCACTCAAGGATAGCAGTGAGGGATAAGTTGATTGGACAGAGTTCTGACGGGACCGAGGGGCGAGTCTTTGGAAGGACGACCAATGGGTTCCAAAAGGGTCTCCCAACAGCCAAAATTGAGGAAGGAAACGTGAGTTGTGGAGTGCCCTTCTTCCGGCCATGAACAGGAAACCCAGAGCTTTCCATAGTTAGTCGTGAATGTTGACGCGTGCTGGGGCTTGCGGCTTGCGCGAGGCTCAGGAAACTATTAGCAGATCCCATTTGGAGCTCGAGCAGCTGGGAGGCAGTTTGCACCTTGGCAAGAGTAAGAGGCGATTAGACGAGCTGTGAGCCCAGTGGCCACCTTAAATAGGGAGTGCACACCGTGAAGTACCGTGTGTAGATGCAGCCTCCCACCACAACTCGACCAACCATTCCAACATTTTACTGTTGATAATTTGGACTTGCTTTGCAGGCCAAGTTCAGGCTCTGCCATTGTGCTCTATGCGGCGCACGATGCCAGCATCACTATCAGCAACTCAGAGAGGGAAACCTCTTGACCTTGCCGATCAACCCCGCCAACAACAGAATTACTTATTTGCTTGTTGAGGCATGATGCAGGCTCGACGTGTCATGGTTTCTCCCATGGCTACCAAGTTGATCATGCAAGGACAGGAGGATATGTAAATGTGGATGACATGGTGAGATGCGCACAGGCGAGACGCCGTAAAGGACAGATCGATTGTACTAGTGCCATCTCGTGACATTCTTGTGACTGAATCTCCCGGCCGTACTTTGTAACTAGAACCCCTGGACTTTGCGGTCTGTGAGCGTGGGTGTAAGCAGGGCGTTCATTGGTAGCCCGCTTCGCGTCAGCTTTGGCTCCCCAGCATGTCTTCAGAGCCTCAATTTGGGGTGATATTCTTGAAGGATGGTTAGTCCTGGAAACTCAGATGCCCGAAGACGTTGTGTTTTGAGTCTATTGCGCATATTTCTTTAAGGGGGGGTTTGGCTACGTACGTAACAATCAAGATCTAGACAAATTTTTAAACAGTTCTGGCCGGTGTTTTCATAGTCCGGCGGCTAGCTTCCAAGATTCCAAGCTTGTAAGTAATGAGGATTGCCGTTGAACACCTGAGTGACCAAGGACAGGCTGAGTCCTTTTCTCCTCCTGAACACCGGGATCGCATCTTCGCTCTGATCCTCATGGGCACCTTGTGCGGACAGATGGGCTTGTCGATCCTGACTCCTTTCTTCCCGGCTGAAGCCAAAGCAAAGAGAGTCAGTCCGCCAACCTTGGGGTGGATCTTCAGCGTCTTTCAACTTGCCACGATGGTCTTCGCCCCATTAGCTAGCCGCTTGCTGGTGAAGTTCGGTTCAAAACCGATGCTGGTGGCAAGCAACTTGATTGGAGGTGTGGCCAACATTATGCAAGCATTCTGCTGGTATGCCAATGAGGGCCCATTCTTTGTCACTGCATCTTTGGTGCTCCGAGTCTTAGCAGGGCTTGCTTACTCTTTTCAGTCCACAGCTGGCTACAGTGCGTCACCATGTGCTGGAAAGATGTTCTTTTGTTGATCTTTGTCGCTTTAAACTCTAAAGGGCTCCAGGCTTAAGAAAGCAAACATTTGTTTTCGCCTTTTCTGTGTTGTTTTTCTTCTCGCACAAGTGACCGCAATCAAGTCCCAGGCTTGCTGTCATCGCTCTTTGGCCCAACGGTCAGCACAGCTGCAGGCAAGCTTGAAGGAGCAAATGGCTTGGCGCTCATCCTTGGCCCACTTGCTCCTAGGATTGAGAGTGGATGAGAGGGTCCGGGTACTGTACATGGAAGATGGAGCCTAGGTGGAGTTGGAAGAGCCGTAGAATTCAAAAGAATGCACTTGCAGCTCAAGCTTGTACGATATTTTTGTGCTGAATGCCGGCAAGTGTTGCACTCGTTCTGCTGCGACCGCGTAAGGTTGGATCAACATTGTTCAGCATTGGAGGTGGCGCGCAACATGTGGGCTATGTCATCCCTTTCCTGGTTTTGGGTCTTTGAATTCAATTGGTGCAAGTTTATTGAATTTAGCATTAGCCTCCTTGCTTGGACCCCTCAATGACTGGGCGAGAACGCAAGCGTCTGTAGGCTGGCCACTTCAGTGTAGGTGACAGTCCAAAATCTGGGAGACGGCTGTGGGTCCTAGGTCTTACAGGTGCGCTTTGTGGTGGGATGAATTGGGTCCTCATGCCGACGTTGCCAACACCCGCGAGGAGTAATCCAAGCTTGTCAAAGTTCTCTCTCAAGGCAGTACCAACGGCCATTAACTGCACGATTCTAGGCATTGTTTTTGGAGTTTCTCGGCTTCACTGGCCGCCCTGGCCTCCTGCAAGACTGCTTTGTCGTGTGTTTATGTGTGTTTTGTGTGAATCAGGATCAAGGCTCAAAATGGATTCAAACGAGGGTCGTGCCTAGCTGAGCTGAGACCCACGCCACAAAGGTCTTGAACCCTACCTTGCAGCCACATTGTGCTGAACAGCCCTTGAAATATGATGTGCAGATTGTGGGCCTTGTTTATGCCACAATTTGTGCGATCTATTCGATGCTTGGGATACTGGTTGGCCGGCTCGATGACCTTTATGAAGGGCGAAACGCCGCTTTAGCAAAAGTTCATGAACTGCTTTTGTTGAAGCCATAGAGCGAGAGATTTGAACATCAAAGAAGGACAGACCAAGTCCTGGAGGAACTGCCACTATCGATTCCGTGGTCTTTTGCACTCTTGCTAGGCACCGAGTGACTTGAGTGTGTGCACATCCAAGGGGTTTTTACTTATGGCGATCGGTGCTTTGCTTATTGCAGTATCCTTCTTCTTACTCGGACCGTTGGAGCTTGCCTTTGGGAGCCACTTTGCGCCTTCGGTCTGGATTGATTCCACTAAAGCTCTCGGACATGAAGCTCACGCCACGTCGAATTCTATGTGGAAGTATTTGCCGTGAATGGTTGGATGGACATGTGTTCGGAATTGTGTATGTTTTAGACACATTCAATATAACTGTACATTACAGTATTGCACCAGTCTTGTATCAGTATGTATTGATGGATTGATCCATGTGCATACAAGAAAAGTGATGAATGTAGACCAATCATTTTGATTCTTTGTGGAACAAGCATTTGAATCCAAGGTGGTTGAGATGAAGCCATCTCCAGCGCTCTTTTGGATTTCAGTGTGCATAATGGGTGCTGGTGCTGCCTTTGGATTCCCAAGCGTTGAAAGAAGCCTTTGGACATTTGTTGTTTGGCTTTGTTTCTTAACAGAAGTAGTCTAACTTAATTTAATACAAGAAAAGAGCAGATGAGTTTGGCTGCTGAACACTCCTCAAGGATGGATCCCGGTCTACAGGCAGTTTGTCACACATGCTTTGCACACGACCAGTGAAGAACGCGATTTGGGAGCTTCCATGATCTACACCATTTCGGTGGCGTTGGGCTCATTCTTGGGCCCCGTGGTGGGGGGCCTGTTGAGCCAACACATAGGGGTTTCGTGGCAGGATGAGGAGCGTTTTTCTGCGTCCTTCTCATAGTTTGTAAGGCATTGAAGATTTTGTGAGACGGTTGCAGGTGGGATGCCTTTGTGATCTTTGTGAAGCGCTGTCTTTGTAAGCCATGGTCTTTGTGCCAGGTTCGTGGCACCTACACGTACACAGGCGTGATGGCACTGATGCTTTTCTTGATGCTGATGCTGCTTGCCATCGGTCAGCGGAGTGAGACATTCAAGAAATCAAGGGATCCTCCTCTCCTCACCTTGCCAGCGCCGGATGACGCTTTGGTGGCTCTGCGCTAGCTCCTTAATGTTCCTTATAATTCGTAATGTTCTTTTTCACCTTCAGCCCGCCCACGTTTCCACATGCCAGGGTGAGAGCTTCGGAAGGAAGCTTTGTTTCAGACCTCCTTTCCCAGTTGCCGAAAGTGCAGTGGGAATTCTTATGTATAGAAGCCACGGGCCTCACGTGGAGAAATCAGGCTTGCAAACAGAAATGACCTTCCCCATACATTGCCACGGCATGCTTACATTCTCGTATTCATTGCTGTGACTTTGTTGGGCAGTGTGCCTGCCGGAGCTGCCTATTCTAGAGCTCTCTGAGAAAATGTTACTTTGATGTTGAAGCGTTTTCTGGAAGTGAAGCGTTTTCCGGAAGTACGAAGTAGGATCGTTTCTAGAGAATCTTATTTCTGGGCTCGGCTCTGCACATTTGACTTCCTGGAAGTAAGAAGTAAGAGATGCTTGCAAATGCTTGCACAGTAGGAGCTTGGATTGATTGCCTTTAGATGCAATACTTGGAAGCCTGGAGAGTTTTCGGGCAAACTACTGTAGTTCGAAGTACTTCCTCCCTGGAACCAAGAACCCAGGTTGCCCGACAGAAGTAGACATGGGTGCAGCATGCAAAAACGATTGATTTTTGGATATAATATATATATATATCACGAAAGCAAGCCGATAGGCTAGGCTGGAGTTGGGATGGGCGAGCGAAGTCGGGGGCAGTGGTCGCACAGAGGGCAATTTTGGAGGGCGAACCCAGAGCCTGGTGGGGGAGAGCGAAAAACGGCGAGCAGAATGGGATTGAACATGTATGTTTTTTGGGGTGTTGTGATGCAAGTGATGTAATTGATGGCTGCGAGTGCATCATTGGCATCATGAGGGGCTTAGGAGGCAATGTAAACCGCCTTCTACCAGGGGTGGGGTTTCATGTCGATGGTAGGAAAGGGAGATGTGGGTCTCTGGTGGCCATTGAACTAGTAATCGGCCGGGAGGTGTGTGTGTGTGTGTGTCAAGCCCTGTCTCTAAGGGCCCTCCCCTTCCTTTTTGGTTTTCACTCTCAAGCAGGGGGCTCACGGGTCTGTTCCTGGCGTGAGCCAACGAAGCTCCAGGTTCAGACTAGGATACTGGGTTGGCCTTTCGGACATTTTCTATTTTTTGCTTTTTTGGGCTAGTGCTGGGCTATAGTTAGATGATATAATAAGTTTAATAGTTAAACTATGGACTGACCACCACTGGACTGACTAGACTGTCTGACTCAAACCACCCTTCACCTTCATACCCTCATGGTTCATACTCAAACCACTGTTCATATCATGATAAGCGTTCTTCCGATTCTGAAATCATTCTGAAGTTGAAGTTATATTATCTCATGGACTATAATGTCACTGTCTGACTTGGACTGTCATCACTTCCATTCACTTCAGTGTCATACTTCGTCATAGCCTGACTTGCCGATCATGGAAGAGCCGGAAGAGCTTGACAAGTACGACGAGAAAGGCGACATTGCCCGGTGTGACTCGAGTCTGACTAGAGCGCTCTAGTATGTAACATGAAAGTGGAATCGGAAGTATTGATATGCGGTAGCAGCCCCATGGTCCCTTGATGGGTTCACCCGCCTGACTTGCCAGGTAGACTGGAGGGAGTTGATCCCTCCAGATTGACTTCAACATCTTCATCCCCATTGTGGTGATTGACAGGCGTGCTTGGTGGGAGGAGGAGGTGGTGTAAATAGTTGACATGTTCATGTCATTGACGTCATGAGTGTTCATGACATGATTTGTAACTTTTGGCTCAGGTCTGTCAGGCTCAGGACATCGCATGCATTCCATGGAGATTCATTCACATATCGGACTGAGTGACTCACTCACATATCGGACTGACTGACTCACTCACATATCGACCGACTACTTCACAGACTCCCCTTCCCAAAAACACACTGTCCAGTTCGCGGTGCCTGACACCTCTCCCTGACTGCAGGTAGCCTGACGGAACCGGAGTGCCTGCTTGACGTCCTGTCTGACCCCTTGGCCCGGAAGCCTGCTTGCGCTGGAGTCCTGTGTTGCTTGACGGCGATTGCATCGGCAGGAATGGGTCGGGCTGACACCAAGCCTTGGTGGCTGTGCCTGACATGCTCCTTGGCCAACATGTGGCTGGCTGACTGCAACGTTTATGTTTTTTCACCTTAGCCTAATTGACGTAGAGGTTGTTTAAGAATAATGAATTCAATGACAAAGACTTGGTTCAATTGTCTATTGAGGCAAGACTGGGAAGGTCGCTTCGCAAACTGTGGCGCTTCTGCTTGGCGGTCTTGTTCGGCAGCCAGCGTGGCTGGTTGACATTCATGGTCCCTGCGGGAAGCACCTTGCACGGGTCCCAGAACTGTCTTCTGAGGTGAAGCTTGACATGAATCAGCCCTTACATTTTTAATTTTGAACAGGTGTTATTCGTGTTGAGTCGTCCATCGCGTTGGCTGGGTTTACTAACACTGAGCTGAGGAAGAAGCTGATGCTTGACTGGGTGCCAAAGTTCAACCATGATTTTGTACAAATGATAGTCATGAACGGCATGTGCCCGTCGCCACCACCAGCGCCTCAAGCGCCACCATTTGACGTCGAGGATGAGATCCCAGAGTTTGACGAGGAGGAGGCGGAGGCGCCTGAACCCATGTTTCAATGAAGATTTTTTTTTTGTCAATCAAAGTTTTTCGTTGCTTGATTGGCTCACTCCTTGACTGACTGCTTGACTGTTAAGGTTACAAGGAGCATAATGTCTAACACCATCAGAACAATTGCGCCTGACATCTATGTGGCTTTGCAACAGTTGAAAGTTGATTACTATGCATGGACTGACAATTTGCAGCATTTGGAACATTTTCTATTTTAAGTTGTTTTATTTTAAATGTGTCAATAGTTTGATTAGTCATTTACTGACTCTGATTGCCGGTTGGACTTAAGTTCATCTCAGGCCATGTATTCCGTCATGCATTTGGATGAGCTCAGCCTGGCTGACACCCGCGCGGAAGTGCCTGTCCTTATCAGTTTCTTGGCCTGACATGAGGTTGGCCCTCACAAACTTAGTTATTGTTTTAGTCAGACTTATGATGATGCTTTTTATTTAATTTAATGTTCACGTTTGACATTATTGCTTTGTCTTCACTTCAAAAATTTGTGATATGATAAAACCATAACTATAAAAATCAAGCTGACAAATTGTCAGAGTCAGCAGTGCTGCTTAAGGTTGCAAGGAGAAGACTTATGGAGCAGTGCCTGACTACATGACGAGGAATGACCGCAGGGGCTCGAGCTGCAAGCGCCGCAGGCAGCCTCCGCCTGACGGGCCTGGCGCTTTTGCAGATCCTGTGACTCAACAGCAGTCAATGCCGACTGACCCTGAGCCGACGCCGACTGACCCCAGAGAACCGCCTAGTGAAGAGTTTTTTCGAATTTGTGGTTGGTGTCTGATAGCGGCGGGCCCTTGACGGTGATGCCTGACTTCGGTCATTGCGTCAAAAAGTATCCCAAGGCTCCTTTGCGTGAGACCCCTCCAAAACTGAGAGGAACATTTGTCTTTGAAGTTAGGCATCCCTGGCATGCCCGGTCTGACCATGTGCCTCACAGCCCACCACCTTTGCCTTCATTGGAGAGTCAGAGTGAGCATGACTGTCGGCAGGAAGCCCCGACCAAGACACAAAGAGTGCAGTTCAAGGTCCCGCCTGACGACTACTCTCACTCTCCCACAGCTGCGGAAGAACAACGAGCAACCCTCCTCGGCGTGGGGGGCTGCTGCTTGGGAGAATCAGGACGATCAAGAACAGCCTGACCAGGCTGAGCCGGCTCCGTGGGAGGAGGAGGAGGAGGAGCCAGAAGAGATGCCTCAAATTGTGTCACCAACATCGCCTGCAGATGGTGTGATTCCGGAAGAAGTGGATGATGTGGTTGGGGAGGCTCAGACCAAGCCTGACACTGACATCAAGGACGGAGGAAAGGCTGGCAATGCGGAGGGGGATACCCCAAAGCCCAAGGGCAAGGGGGGGGATAGCCCAGACACCACGGGCAAGGCTGCACCTAAGGGCAAGCATGAGCTTGACTCAAAGGGCAAAAGCAAGGATGACTTCAAGGGCATGAAGGGGCAGGGGAAGGATGATTTCCAGAAGGGGAAGGACGACTTCAAGGGTAAGGCTGCACCTAAGGGCAAGTTCAAGGAAACGGACTATGAAGAAGACAAGGGAAAGGGCAAGCCTGGTTTTGAGTCTGACCCAAAGGGCAAAGGCAAAAGCAAGGGCGATGTCAAGGGGAAGGATGACTTCCAGAAGGGGAAGGATGGTGGCAAGGAGATGAAGGGGAAGGTTGACTTCCAGAAGGGGAAGGATTACTTCCAGAAGGGGAAGGATGACTTCCAGAAGGGGAAGAGTGACTTCCAGAAGGGGAAGAATGACTTCAAGGGCAAGTCTAAAGGAACGGACCATGAAGAATCAGAAGGCGGCAAGGGGAAGGATGGTGGCAAGGGGAAGGCTTCATGGCATGATGATGCGATTGACGTTGAAGACTTTGAGCCCGGTGAGGAAGACGACGATGAGGTGGAGGAATGGGGACAGTGGCAGGGATCTGCCCAGAAGAGTGACTTGAATGATCATGGCTGTTGTTCATTTTTAAAGGCTAAGGTTAATTTTGACCTGCCAGTCATTGATGTTCATGGCCATGTCTCATTGAGCAGGTTCTTACTACAACCAGGATCATCGCCAGCAGTGGGACTGGGAGCATTATGGAGATCCTGCCCAGTACCCATGGCGGAGAACTCAGCCTTTTGAGACTTGGCAGAAATAGAGTTCAACAGCCTCTCACATTTCTTTGGGTGGCATGTTAGCCCCTAAGCATAATTTGATGATGATGACAAGCATTGTCGAAACCTCAGGCGACTGACCGTGGAGGCTTCTTTGTACCCCGTGATGGCACTGGTACATGGTCGCAAGGTGCATGGTCCCAAGACAATTGGTCCGAAGGGCATGACGAATGGCACAATGGCGATGGTCCCAAGGGCCTGACGAATGGCGCCAAGCTGACAATTGGCCGCAAGGGTCTGACAATTGGACCCAAGGGCCTGACAATAATTGGTCCCAATCAGACACTCCGACCCAAGGGCCTGCTTATTGGCCTTTGCCCCCACCGCCAGGGGATCGGGCCCACAGGTTCTGGGAATGTACATATGGGCAGCCCCGAGGTTGGAAGCCGACTCATGATGGTTGACTGAGTCCCACTACTGCCTGAGATAATTGGCCTGGGTTTGACAGCCTGAATTTAGGCTTGGCAGCAGCCCCACACACAGTGGCCGATCTAAGCTAAGAGCATGTCAGAGAGTTGGGGGCCCATTTCATCTACGCAAGTCAGCCTAAATGGCTGACGTTTCTTTTGGTGATAGGGGCACGCCTGACAGCAAAAGGGTCAGAGTCAGGCTTGATATTGTCAGGTCAGAGTTCTGTAGGTGAGTAGGGCCTGAAAGATGGTTGTTCGAAAGTGGCATCACTTTGACTTCTTGCTGTGTTTGACTGCTGGTAGCTGAAACAATAATTAATAATAGGTTGTGTGGCTTTGCGATATTCAATTCAGCCGCCATGACAGGCACAAAACTGCATGACGACAACCAGTTGGACATGGCTCGGGTCCCCAGACAGAATGTGAGTCTCAATCAGGCTGGAGAAGCTGTAGTTGACATTGAATCTGGTGCATGACAACCTGAGTGCCATGATTTGGATGATTGTCTTGCCTATTGACGGTTGCAGTCGTTCAATTACAGCAGTTTACTTTCCGTCGCCAGGCCTGACCATGGACTGCTTTGCACACAACATCTTGTTGGGGATCCCTGACGCATGAGTTAGTCCGTTTGAGCAACTTAGACGACTCAGATTTGAACTGACTCACTTAGTAGCATCAATCATCATTGTCATGTTGGGCTATCTCCGACACTATTCGCCACACTGTTCATTTCAGGCGAATGGCGTGGATCAGCTGGCAGGCATGATTTGTTCGGTAGCCCAGACAATTTGCAGTGAGTGTGAGAGCAGCGCAGTGCCTGCAGGCATGGCTCGTGATCCTGGCACTACACACCCCGACAGCCTGGATGAGGAGAACAGGACTGATGTTCATTGAAAGAAATTGGCTTCAATCTGCTGAGTCAATGGCTCTTAACAAAATAACAAGCCGGTCGGCGAGGGGGTTGACATGTCACGTTTGCACTGAACTCAGCGTTGGGCGTGACATTATTGTTTGACAAGAAATCTCACTCACTCAATAAAGGCAACTCATTTTCCTTTGCGGTCAGTGTTGGGGCGCTAAGGAGTCCACTGCAAGAGCCTGACACAAGGACGTGGCTGTGTCAGGATTGTGGCCTGACGGACACCGTGATGTTTAACGAGTTGCCTTGCCACCCGCGCTTTGGATTCCAAAGTTTGGATCATTAAAATAGAATTGTCAGGACTGACAATCACGACTGACCAGCTGGCTAATAATTAAGAAGTTTGACCCAAACTCAGGTGTTCTTATGGGGGGATCGTGATTGGCGCTGAGTATGTGGTTGAGACCATTCGAGGAAGGCAAGGAAGACGAAGAGCTAATAAATTACCAGTCAAACTGCACTTCAGACATGCTTTGATTGACGACTCTCGATTGCCATTATTCAACGCACACTAGCAGGCAGGCAATGGACATGTTATCCCGCCTGATGATCAAGAAGGCTTTGGACCGGGCACAAGGCCTCCGGCCCACCGATACACATGAGATGCACTGCAAGAGGTTGAACGAGGTACTACTGACTGACGACTTTGAGCCTCCCTATGCCAGAATGAGATTTCAAGGGATGGAAACCTGGCTTCTTACTGAATTTGAATCAAATTGTGACATGATGAAATCATCACGAGGCATTAATTAATATTGTTAGAGCCGCCTATTGGCCTTTTGCCCTGCTCAGGACTCTGTGGTGAGATTGGCTCATGCCGACAGGACTGTTTTCACTGCGGTGCCACCCTGACACTTGAATGAAGTTTATTGATGGATTTTTTAATGGCAATACTGACTCCTGAGTTTGGGCTGGTGAGTTGATGTGTTTTTCCGCCTCTTAAGGTCCGAGTCTGGATGAGAGTTCTGCTTCGTCGTCTGGCGCCAAAGGCAGAGGCAAATCCACTCCTCGGGAAGTTGGTGTGAAGACATTCGGCCTGTGGATTATGGCTAGAATGGAATGGGAGAAAGCAGAGACTCACGGCATGACCTTTCAATAACTTGTCTGACTCTGACTTTCTTGTGTTTGACAGAATGTTGGACCGAGATAATTCATTGAATGACTGCCCGCTTTTGCATTTTGGCAGTCTGACAGTCAGTGAAACTCCGGCCTGACATTGATGGCCTGAGGGGCGAAAAAGTTCATCCAGTGGACTTGACCTTTAGGGGTCGACCCTATGGTCAAGACTGACTCATGGGCATTCATGTGCAAGGGTCTGATGATGGCAAGACACTGACTGAATTGATTGACGCATCGAGGAGTAGGTAGGGCTTCAACCAGTGCTGGCACGCTCTGTGTGTGTCAGTGTGTGTAACGACGCTTTAATCAGCATCATGCCTTGACTGAGGTCTGACCCAGCCAGATTGGAAGTGGTGACCTTCCAATCTGTGGAGGGCTGAGAGTGTGCTGCGGTACCATCATCCACAGTTTGCCAGTCACTGGGGGCCTGACAGACTTGTTGAACATTATGATTATTTGATGATTGTGTGGAAGCCTGGCAATCAGTGATATGACTGACCTTCAGCGACAGCAAACTTGATCCTCAGCCATTTTGGTTAAGTTAAAACAAGAACCTGTCTAACCTTCGACCGTTTGACAGTGTCTGGCACATGGCTGCCACTGCCAAAAAACAGCAGCAGCGACATTCAAGGCTGGACCGGACATCATTTGAGTTTGAGGTGACATGAGGATGATGGTAAGCTGAGTGGAGTGCAAAGACGACTGATACAGGCCCAGCAAAGCATGCGCTAAGGCTACAAAGGCCAGGGATGTAGCAACTTCAGAAGCTACTAAGAGTCTTTAATCACTGACTGACATGCTGTTTGACTGGCTAGTCTCTTAAGTTGAAACATTTGCTGAAAGTATCAGTTCGGTCACACTGCCCGATCTTGCAAGGCCTGCGAAGATGAAGAGAGGCATTGCACTTAGGGCGTACTGATGATCAGTGAGTCAGAAAGGCTTAGGCTTAGATCAGGCTATCAACTGCAAACTTGCAGGCAGCTGGACAATTTAGTGCTTGCCCAGGCTGGGGCTGGGGGTTAAGGATCTTCGTTTTTGACTATTTTTTGAACTTGTGACATCATCGTCCTCAGAGTTATCAGGCAATCCTTGTGAAGCCAGAGCTTGGGGAGGTTGATGGTGTGGGTCTTGATCAAATCCTGACTGACAAGTTGTTGTGATGCATGAGTCTGTTGTCATCATCATCATCATCATCACCACCTCAGGCAAGAGCCAGGGTCTTCGGAGAAAGTTTTTGGACTCAGAGCCACCACCTTTGGAACAACGCCAAAGTAGACGAGCTTTCTTGCAGAGGCAGGGGGAGTCAGATCTGATAATTTGTCAATCTCAAATTAGTTAAACTTAATAGTGGCACCGGTGGTATCTAGAGCCAGGCTGTATGACATGGAAAGAAGGAGAAGAACACGTGAGCCAAAACAGCCTGCTAAGTTTGACAAGCCTGCTGAGCCTGTTATTGTGTGTCAGCTGCCTGACGGAACCAAAAAGGATGACGTTGTGTTTGTGAACAAGCTTATCAAGGCTCAGCAAAGCAAAATACGATGCTTGACAGTGCGCATGCTGGCCGCAGAATCCAAGGTGATTGTCAATAATGGTCCAAACCGCACCTGACTTCATTGCCTGCTTGACTTTGCCTAACTTTGTAGTAAACATCACCAGACGTGTGGCAGTGTTTTTTGGATTGTTGGGGGCCGGGGGTCATGTCTAAGACTGACATGGCAGCAATGTTTCACAGTCTCAGTGCTTGGCTGTGGATGGGGAAATGAATAGTCGGCCAATGAACAACGACAATGATTTGAATGGTCTGACTCACTGACGATGATTACTTGTCATTCCAAGGTTTGCCGCGCTGCTATGCACACACACAAGAAGCCCAAGGCTTGGGCAGGAGTGGGTCGGGCCAGGTCATCAAGAATAGTTACCGTATCCAAACTCCCCCCCGGGCGCCGGCCCGGCGCCGGGCCACCCAAACTCCTACCCCGGCGCCCAAACTCCTCCCCCGGCGCCGGACCGGCGCCGGGTCAGTCAAGAATAATTGAATTCAATTTTCGTTTTGTTTACTTAGTGGTGAAAGAAAATATTAATGCAACTTTAGACGGAGACAATCCTTCAGATGTTCATTGGTCATTTCAACAATGCTTGCTAGGCATCTTCTTTGTCGATGGAGGTCTGACACCAAGTTTACGTCCGGGGCCCGGCGCCGGGTGCCGGGAAGCTTCCGTTGACTGACTGAATGATGTATTCAATTCGTCTGTCGTCAATAATAGTTGTAACTTGTGTGGTCTGTTGAGCTGGCCCAGACTGACCCGGACTGATTGACTGATTGCATTTTTACTTTTTCGTGCAATGGCAATTTCTGGTCGGCCCGCCGAACCACCCAAAGAGGAGTGGAACCGGGTGACGTGGCAAATATTTATCAATTCTATTTTATGATTTGAACGGCTAAACCCACCAAGACATCATTACGACAGTCGAACAGTTTTAGCGACGCCAAGGCTGCCGTGAGCAATGTGCAGTTTCAGATCAAATTTGTGAATGACAACCTGGTCAAGTTCCTGCAAGCCAACGGCAAGTTGCGTGCAGTGGGGATAGACAAAGCGAGTTCCATCAAGAAGTTGGTTGACATTCCGCCGCTGAAACTGATCAACGAAGGGGCTGAGAAGCCGAGCAGTGAGTCGTCTTACAAGGAGATGTTCCACAAAGAGCGATGTTTGACCAGCTTGACTCCTGATAGGATTCTGCTAACTCCTTTACTTTTTTAGATTTGTCAATAGCAACTGTATTATTCAATTCATATGTCAGAGTCAGTTAATTGACTCTGACTCAATTGGTCATTCAGAATATTAATGTCACTGAGGACGCACTTGGAACTATATGAAGCAGGGGGCTCCGTTTTTTTGGCTTGACCACAACTCGAAGTCAGACACCTGGTTGTCTTTTGCAGATGTGGATGATTGGTCATACACATGGACTCAAGTAAATGCAGAACGCCGATTGATTGCCCCCGTGACCTTCATTGTCGGCATGACTGAAGATGGTATGAAGAACATCCATGCCAATCTTTGGTCTCTTGTAGCTGGACATGGTGTCTTTGATAAATTGGATTGATTTCGCATTTTATTCAATTGCGGGGGGCTATTTCTGTGTGATCTGCCAATTAAACAGTCATCCAAGTTTCTGGCGGAAACTCAGGTGCTTTGCAGGGGTTTTACCTCGTTCTGGCACGGGCAATGTCTCAAGGTGATGTCAACAGGGCCGTGGCGGTGCTCACAGCAGGTTTGACGGTGACAATCCGGATTCACCTCTTGCCCAAGTCTGACCCTGAACAAACGTTGGCAAAACTCAGATTGGTCAGGTCTTGGCGAGTTGGCGCCGTCTACCTTGCGCTGGATGAAATGGTTCATCGCCTCGTATGACATCCAGAAGTCTGACCAGAACACCATCAAAGACCTGGCTTCCAAGAAGTACACCTTTAGCGGAGGAAGGCCCGTGAACAAGAGCGTGCTTGACAGTGCCCTCATAGTTCGCCAGGCCGGCCTGACTGAAGAGTGCATGTTTGACCTTCTGTACTCACTGGAGAAAGAATATAAGATGAACGGTCTGACCAACAGCCACTCGAACCTTCAGCGGGTTTGTATGACCGTTCGCAAGTCCATGGCAGAGATGGCCCTGGCTGACAGACTGGCCGACATGGAGTACTCTGCGCCTGACTTGCCATCCGAGATGCCGCCAAATCTTGCGTCTGGCAGCAGCAAGGGCACAGACAAGACTTTGAAGGAGGGGGTGTATTTCGTGTTTGCTTGCTTGAAGAGCCAGCTTGACGGGAAGTGTCTGCAGCCAAATGAAGTGACCGGCGATATTTTGGAGAGCTTCTGCCAGGTGTCCATGGCAAAGCTTTGCCTGATACACTTCATTGCAAGTGTTGTCAGGGTCCTTCCGTCTGACGACAAGGACTGTGCTTATTGACAAGTGTTTAGTTTTAAATAACTTGTCGCTTAACTCAAGTCAGACGGAGAAAGTTTAATTGGCTGACAGGCCAGGTGATGGTTTCGAGGCTTTTTTCAAGGTTTGTTCAGTTCCCTTTCTGTTCCCTTTCTCAGGATGACAAAGCCCTGCGAATGAACATGCTCAAGTCCGTGCATGTGTCGCTCAACCCTCTGAAGTGGTGTGAGCTCAATGGATCCAAGGCGGGTGAAACTTCAGCGGATTTTGCGAAGGACTATTTGAAGGTGACTGAGTTGCCTGACGCTTTGGCGAAACTCCTCGAGAACCTTGAGGATTTGATCTCACATGCTAGGGATGAGGACTGACATACACATTTCTGAGTCAGTTTGAATCATAGGTGAGGAAATTTACATTTAAAAAGCTCAACTAAGTTGAGAATGTCCACCCCAGTTGTTGACACACAACAGCGCGCAGTCTGATGTGAGCCCTGGATTAGGACATTGACAATACTTGGCGAGCATCCCAGCCTGACAGAATTTGTTGGCACAGTCTTTAGGGGCACAGACTCGAGCCTGACCAAGCTGGAGTTGTGCAGAACGTGGCGTTCATGGTACAAGGAGGTTGCCGGAAACAGCAAGAAGGTGGTCTCGATCCTTGTCAGCAATTAAATTACTGTCAGTCAGGCATGGTTCTGTACACCGACTAGTGGGGTTGCAGTAGTGTGTAAATATGACTGACAGTTTGACATTATAAAACCTGTCACCTGTCGATGTTGTGAGAGAGTCTGAGGGCCACAGCTGTTCCCACAATCGATTTGATTGAGAAAGCTGCCAAGTCTGACAAAGATCCTGACCAAGTGTGGAAACAGGCATGGCTTTTAAAGTCAGGATGATTAAATTAGTCCACCATTTTTCAATAATTCACGTTCTTAATAAGGCTTAGATTTTTGACTTGATCACTTCCCCTGAATGCAGGTGTCTGAACGCAGGCTTGCCGTTGTGCGCTTTCACTCTGCGCCTGAAGCGACTTGGGCGTCGATGCCACAGGTGCTCGGCATAGAAGGGTGCCACAGACCAAGAAAAGGTTCCTCAAGGGCAGGGGCAGAGCCGGAATACTTCATCGTCTCAAACTTCAGAGGAACATTCGCTATAGACTCCATCGAAGTGCAATCCACCCGGTGATGTCGTGGGGAGCACAGGCCACAGGACTAGCTCACAGCGGAGACAACAGCTCCGGGTCTTGGCGGCCAGAGGTCTTCAACTCCAGCGGTCAGGATCAGTTGATGTCGTCTACGACATGAACCCCTCAATCATCCAGCAACGTATGCTCTCGGTGTGGAAGATATACCACTCGTTTGATGAGAGCACACAACATCTGTTCTGGACCAGCTGGAACGTTGCCCTTGGCGCACTTCAGAAGGCAAGGTATCGATGGCAGGTGGTGCATGGTCCCCTTCAAGCTCTACAGGCCTATTTGCTGGACTACGACTTCGATTTGTCCAATGGGAAATCCTGGAAGAGAACAGGATATGGCGGCATTCCTGACTGTGTCCTTTCACTGGAGGAGAGCTGGCCCTTGATCCAACACAAGTTGCAAGAGGAATTTCGTTGGCAACGGTTGTTGCGCCTGACCAGGCACGAGGGCTGCCGCGATCTCGAACGGCAGTTGGACTGGCAAGTCTCGCATGTCATCCAAAAGTACACGGACGACCGTTTGGGCCCAGCTTTGAGAGCACTTCATCAGGGAACCCTTCATGGATTGTCAGGCACTTGCCCACTATGTGGAGTTGAACTGACCTTCAAACATGTCCTCTGGGAGTGTCAGTTTTGGACAGGGAAGGCCAAGGAATTGCCAGAGCAATGGAAGCAGAGGTTGGCAGCTGGCACTGAACCAGAATTGTGGCAACGAGGCACGGTGCAGTCCATTTTCTACATCCAGAAAGGCGGCGTGGGCACCTTTGTCACGGAAGGTCTTTGGACACCGCAGGAGGTCAGACCCCTCCTCTTTGGCAAACAGGAGGTGGACTCCAACGATACAAGGAGAGCCTTCCAACAGGATGCTGACAGGTTGGCCAAGCGCTTTGCTCATGAGTCCCGGAATGAAGAGATCCTGGACTTACAGAAGCACATTGATGAGGACGTTGCGGGGGCGAGAATGCGCATTCTGCTGGAGGACCGCTCCCACTTCTTGCACCAGAGTCAGAAGGGCCACATGGATCACCGATGGTGCAACAAAAGAAGACCATCCTGGAACAGTTGCTGGCGTTTCCCACTCAAGGAGGGCACCTCTGGCAGGTCTACCGGTCCGGAGTTCGATGTCAGCAAGAGCTTGATGGGTGAATTGCGGCCGGCTTTGACATCCCAATGTGAGCAGGCTACTCCACAGACCAGGCCAAAGCAGACAAGATTTGAGATCATTGGTGATCTCATCAGTGCTCAGGAAGGGGTCCAACCCGGTGTGCATCACCTACGCTTAGACAAAGCGTACTTGCGCTGTACAGAATGTAAATCATACATTCTTGCAAGGTGTCGAGAAGATGCATTCAACACGTTTGTTGGCAGCCCATGCCATGTTGGCCTTCTCACGGACAGCCAATGGAGCGGACACCCATCACACACGGTGATGCGCCAGGGCTCCAATCTTTCATGCTTGAGATGCCATGGCCGCTGCAAAATCAGCGAGCAGAGCATTGAGCTGACGGAGAAACTGCGCAAGCCCTGTCAGCAAGGAGGGTCACAGGACCCTCGAAGGTGGTTTAACTAGGTTCCTTGCAGCACTTGCAGGCACGCGGAAAAGGGCGAGCAAAAAAAAAAATGTATGTATGTATGTATGTATGTTGATATATTGTGCCCCGCAAAGTCCATGCATTGAAAGGTATTGCAAACACATTGAATTGGTAGATCTTAGGGGGTTATCATATATGTATATATATATATATATGTGTATACTTGCACATAGACACCCTTGTTCTGAATCGTTTTGATTCGAGAAGAATGGTTGAGCACTTACCAGGTATGGATGGACGCATCCAGTGCGTGCTGGAGCTCGAGCGCCTCTTCAAGATCCGTTACTATTGGCCACCTCTTGAGGCAGGGAGCAGTTGCCACACACATTTGGCTCCGACCAATCCAAAGATCCAAAGAGCTTCGGGCATGTCGCTGGGCAGTGTTGGCGCGAGTACTGTAAAGTTATGGCGCTGAACACGTTTCTGCCAAGCACCCTAGGGTACATGCAGAAACTAGGCAATGTGAGGTCCCAGCCCTGGTTTGCAGTCTAGAACAATATGTCAAACTAAAAGCCAGGTATGGCAGGTGATGGGTCTTTAGTGATGACTCGCGGAGCCGAAGTGCAAGGCCTCTGAGACAGTTTGGCTTGAAGCCCTGATGGTTGTGAAGGCGCGCTGCCCAGAGGCCTGTCCAGAGAGACCCTTGGCTGGAACGATGCGGGGCAGTCGTCATTGCATGTCATTGCGATATCACGCGCGTCCGGTGTTTGATCCCACCGTTTTATCGATTCGCACCGCTTTACACCGCGCCGATTCGCACCTACAAGATCCCCGTTGCTAGTCATTTATTATTGTTGTTTTACTCATTTACCGTAATCTAAAGTAACATCACCCTACTATTGAAGGGGTTGCTGTCAAGGAGACACCTATTTCAAAATGCAACATGTTCATTCTGGCGCTTGAAAAGGCATAACAACAAGAGTCATTAAGAAGAACATGTTGGACGTCATGAAGAAGCATAACAAAGGTAATTATCAAGGGCACTTCAAGGCAGGGTGTTTTTCCCTCAAAAATTATTGATTTTGGAAATTTGGATCTCAGCCACATGATGAACACACGTGATTCTGAGAGCAAGACTCAGTGATTTCATCAACAAAAAGAACTTTTTTGAAACCACATGTGAAACACTAACCCAACAACACTAAAAAGAGAACGACCACCAAACCAATGCAAGAAACATGCTTTAATACGTCCGCAGCATATGAACCATTATATATGTCTGTGAAGCTTTTGCTCCAAATAAGAAGTTGTTGTATTTTGGAATGGTTTCTTGGTGTGTCAATTTATTCAAGGCATTTTTCAAAACAGGGGAAGATTTGGTCTAATCCCGATCTATGGGCACTAAGCCATTCTCAAATATAGCCAGGCCACTCCCAAATATGCCAAAACTGATCAAACTCGTCAAAAAGAGAAACATGTTTCCCAAAGAGCTACAGTAATATAATATATGTTTATAGAGTTTGTTGGTGTTTGCGTTTTTTCAACTCTTTCTCACTTATATTTCATGTTTTTTTGATCAGTTCCACCAGAAGTTTGGTACTTCTCCATTGAACTTGCCATTCTATTGCGCGCATTGCTCGTTCTAATCCAAAGTCTTCTGTAAGAAACCGTTTGTTGCTTTTGAAACCTGTCATGCCGAACCACCAGCAGTCACCTAGCAAAGACTGCTCAGGCTGTTCTGAAACAATGGTGTGGGGACGCTAGTGCAGACTCTTCTGAAAAGATTTGGGACCACTTCCCAAAAGAAGGGTGAACAACAATTGAAGCTTGGTGCCATGATGTGCCATGTAGCCACACCGAAAAACGAGGGGACCTTAAAGAAAACTTAAAAAAAGTTGTATCGCAGAAAACTTCTTGATTCTCAAGACTCTTATAACGAAATCACCACCCAGAACCCGCTACTTGTACTGCCAGATCCGAGATTTGCTGGTTTGCCGGGAGTGTGTGGTTTGTGCTTCCAAGGTTGAGTCATTTTATTTCGCTGCTAGGTTCTTTGGGTTGCACGGTTTGCAGCTAGGGGTTCAAACTTTAAAAGATAGACTTTTCGGATTTGTTGCTGGTTTCATGGTTAAAGCGACGCCTTTGAGTGTTCTTGGATGATTTCCTGACTTTCTTGTGAACTCTGAATTCTGATTAGTGTTGTTTGTAGCTATGTGACATGTGAGTTTTTGTTTGACCCGTTGGAGAAAAGCAAAGTGTCCGCCTCATCACTCAAACCGTACAGAACAAACTCACCGCCACTACTCAAGACTTGTAATACTTACCAAAACCAGTGTCACCCTCAAGACTAAACAATGAAAATAGTAGAAAGTTCCCACTGTACAAGTTCAATAGCACCCCCGCCACCCGCACACAAACTTTGTAGTACAAAACCCATATTCATATATTGCGCAGGGTTCCACAAAAGTTCTTGCAGACTTCCACGGCCTCAGGTGCAAGATGCTTATCCTGATTTGTACCAAAAACACTCTAGTCTAAAGCAACATTTTTGAGTAACAGCTCTAATAATGAATTGTGCAGGTTTGAACATGTTACTCAAAAACGTTCATTTTGCTTGATTTCGGGCCAAATGAAGGAAGACGGAAGACCCATGACACCTGTTGATTCATTGAAACACTGCATTCCACAACATCTACCAAAATGACTGTTGCAAATACAATGCGCAGACCTTTGGAACAACATGATCATCGCAAACAAAACGACTATTAAGACTTTTTGACGGGAAGCATCTTGCACCTGAGGTTGTGGAAGTCTGCAAGAACTTTTATGTGTGGAACCTTGCGAGGTTCGACCCACAAGGGGCCCACAAGTATGTTGAACATGTCGATACGCCTCCAGAACTTCGTAACAAACCAGGCTCTTAAGCATGAAAGCTTGAGGGCAGACGGCAGTTATGGACTGACCAAAAGAGAAGCCACGAAATGTTCTTGAGGCTCCATTCACACATGCAGGCAACCCGTAAACCCACGCAAACCCGCACAACTCGTAAGCCCGCGCAACCTGCGTAAACCCACGCAAACACGTGCAATCCCCCAAACCTGGACAAACATGTGTAAGCCGCGAAAACCTGTGCAAGCACGTGCCAATTTGTAAGCCCACGCAATCAAATCCAGACACATATCCCGTCGCACTGCAAGTTGTTCGACATGAACGTGCAACATTTTTTCTCACCAACACTTTCGATGACGCAAACAGGCCGTTGGCCTGTTTGGATCCATGTATTTGCTCAGCCTCAATGCTGGAGATTGGGTCTCGAATCAGAGCGAACCCAGCGATTTGCCAGACCGTTCAGGTTCAGGCTCAGACATGTGATGAAAGGACCAGAAATCGAACGCCTTTGGTCTTAGCAGCACGAAGTTATATATATATATATATAATATATATATATAATGACAGGGGGCATGATGCTGTCTCTGAATGATTCCCCAGCAGCAATGGAATTCTGAATTGACAAACTGAACTATTCAAATGTCCAGTTCATGATTGAATCAGGCAATTCTTTCCAAAGGGCCGATCTAACGCATTAAGAGTGGCTATGTCCGCTGCTGCGCGGGGCAACCAATCCAAGCCAATCCGTAGACCCCATTGGTTTTCACCACTAGGCTGTGAGAGCCTTATTCGACAGCGTTTGATGCAGTGCCGTGAGAGCTTGGCTGATTCGCTTGGGCAACACCAGCTTTTCCTTTCACATTGAGGCTTTGACTACGGTGCAATTGTGCTTTTTGAGTCTCCGAAGATGGAGCCACGTGTGGAGTACAGCGCGCTGCCCTTGATCGTGGAGAAGGCTCGGGACAACTGGGGAATTTGCAAGGATGTTTATCCAAGGCCAGTTCTTTTCTACGTATGCGAGGAGTCACGCACACTCATACGAGCATCTGACTAGACTTCCGTACATGTACGGCAATTACTTGCCATTGATCATAACTGTGCATAACGGATAGGGTCGAACCCTATGCCCTTCCTTGATTGAAAGTAGCTCATTGCCTGCATTTCAATAATTACTAGAATCCGACAATAGGAGCCAACCCCAAATACTTTTGCATTGAGGACATGAAGAAGATTTGCTGTCCACCACTCATATGTTTGGCAGAGCAGGTGAAGCAGCGAAGCACAGGTGCATTACTGTATGTCTTTTTTGAAACGCATGTGTCCACTGAGCACACCAGACCTCATAAGATATATGCATGCAAGAAGCGCAAAGGTCCAGCTCTTGCTACGGAGGTCTTTCCTGTAAAGCAATGGCGCTTGGTGGATCACCACGAAGCACATGCGCGGATGAGCTTTTTCGATTCACCTTTTCAGCAAGCGCTGATTTTGAGCTATGATGGTGGTGGCAATGACGGACTGATGGGAAGGGTCTGGATATGTCAGATATGTTGAGTGGGCTGATATGCACGTTCTCAGATTGCAAAGGAGTTTTCAATGTCTACTACGGCCAAGAGAAGACTGTCCTCCGTCTTGGCCAACTTGGCATTGATTTGGGTGAGAGAGACTTGCCTGAGACATGGGTTGGATATACAGTATATATATATAGTTAGAAATCTATCACTTGCTACATTTTTTAAATACATACTGTAGCTTGTAGCTATATAATACCACACATAGGAGAAAAGCCTTCAAATCACTCACCAGAGGTTGAGTCCATGTCCAATTCTATTTTCCCTTCCTTGTTCAGCGGGAGATTTCCGAACCCATCCGAATATAATTAGAGGGTACTCATGGTTAAGGACAATTACAGGCCGATATGAAGCACTTGGCAACAAACCGCTCTCATGGAGGAACTCTTGTACCACCCCATGCACAGTGGAGCTCCCAGTCGCACCTGCCCAGGATATGCCACTATTGGAGCCATGATGATGCTCGCAGTCAAATAGCCCCCGTATTGTTGTATTCCTGTACGGTGACAAATCACGCTTGGCAGCGTGTGGTCTAAAGCAACACTCCCGCGGTAAAGTGCAGAATCCTAGTACGTGAAGATGTGCTGCGAAAGTGCAAATTGAGACAATTGAGTCAATTGAGCCTTGTCGGCCTTGTCGGCTTGGAGTGAATATTCTTTGGACATGGACAAAATCAACGGCTTTCCAGGACTGAAATCTCCAGCCGTGAAGTGGATGCTAGCTTCTTGGAGGCAACGACTTGGGTCTGTCTTGCTTGACCATGGAGTCAGTAACCACGCTCTTACAAGGGTCGATACTTTCTGGTTTCTTCGTTGTGAGGTATGAGTATGTAACAATGGATATGTAAGATACTGTACCGAGATCGCCAGCAGATCATTTTGGTCAGTCTGTCAGTCTTCTGATTGCGTCCTCATCTGGAGAATCCCCGATATAGAGGCTGGCTTCAAAACGGCCGTTCGCGAGTGTCTTGACGGCTGTGCTCATTTCCCTTCTGCTCTTATACATGGTACCCCGCCCCCGGGGATAAAGACTAGTCACCACCTTTGACGGTTCCGTAGTGTTTGGCTCTAGTGACGGTTGATGGCAGTTTGTAAGGGCTGCTTCAACCGATTAGGCCAAGCCGTGGGTACATCGGGGCATTGTAATCCCTGCTACTTGGCCACTCGTATAGAACGGGTGGTGTTGACGCGGTACCCTCCCGCGAAAGCTGCTGAGTTGACACATTACCTGGCAAAGGTACTCAACAACCTCGAGGCTGACACCGAGGCCTTCGAGACCGACAAGACCTCTGGCGTGGTAGATCAACAGGGGTATTTGATCGAGAAGAAGGACACCAAGGTCAGGCCTCCCTTGCAGCTCGCCGCGGGGGAACACCCTGGTGACCAACACCCTCAAGCCGCATCAGCTGGCGTGAAGAAGGAAAAGCAGGCAGAGGCAGAGGTTGGCACTCCTGGTTCATCGTCCCGGCATAGGCGTCGACGACGAGAGGAGAAGGGAAAGTCAAGGAGCAGGAGTCGAAGGCGGGACCGCCGAAAGACCAAGAAGGAGGCTACTCCCGAACCGGAGCAGGAGGTTGCAACAGAACCGGAGGAAGAGCAGGAGGAGGCCGCGATCGAAGCAGAGGTTGAGACTGAGGAGAACGAGGAGGTGAGTGAAGAGCCATCTCAACAAGACGACGACGTCAGCCCAGACACGGAGGTCGCCAGAGACCCAGAGGGGGCGGGACTTAGGAAAGTTCCACCAAAGCCATCGGCCCGAAAGCCGTTACCGAGAAGGCCGCGCACTCCATCGAGATCACCACCGGGATATCGTGGACGGCAGCAAGAGCCTACAAAGAAGTGGAAGGGTGTCAAGCACATCATACGGGGGCAAACCCTGGGATACAGCAGCAAGGGGCGACCGTGCAAGGGAAAAGGTAAAGGAAAATGGCACCGAAGATGAGGAGGCCCGCCAGAGCCGGAGAGCCCGATCGCTTGAGACGAGGCCTACGTCGACCTGCCGCTCATCGAGAGGACGTTGGAGCTCGGGGCGAAGAAGCCCTGCCTTGGGATCCGAGTGTGGGAGATCTGGTGGTCGCAGAGGGAGCGCACTACTACGGCGCTCCGTGTCGCTTCACCGGTCGCATCCTCGAGGACACGAGGGACGCAGCTGGGCGCCACTTGAGCATCCGACTTCACGGCACCGATCACGAACCCCTTTTGACATGGGCCACAGGAGCCACGACCTCCGCCCGTGTTCATCTATGCCCAGAAGGTTGCTCGAGGGAAGCCGAAGGCCCAGGCCTTATACACTGCAGCGACCTCCGCAGCATCAGGTCATTAGAGGAGTTAGTCGGAGTCCCTTGGCGAGACGTGTTGCTGGAGGGGCGACCAAAGGCCGAGGACGAGCTGGCAGGGTTGAGGAGCAGAATGGAGGCAGTCGGGGGACCAAGCCCTGGGGCAGCAGCAGCGGCGGCGGAGATCGAAGAGAAAGAGAACAAGGAAAAGGAGGACAAAGAGAAAAAGAAAGAAAAGAAAAAGAGAAAGAAGAAGCGGAAGAAAAGTCGCTCCCCGAGGTCAAAGAGCGGGGAATCAAAGAGAGGGAGGTCAAAGAAAAGAAAGAAGGAAGCGGGGAGAGACCCTGGCAGTTCATCCAGTTCAACGAGCAGTTCATCCACCGTGGAGTTCAAAGAGGTCCCGCAGGAAGTGTTGTTCCGGGGGTCGGGGATGGACCCTCACGTCCGCACCCGGAGGAAACAGCGACGCCGAGCTCAACGCATGGCCCGTCGATCTCACCGCCGATCGCGCGGGACATGACTCGGCTGGGAGGGATTGACGAGGTGACAGAGGATTTTGAATGGAGCTCTTTTTCATAGACTATAAGGGTGATGAGGTCAAGACAGCGCAGCAATTCACGTGGAAGAACATCAAACCCGCCATACCCCGAGAAATTGGTGTGGTGGAGTTGAAGAACATTTGTGAGCAGGGCTGCAAGCACTACATTGAAAATTTTCCAGACTTCCTCAAGCCATCCCATGAGTGGGAGCAGGTGCGCAAGGCAAGAGTCATGGTAGCTGATAGGGACTGGACAGAAGTAGCAACTGGTCTGCTCGAAGCCGGTATTTTCGGGGTTGTCCCTGAGTCGGAGGTCTTTAGGGTGCATGGGAGACCATTACTTAACGGACTTTTTGGAGTGGAGAAACACGAAGAAGTGGAGGGCACCCCTGTTTACAGGTTAATTATGAATCTGGTGCCACTCAATGCCCTGTGTCAAGGGCTGCACGGGGATATCACTACCCTGCCACACTGGTTCGGAATGACGCCTTTCCACATCGAACCGCATGAGTCCGTGGTAGTATCAAGTGAAGATCTTCGGTGTTTCTTTTACACCCTGCGGCTACCTAGTTGCTGGTACCCCTTCTTATGCTTCAACAAGAGACTACCGCCGGAGCTGGTGCCTCCGGAACATCGGGGCCAACCCTGCTATCCTTGCTCAAAGGTATTGCCCATGGGTTTCCTGAACAGCGTTGGTATAGCACAGCACGTTCACAGGGTTCTGGCTATGCGCTCACAGGTTCACAACCAGGTGCGTGATACCGTGTCACAGGAGATACGCAAAGACAGGATACTACCGGACGGGGCGACAGTCTGGCGCGTTTATCTCGACAATTATGATCTGCTAGAGAAGTACCCTCACGAGGTGCTAGGAGGCCTGGTCGAAGAGGACGCCCCGGAAGTACTGGCCCTGAGGCAGGAATACCAGGCATGGGGACTCCCCCGCCATCCCGGCAAAGCAGTGAGTCGGAAGACAGTCGCCGAAGTACAAGGAGCAGTTATTGACGGAGAACGGGGCATCGCGTACCCTAAGGGGCAGAAGCTATCAAAGTATGTCACCATCGCCTACCAGTTGGTGAATGAGACTCACTGTTCACAAAGGCAGATGCAGGTAGTGTGCGGTGGTCTGGTGTATTTCTCCACTTTCCGTCGACAACTTCTCGGAGGGCTGAACCTCTGCTGGGCGTTTATTGAGTCGTTCAACTCTTGTGGGCGTTACAAACAGCTCATCCCGAATGGAGTCAAACTGGAGATTACTCGTTTCCTGTGTCTAGTCCCTCTCTGCCGCATGGACTTCCGCCTGACGATGAACCCAAAGGTCACCTGCAGCGATGCCTCACAGCACGGGGGAGGTGTCTGCGTAACTACGGGGAGAAGGTGGCCCTGGGTGAGGAACGTCGAGAGATGGTGGCTTTCGGCGGACCAAGGATCTTGAGCATCGGTCTCTTCGATGGGATCGGATGTCTCAGGGTCGCCCTGGATCTACTTGGGTGTGACGTGATAGGCCACATCTGTGTTGAGAAAGACGCTGCAGCCCGGAGGGTAGTTGAGCACCACTTTCCAGACAGCTGGCACTACGACGACGTTGCGGAGATCTCGGAGGTCGACGTGCAGCGTTGGGCGTTACGCCGTTACGCTATGGGCAAGCATCGCTGATCCTGATTGGAGCGGGACCCCCATGTCAGGGAGTCTCAGGACTCAACAGCCAGCGAAAGGGGGCATTGCGTGATGAGCGGTCGTCATTGTTCGTTCACGTCAAGCGGTTTGCGTGAGTTGGTACAGTGTTTGTTTCCTTGGGGACTCCACTGTTTGATGGAGAGCGTAGCATCCATGGATGATCGTGACAAGAAAATCATGTCAGACTCGTTCGGGGATCGACCCTGGGAGATCGACGCTGGAACGATTTGCTGGTGCAGCCGACCACGGCTGTATTGGATAAGCTGGGAACTCAACGATCATGGGGACGATGTGGCGATCGACGGCAGGCACGTGACACTGACGGGGCATCAACCCTGGTCAACATCAGTCGAAGCCGGCTGGACAAAGGTCGACGAGGACAGACCCTTCCCTACATTCACCACATCAAGACCACGCACAACTCGGGGACATCGCCCTGCAGGCCTGGACACGTGCGACAAAAGTACCATCGCTCGGTGGGAGGAGGACCTTCACAGGTTCCCGCCTTATCAATATATTCCCCGAAATTGTGTGGTCAACAAACGCGGTGAATACAGGCTTCCGAACATTCGCGAACGGGAGTACATGATGGGGCTACCAGTAGGTTACACTCAGATGTGCATGCCCAAGTCGATGCGAAAGCACGCCGATTGCCTTGACAAGCGGCTGACGTTGGTCGGGAATGCCTGGGCCGTGCCAGTGGTAAGCTGGCTTCTTGGGCAACTGGTAGGACCTCGGGGGGGCTGGATCCCTGCTATCTCCCGCTGAAGTTCTCTCTCGGCTCACCTTGGAAGGGAATCCCTTCATCCAGTCGCGACTGTTGCGGCCCCCGCTGCAGACTGATCAGCGTGTGAGTACAGGGTCCGAGGAGGCCTTGGCACAGCAATTGGGTCGCCTGGTTTCCACGAAAGGGTCAGATCTTATGATTACGGCGGCGCAAGATGAGATCCAGAGCTATCAGCGGCTTCGACACACGGTCAATGCAAAGATGTGGCGATGGAAAGTTGTATCAGGCTGGAGGTGGCGTACACCAGGGGAGCATATAAACTCGCTGGAACTCAGGGCTATTTTGGCTTGTCTCCGGTGGAGATGTGAGCATTTGAGGGAGCATGGATGCCGTATCATTCACCTCACGGATTCCCTTGTATGCCTTCACAGTCTCACCCGTGGAAGGACTTCATCTCGCCGATTACGCAGAACCCTTTGCCGAATCAACTCGCTTCTATTGGCTCACAACCTTGGTGCCCTATGGGGCTATGTTCATACTGACCTGAACCCGGCGGATTAGCCGTCGCGGTGGTCAGTGAAGACTAAGTTTAAGCATGCCAAAGGTCGTACTTGAGGGAACCACTCAGGCCAGTAGAGCGAGAGAAAGGCAAAGGTTAGGTACACTGAGAGGCCTTACGGTCCAACCCGCCACACGTGTGAGATATGATCGTGCTTTGAACCGTTTCCTGGCCTTTCTCAAAGAGGAAGGACTGGAGTTGCCCACTCGTCGCAGTTTCTTAGACCCTCTCGTGATGGAATACATAGAACACCTCTGGCGCACCGGGGAGGGGCGTGGACTGGCCGCCGATACCCTGGCGTCATTGCAGGACTTTGACGCGAAAATTCGGGGGCAACTCCCTGGAGCCTGGCGCCTCGTAAAGACATGGGTCACGCATGAATTGCCAAACAGGGCACCACCCATGCCCGAGACCATCCTCCACTCCATGGTGGGATGGAGCTTGTATCATCAGCATTTCTCTTTTGCAACCAGCCTTTTACTTTGTTTTTATGGCACCCTTCGCACTGGTGAATTGCTGGATGTTACCAAGAGTCGGATTGATGTTTCTGAAAGCCTCCGAGTAGCTGTCGTCAGTTTAGGCATGACGAAAGCCGGCAAGAGGGCCGGCGCACAGGAAAGTGTCACGGTGGGGCATGACACAGCCTTCCGTTACCTGCAACACTGGATGTCGCTTGCTAGTACACACCAACGACTTTGTCCGCCAGCGGCCCGTTGGCGCAAACTGTTTAAAACGTGCGTAGAAGCCCTGCACCTGGAACCCCTTGACCTCAGACCATACTCTCTCCGAGGGGAGGGGCTACATGGTGGTTCTGCCAGCATGGAAACCTAGATCGGGTAATGCTTCTAGGACGCTGGCAGGCCCAAAAGACGGCCCGTCTTTACCTCAACGAATCGAGAGCAGTCTTGACAGAGATGCAGCTAGGTCCTTTTCAGCATTTTTTGACACCGTACCGTACTTTCTTTGCTCATGCCACCCCCAAGTCTTTTAAAACACTTGAGCCGCTGCAAAGCAGCAGGCCGTCCGCCGGTACTCGGCGGCTCGGGGGACGTGGAAAGAAGGGTAGAAAAACCCTTAAGAGACCTTCTAGAAGCTCTTGAAGAGCCGGAAAAAAGGTTCACTTTAAACTCCCCAGGACCTGGCCAGGGACTGGGGTCTGGCGGTTGGGGGGGAGGGTTACCCGGGTACGTCCCCTTCTTTGTGTAGTGGACCAAAGAAGGGGGGGGGGGTAACCATCCCGGTCTGCTTCTTTCGTATTTTTCCCTGATTGTTTACCATTATTTTGACAAACCTGCTGCAGAGCGAACTAGAAAAGGAGGCTGACAAGTCTTTATATATACACATACGTATTTATTTATCTATTCGCCTTTGCTACATTTCCCTAGGTTGCAGCAACTATGTTGCGAAGCCTGCCAGCCTGAACCTGCCTCCTGATGCTCTGGTTGATTTGGTGCATCTTGGATTTCGACTGACTGGTGCAGATGGTGAGCCGGATGATTGATGCTGATTGTACAGTTTCTTAGCCGTCAGCTCTCTGAAACATTGGTTTGATACAACGTCCTGGGGTTGACTCCTTTTGAAAAAGCACCGGTGTGTTGACGAGTTTGATCCAAACACCATACCTTGTCAATTGGTGCAAGTTCATCCCGGTTTGGCTCACTGGAAGCCGACCCGACCCGTGATGCATTCCGCCCAGGTACGGGTATAACTTCTCCATGATTGTTGGCTGCATTTGAGATAGAAAAACTTGGCGGTTTGAGGCTCTTGCTGCTCGTGCTTGTTTGGACTGAACTAATACTTGGACTTTTCGACCTCGCAGCGGACCGCGTTTCGTCCGGAGAGGTTTTCTAGTGGCCACAGAGAACCTCCCAAGGATTGATCATCTCAGCTGGACAGGAAAGCTTATGGCCTATGCGTCTTTGGGGGTTCCAAGTCCGGACATCGAAGCTCTGATGTCGAAGTACTTACGAAACCACGCTCAAGGCACGCAGAAAAAGAAGACACCGAAGCTGTAAACCGGTGAACTTAGATCATTTGGACATGACACTCATTGTAGTAGAAGGGTTCGTGACTTCAAGAACCTCTGACCAACAGACGCCAGCTTGCTGGCTTTGGACTTCAAGGATTCAACGGCTTTCAAGCTTTTTCCCGAATGCGTAGCGAAGGGGGTCTGGGGGTAGAGCCTTGTTCGCGACCCGTTGTTTCTATGTTCGCAACCGTCCGCAACCGTTCGGAACCGTCCGCAACCGTCCGCAGGTGTCCGCAGTAGAGCGCTAAGGCGCTGCCATTGGGGGAAGCTTTTGCAAGTGACTTTTCATGGATGTGTCACGTGTCAGTTTGCGACGCAATTCCATTGTGGTTTGCGTGAAAATGACATGTCGCGCAAGAAGCGTGATGCATTTCGCTGCACAGGCGCAGCGTTTTGTGAGATCCTCAGTTTGCTACGCAGTTCCATTGGGATTAGCGTTTGGAGAGTCGTGTTTTTGGGGCGTTGGGTGTGGCCGTGCCATTGGGATTTGCGTTTCAGGGTGTGGCATCGAAGCTCTGTTTTCGTGATCAGTCTCAGCTGAAATGGCGATTTTGGTGGATAGGAGTGTGTTCAGAACGGGCCGAAATCATTCCAAACGTGTGGTGTGGTGCAAATTTTGTTGAAGCTCACATGAGATGATATTGTCACTTTTCGTGGCAGGCGCAGTACTTTGTGCGGATTTTGAGGTGTGGAAGTGCGATTTTCGTGGCAGGTGCAGGGAATCGTGAGGTTGCGAGGTGTGACGGAGGTGACATTTCGTGGCAGGCACAATACTTTGTGCGCGTTAGACGTGTGGATGCGGAAAGATTCGTGGCAGGCGCAGGGAATTGTGTGTGGTAGAGGTGAATATCGCTGTCACAGTGGGCGTGTGAGCGGGTATTGTTTGGAGGGGCTGGACTCGCAAAACTGCTTGGCAGGGCTGCGTGATTTGGAGGAAGTCTCGTACGAAATGCTCGTTTTGCAGACTTTGACATGTGAGTTTTGGAGGAAGTCTCGTACGAAACGCTCGTTTTGGAGACTTGGCACGTGACTTTTGGAGGAAGTCTCGTACGAAACGCTCGTTTTGGAGACTTGACATGTGACTTTTGGAGGAAAAGTCTCGTACGAAACGCTCGTTTTGGAGACTTGGCGTGTGACTTTTTGGAGGAAGTCTCGTACGAAGAGTGCCCTACAAGAGTGTCCCACAAGAGTGTCCTACAAGAGTGTCCCACAAGAGT